>JARHVA010000117.1:1712500-2242500 GCA_037957365.1 Torreya grandis | reverse complement strand
AATATCTTCTCCTCCAAATAGGAAAAATATTAGGGCCATCTCCACCTTATATTATATTATATTATATTATATTACATAGTTATGGTGTATCAAACTGTAATGGTTTGCCTATCCACCAATGGTTCTAGATGTCCAATGCGGGGCAGAAGTGTAGCTTCGAATGAATAAAGTGGTATATAAATGGATGATTATGACAACTTCCATCAAGTTACTAATGGAACTTCTTGTCAAATTTATGTTAAATACTTAGTCATCTGGGAGCTCCTAAATTCATCATAAGATAAACTCTTACTAATATATAACCAACCTATAATGAATAGGGAAGGTATATATTAATGCTAAGAATAACCTAATATCAAATAATAGTAATAATATCAACAAAATAAATTTATCCCATATTCCCATACATTATAATCTCAATATATTATTATAAATTTTAAGGGGAAATTGATCCCATAAAAAAAAAAGATCAAGAAATGGAAAACTATTGATAACTTCTACAATCATTATTTGATTATCAATATTTTTCCAAGGGTATATGGAAGGTATACTGAACTAGTATAATTATCCCTATTCTAACATAGTAATAAAATTATGGTTAGTATTCAAAATGAGTGGGATTGAAGGATATCACTACTTCCAATTATTCCAACTCTATTTATTCAATTAAATCCATCTCTTTACTTTATTTTCATTGGATATAAATTATAGAATCCCATATGTTTCATGATAGGTCTGAAAGTAACCCTGTCTCCATATTGTAACAATTAGACATATGTATCATAGGGAATTTAAGCAGCAATCACTATAATCCATTTCACACATGTGGTTATATAACTAAAATACATTCATGTCACTTCAAGAATTCAATCATATGTTATAAAAGATATAGTTTAGTTGGGCCCCCGATTTAATCTATAAATCAAGGAGTGAGTGATAGATAACCACTTGTGGAGGGTATAATTATATCCAAATGGTGTTGGGGATGATTAGGCTATACTATATAGTTGGAATTCAACCCTCTCAATTGATAAATTAGTTCCCCTATCTATATATGGGACCTTGATTTATTGGGGCCCTATATATATATATATATATATATATATATATATATATATATATATATATATATATATATATATATATATATATATAGTTGATCCCTTGTCTTATAAAAATGATTGGTGACTTAACAACAAACAATTGGATAATATTTATGGAGATGGAGCCTAGTTTAAATTGCCTTAATAAAAATTAATTGGGTTACCATATATGCATTGTCCATTTATCCTTATTTTAAACAATAAACAACTACTAAAATAATAATATGATAGTTTGAGAAACATCTCATGACTAAATTCTTAAATATATGTTAAAATAATTTTAAAACACTTGTTATACGTTAAATATATGCTATATATTAATAATATTCTAAGAATACTATTGTATAAAACTTGTTTCCACAAAACTTGTGAGATTCATTAAAAGCTTAACAGGATCTAAACATATAATAAATAAAACCCAGTTGGAATGTTTCATTTTTATCAAAGGCAGAGATGAGGTTTAATTAAATTTAATTACATGTGAAATAATTCAAATTAATAATAAGTAAAATTATTAACAATATTGAAAAGGTTTCCAATTGGCATTGACACAAGGTGAAAGTATGACCATGTGTAACTTAAAATTATATCAATAGTAACTTAAATATAACAATCTAGTGAAGTAAATGTTGCAACTACCAAAAAATTAAACATCAATTAGTAAATTATTTTGAACATTATTTGTGAGTGAAATAACTATACACCTATATAATATTATTCTTATCTCAACTATCAAAACTAGTTGGACCAAACTGTCAAACTTGGACATACAAATTCTCACACTTTGTCTTATAGTACATCAACTCTTTTTCATAAATAACAATTTTCATCATAATTCATTTTTAGGGCCTTGATAATCTCTCATCTACAATTATGAACTAGTTTTGTGTAGGCATTGGCACAATCCATGGTGATAAAAAATAATTCTACTTATAACTTCTCTGACCTAAATGTCAAAATTGTATGATGTAGCTCCTCATTTTCCATGGTTAATTTATTCACAACCCTATTATTCTTAGTTATTACATGTTCCAACCTCTCAATTATTGTCCTTGAGTTTTGAATAAATTTAGATTAAAATTAGTTTTCCCTACCGAGATAACCTTTTTTTACTAAGACAAATGATAACTTGACAACCACTTGGTCTGACCCAAACATATTTCCCTCACATCTTATCCTTGCAAAAATCTTTCCACTTATTCCATGTTTTCACCAGTTGTCTTATCAATTCCATTCATATGGAACCTTGCATCAATAAATGGATATGAAACCAAAATAGCTAAAGAATCAATAAATTCATGGAAATAGTTCAAACCCCTTGGTTTGGGTAATGACAACATGTAATGAACATGTAGTACAACCACTTCACAAGGAACAATATTAATATTCAATACAAGATTTTTAGGACTAGGTTATTAACCCAAGGAGCATGTACCATTTTTAGAACCAAATACAACTTAAAGTTTATAAAATAATGGGGAAAAAAATGAAGATAAATAATAAACAAAATATATACTAGATTCAAATGAGTTCCTTATAGTAGTATTATAGTAAAATATTTGATAATGTGTATAACTGTGAATAAGTAGTTAAAATTTATAAAGAATTTGTGTTTGGAAGTTGTAGTCTATTCACAAGTTTTATTCACATTATCTTACACTACATTCTAAAATTGTGACATGTTTTTTCATAAATTCACTATATTTTCATCAAATTCAAAACAAAATATGGCAAGAAAAAACCCTATATGTCACCCTACAATTGAACAACTATTTTTAAATGAGAAATCAATTTTCAATGTGATAAAATGAACTTCATCATAGGAAAACATAAATTTGTATCTTCAAAAGTTGATAAAAAAACATGTTACCATGTTAAATTAAGTAGAACTAGGTGGAAATCTAATAAGAAGAATGAGGAAAAATTTAAAAAAATAAGAACTACATGGAAAACCAAAAAAATATTTATGTTTCAATATTTCATGTTTTGTATTGAAATGGCATTAATCAACTAGGATGGAAAACCTACTCGATGTGTGTTATAAAGGCTTCTTTAAGATATACAACATGAGAAATAAGTTCAATTGTTAATTTATAGTGATTCAATGTCAATGTAGATATATTTAGTTATGTTTTCTAATTATGTACATATGAGTTAGTCATGCTTCATTTCCCACTTACAGGAAAGTTTGTAAATAAATTTTTACCTTCTTGATTGTAAATTTATATTTTTAACACTCTACAAAGGAGATATAATCATAATTTTTAAGTCCCAAAGAGGTGGTAGGTTTCTAAAGTAGAATTAAAAAAATTGTAATTTGATAAAATAGTATTCCATATACTGTTAAAATAAATAAGCTAATTCATAACTACTCCTAATGTAAAAACATTAGGTGAAACATGTGCTTTGAAGAAAAATAGTACTAAGTTATAAACCCATAGTTGAGTGTGATACATTGGACTTGTTTTGAATTAAAATTTGTCTCAAGTTTCTATTCAAATGAATAGAAATGTTGGGATAATAAGAAAAGAATCACCTTGATTACATGAACTACTATTAGGGCATCATCTAACTATTTATTCTCATAAGAGCACTAGTGGCTTCAATATATGTGAATAACTTAAGCAATGTGGATAAAAATAAGAAGTTTAAAAACTCATTATCCCTCACTTTATCACAACTCATCTCAATGTTAAACTTTTGATCTAACTCCTCTTCAAAATTTCTTCGTCCCATCACTCTCATCGCTTGTTAATCTTATCTATAATTGGTCTTATTGTGAAGAGAACTTTCTTGGTTTCAATTCTAGATAGGCCATGGAATCCTATGAACATACCCCTATATCATACCAATAATATTCTTTGAAGTGTTACAGTCCACCTTGTCCACCCTCTTATTCTTCCTCATGAGAAAGTCATATCACATGATGTGTTGTGTGACATGATATGAGACAAGTGGAGGTAAAATCTAGACAAGTCACATGAAGCATCCTTTCACATAATCATGAACATAATCCTATGTTGCACTTAATCTCTTAGTTATTCATTTTCACACATGGCTTCATAATTATTAAATGTGAATATACATGTGAAAATTACTACACGTATTAATAATTTTGAACATGATTACATGTGAGCATACATGTCAACATGATTACATGTGAGTATACATCTAAATATTTTTACATTTGAACATGCATCTCAACATGATTACATGTGAACATACATCTCAATATGATTACAAGTCAACATATATTTCATCATTATTACTTATATGTAATATTTAATAATTAATCATCCTACTAATAATTAATATTCCAAGTAATCTACAGTGATTAAAATAACCCATATTTTTACTCTCAGTCTACATTAACCCATATTTCTAAGGTGATGAAGGGAATGGGGAACGTGAGGAAGTTATGTTACCATAACCTTTACCTATTTTAAATCCTCTTCCTCTTTGTTTATATTAAAACCCTTATCTATTATCCTCTTTATTTCTATACCACAGGGAGATCCTCCTCTAGTGGAATGAAACCCAACTCATCCCCTTAATAGAGGTGAATGTCCTCTTTTGGGCCTAGTTGATCTTCTAAAACCCTGTCTATTTTGATTTCCTTCTTCCTTGAAATTTGATTGATAAGCCTATTCCATGTAAAGTATAATATGCATGCTTAATTGATCTTGAATATAAAACTTCAAACCATTTACATATCTTGTGACCATCTATTCCTCTATTTCATAATGTTCCACTTGTATGAAAAGCTTGTAAAACTCATTTATATATTCTTCTATGTTGTGATCCTTTTACCTTAAACTATGGAATCTTCTATATATGGTTTGTACATAATCCATAGGAAGAGATTTATCTTTCATCTTCTTCTCCATCTTGTTCCACATGTTGATCTTTTCTTTATCCTTTCTTTGTCTCTCTTTATGCAGGTGATCCCACCAAATAGTTGCATGACCCTTCAATTTAATGCATGCAAACTTTAATTTCTTTTATTCTCTTATAATTTTCCATTCAAAAAGCATTTGCATGCTATTTAAATAATATATCAATTCCTTTGTTTTTAAACTAACTCCATACTCTAAAACTTCAACCTTGATTCCTTCATTTCTTAATTCTAAATATTGAACCATCATTTATTCCATTGATGGAGTATATTATTTATCTTCCTCATGTTGTTTAAATAATTCTTCATAATATGTTTCTTACTTTGTTTCCTCTCCTACTTGCCTTTGTCTTTGATTTATGACATTTGTGAAATTGAAATTAATTATTTTTTTTACCTCTACAGCTGTTGCATAGTCATGTTCATTTGTGAAATTTCTCCTCATCCTCTTAGCATATTTACACTAATTATTTAATAACATAATACACTCCCAAAATATAATTTAAAAACCCAATACAAATTCACAAATATATTACCTCTAAGATTTGAACTTGCTCTAATACCAAATGATGAATCCCATAGACTAGCAAAGCAAAAATATCAATAGGCAGAATATCCAAAATTTTGTGAAAACCATAATATTTATGATTAACCTTGAATTAAAAAAAATGTGTACATAAAAAATATTAAATAAACCTAAACTTGAAACTGTAGTTGACATGCAAAATTAAAAATTCTAAAAGAATAATGAACTACTTAGAGTTAATTGCCCCCTACTATAAATATCAATTTGCTTTTCTTAATAATGTTTGCATGCAATTTCAGATGATCTTATAATTTTAAACATATCCTAAATACTAAATTAATTATTTTGGATTATTTTTAACCCAATTTCATATTCAGTTACCAAGTTATCTAATTTATAGTATTTTTAACATGACTAAAAATATTAGAATGCAATTTTGGACCCTTAGTTGATCTCATATGTCTCTCCAAACATCTTCTAATTATCCCTAACTAGTGAAGTAGGTATAGTTTCATGCTTCTTCCATTTATGTTCATTTTTATGTGAATTATATCTCAATCAAGTTAATTATTCAGAAGTTATGGCCTCTGGAAGATAGGTCTCCGCATCAAATAGGGTCCTAATTTAAATTTGAGAAGTCTATTAATACACAAGTTCATTAATACATATATGACACTATATTATTGAGAAAGATACAAATCCATTAATCTAGAGATAAATTGTGAAAGTTTAAATATAATTATTTCAATAATTTAGAGTAGAATTCAATCAAATTTGAAGCATTAATTTATTTATCATGCATTTATTTTAGCATAAAACTTCACATAGAACTAGACACTACATTTTAGATTTCTTGTTGAACATGAATTTATACTTGGAGTGATAATTTATAAAAAAAATTAAAAACACCTTATGGGTATGACAATAATTTATACTTGTAGTTATGGGTGTTGTACCCTCTACCTTATATAGATGTTTGGACATTATGAATTTTAGAATTATCTATACATGTCTAGCAAATGATATATGTTTTACATTTTTCAAAATGGTTAAGCTTCAACATAACTTTGTGCCTTATCTAGATAATAATCTAACAACTATAGTGGGTCATAATTAAATCATTCAAATGGAGCAATCGATAACGTTTAAATTTGGTCAATATAATACTAATAAGGAAAGATATTGAGAATAAAGATTATCAAGTTGATAATATAGATGATAAATTGGTTAAAATAAATTATACACCTATAGACCCTATAAATTATAAAGATGATATGAATATGTTTAATATTAGAACTCTTTATATAACCCCTCAAGATTATGGAATGCCAAATTTTTATTTAGCAAGTGCAAAGAAAATAACAAATTAAGATGAATGTGAATATGAATGCACATACCAAAGCTATTAAAAAGCAGTAGTAAAATTATAACCACAACATTTAGATTTCCCCTACTCCCTCCCATTCTCTTCTACCTGTGATCTTACACTCTCACAATAGATTTTTACAGAGAGAAGTGAGCACATTGCCAAATTTATATTAAATACCATGGCTAAAGGATCAACATTTTAGGGGCTTTCAAAAACATTTATTTATTTAATGCATGACTCAATCAATCAATATGATTTTGGCATGGAATGGCACAACTATCTGCATGCAAAATTTAACCATTTAATATAACTTTTGTGTGTTAAAGTCTGATTTTGATATTGATAAGGAATGGCATAACTATTTGCGGGCATCGACATTTCATTTTTTTTTTAATTTTTGTTACAAATCTCACAATGTCAAAAGATAAAGTAAGAATGATAAGTGTGTGGTTAATATAATATAATTAAGATAAATTCATGTTTATAATTAGGAGTGTGCAGGGTATATATCTCAAATTTTCAATTTCAAAATGACATGCTAAGCTATATAAACAAATTATTATGTAATTAATTTTTATTTAAAATTTTACTCTTTTAATATTGAGTATTTTGATATGTAATTTTGGTTATAAGTATAATAAATATGTAATATATAAGGTCTAGAAACATATATTGAAGATTATAAGATGTGGTGAGAATCTTCAGAATTTAATAATTAAAATAAATATTTAGATGTAAGACAAAGTTAACTCAAAATTTTGAGAAAGGATATTTATATGGACTCTAGTGTACTCTCTAAACATTGTTTGCATCATATAAACACTCTAGACAAAATTGTAGACGTGACCAAAAATAATTTGGACTATATTTGCATGGCACTTTTATTTAAAATCTCGTTAAGTATCTTGTGCTTTCTCTATGATCACATGCTAAATTTAAATTCTTATTCTTCTCTGAACTAGAAAATAATAATTATAAATCATATAGAAAATAAAATGTGTTTTGAATTTTGCATTATGCTAGAGAATAGTTTAATTATCTTAATATTTATTAGGGCCCTCAATGGTAATAGTATTAAAAAAACACATCTCAATAATTACAATAATTCAAGAATACAATCTAATGCTATGTAATATAAACTTGAAAAATTTAATGAATAAGTGTTCTTTAAATTACTTTTAATTTTTCAATATAACCTTACATGAATGATGGATTTTATTGATTTTTATTTAGATACGTAAATAAATAATAACGCATTTATGTTTCATAAGAAAATTAAATTTAAATTATGAGTATTAGTATTCAAAGTGACCTCGAATATCAAAAAGAGAAAAATACCCAAGTCAAAAGAAACCACCTACAAGAGTGTCCAGAAGTTAAAAATGATTCAAACTAAGGAATCCAATTAGAAGAGAGAGAAAAAAGTGTTGTAATAACTCAAAGAAGATCTAGGAACTCAAAAAAAACTTGTATATTCATTATATATACTTTTATGTTTAAAATTAGTTTGTAACACTCACTTCCATTGCATGTATTCCAAATGGTACTTTGGCCATGCATTTGGTCTTTCCTATCATGGAAAAAACTCGCTAAACACCTTAACAAAAGAGATCCAAGTGGAATGTTAATCACCACAGTGTTGTGTTTCACCATCGAAACTCTTCATGCCCAACATGCCATTGACGTGATTGTCACTTCCATGGAATATAGTCCAAATGGTACTTTGGCCATGTATTTAACCTCTCCTATCATTGACAAAACCCACTAAATACCTAGACAAAAGAGTTCTAACTAGAATGTTAATCACCATAATGTTGTGGTTCACCTCAAAACTCTTAAAACTAATCATTTAAAAGGTGATTGAGATTTACATTGACATAATTATCCTTATCAATATGTCCATCCAAGATTTTCAAGCCTAACATGAACAGACTGGCAAGAACATTCATTAGGACAGCATAAAACACCACATGAGTTATTACTACCACAAGCCTCGACTAAGATGATTATGACACAATATAACTTACTAAATCTAGGATCAACAAGTATACCCCAGCTACCATAGCCACTACATAGAACAATTTATTAACTAATCTATAAATAATTGTTCTAAACAAACACACACAAAAAGCATATTTAAGTAGAAAATCATAAGATAAGTAAATCATTCTAAAATATTCATGTATTCAATTTTGTAAGTTTATAATGCTTCCAAGTTAATTTCCATGTGTAATTCAATTTTTAAAAAATAGAGTACATATAAAGTAATATAAGAAAATAATTTCAATATTTCTCTTTCATTGAAAATTACAATTGCAGAAAAATTCAAATATAATAAGCATAACAAATTAAATTTTTCTCTCATTAAATAAATAATACATCTTCAATCTAATTTTTAAATTAGAACAAATCTCATGTTTACATTACACTTTACAATGTTAACATACATCAACACTTTATTTCCTTTATAATACATTTCAATACCAACATCATCAATTACATATTACACAATTTAATATTTTCAAATAATAATATCATATATTATATTTTTTTCCCATGACAATCATATAGGATTAAGTATTCATATAAAATTATCTAAATGAACATATAATATCACCATTATTGCTAAGAACTATGGAATAAGAAGGATAACATCATCAGAGGCTTTACCCCAACAATAGAGCCTTTCATATCCCCTACACAACTCTTATATTTTAGAGTGGCACTACCTTTAACTTGAAAGGAAGATGTGAAACCATCAACAAGAAATATAATAATGTGTATACAAGTCATATTGTAGTGAGCACCATAAAATCTATAGCAAGTCTCAATAGTGAACTAGAATAGGAAATAAAAAATCTATAATACATAATAAGTATATATGTGTTAATGGTCATAAGACTTACAATTTAACAAGTCCACCTCATTTTATCTAAAGTTAATAATCAATTCTCAATTATAGAGTAAAGGTGAAACAAGGGATTTCCACAATCTACATAGTGTTGATGTTTGTAAGTCCATAACTATAACCAAACACATATTTCTTAGTGTTACTATTTAATTCAGTGATCTTCATACAAAAAATCATGACTCAACATGAAGATAATATTTGAGAAGTACATTTAATAATAATACATCACATTGGTATCCCATACCACCCACATGAATCACCATCACCCTTGCAATTCATTAAAGGTTTTCAACATACTATATAAGAAAACAACACAAATTCAATCATTGATAGACTATTTAAATGATAACATGTCACAAAATGGTCCCATACCACCTACACAAAGTGTCATCATCTATTCACCCTACCGATGATTGAAAAAAATCATAATAAAATCTAAATGTTGGATTATTTATATATTAATCTCATAAAGTAATGTAAATACAATTATGTATTCACAACTAGCATACAAAGAGATAGGTTTAAGTCATTTCAAATGCAAATCATGTTTAATTTTTTAGTCCCAATTTGAGTTTAAGACACCTAAAATTTATATGAGACACTTTGGCACACTTTGACATACTTGGAATTTGTGTACACATTTGACTCTTGTGTACACTTTCCCCTATCTTTTTACCCACTTTTTATCTTTTCCAACCTAGTTTACCAGATATACATATTCAGGATCAACCTAGTATGTATAAGAACCTTCAAAAATCCTATAAAATTTGTCTCCATACTTCAAATTGTAGGTTTTCACTCTCAAGACAATATTGGAACAGTCGGATAGTCATGGTTTATTGCAAGTGTCTAACTTTATTAGTAGTTTTTAGGAACATTCAAAAACTATATTTAAAATTATAAAGTCTCCATTAGGTGAGATTAGATGTTTTTCATGGATAAATCATTGTGTTAAATATCAAAGAGTCAACTATAAATACAAATCAATCTTAAGGTTATACTCACTTAGCACTCACTTGTTCACTGCTTGGAAATCACATTGAGAAATCAAATAACACTCTCTTGAGATATCATCACAAAGGAGTACACATCTAAAAACACTTTAAAGGATAAATATTATTATAGGTGCAATCACTGATATGGGGGGAATAAATTAGTGATTCAATTAATTCAATTCCACTTCCAAATCTTCAAACTATCAACCATTCAATACAAGAATTCATGAAGCATATAAACTAGTTATTGCAATGAACAAAGGAAACTATGCAAGATCAATACTCATGACACATGTAATATGTGGGAAACCATCATGGGGGAAAAACCCCACTCTTAAGTCTACAAAAAAGTGGACTATAGTCCTATAAAATACTTATAAACAAGAGACTTTAGTGAAGCACCCACTTCACAAGGAACACCAACCCCTATGCATGAACAAGCACCCACTTGTCCTATATGTTGAGAACCCAAACAAAAAATTATGAAATAAATACCTATATATCTTTTATTTCCTTTTAATATAATGGATAAATATTGAATAGTACTTGTCTTCAACCCTTGACTCTCTCTCTCAAACCTTCACACACAAGCAATGCATCCAAAACACCCTTTTGGATCACTTTACACTTCTCCACTCATATTCAATATTAAACCCTTCAATAACACTATTATAACATCATAAATATTACCCATAGGTCATACACAGATTCTTCAACTTGATATTCTCTTCAATCTATCTACCAAGCACACTCATACTTCACTATCCTTCATTTTTCAACTCTAGAAACCTTCACCTTTGATCTTGATCTTTATAGAGTATACATGATCATCACCTTATTGATATTTATACAATATAATTATAGGGAATCCACCTAAGTCACCTAATTTTAGGCACCCCTTGAGCACCTTCAAACCATCTACAACCATGATGAAACTTCATAGTTGCCTTCAAATTTTCTCTCACAAATCAACTCCATGATCACCAATAGATGTTCAAGACATACTCAAAACATGAAATATATTCAAAATATATTTGAAACATCATAGTAGAATAATAATACCTTGGTATTTTTTTTAAAAATACAATATAAATCCATTTGAGTCACCTAGCCTTATCTATAGGCCTAGTAGCCTTTCCTAAACCTTGTAGATCCCATAACTTTATGTGTATACATATTCATTACTTTAAATTTCATATATAGATTAAAATAATATTTAACCTCATTCACTCCAATAATTATCATCTAACTCTTCCTCTGCACCATAGCTCCTTCACAAATTAACTTGCCAATTAGCCCTCCATTTGCATAAAAAATCAACCATAGGTCAAACTATACACTCTCATATGACTATAAATACCTTTTTTAGTACCCTTTTGGACATTTAAATATATTAATCATCCTCATAACTTAAATACCTTGGGAAGGTCACTAACTCATATGGTGCAAAACCTATGGCATCAAAGAAAAATCTAGTCAACTTACCACCTTATGGTCAATTCCAAATCCTAAAAATTATCTCACACTTGGAGGTCACCAATACACACTTTTTTACAAAATTTTGAGTTTTAACTCCTTGTGTAACCCATATATCCATGAAATAGTTTTTGACCTGCTTGTCCTTAAGCAAGGACTATCATATCCAAGAGCCATCAAAAATCTTCAAATTTACCTCAAGAGACATTCAAACACTAAAACCACATAGATCACACCCTTATGAGGTCAACACACCATTATATTCCACAAATTCACTTTGAACACTCACCAATATTTATTTGACACGTAGAACCAGTCATACTATGCATACAAACCTTGTGTACATAGTAGTTACTATGTCAAAACACCTTAGAATGATCATAAAAAACTTTTGACATTTATAAAACACATTTTTCACATGGACACATCAAATCTAACTATCCTCCACCCTCAGTTGGCTTCTTAAACCTCAAAATCATCAATTTTGCATGATGAGCTCATACTGGGTAGTGTATACTGAACAAAATGGTCAAATAGAACAAATGGTCATGCATGCTTTCTATGACCAATAAAATGCATTAAATCCCATGTATTACACTTAAATATATCCTCTTCACCTTCCATATCATTATTACCTTCATATTTCATGATTAGGCTTTCCAAACCAAGCATCAAAAATATATTAAAACTTGTCTTTAAGACCAATGTCCTTGAACATAACTCTTGAATATCTTCACCACAAACCCATGGAGTAAGCTTATGAACTTATTTCTCCCCCTCAACCAATGATCTTCTAATTGTAAAAATAAGGAGATGACTCCCAATCTTTATCTTAGATATTCAAATGTTGCTTTTGTCAATGGTTTAATAATAATAACTACAAGTTATTCTTTTGTAGGCACATACTCCAACTTAATACTTTTATTACTCACTTGTTCTCTCAATAAATTATATATAATAGGAATGTGCTTAGTTTTTAGGTGAATAATATAATTATTAGAGATACAAATTACACTATTATTATCATAATAGATAGGAAAATGTCCATTTTATCTTACCTTATAATCTTCTAAGGTTTGCTTCATCCACATTACCTAAGTACAACTAGAGGTAATAGCTATATACTCAGCTTCTACAATTGATAGTGATATAAAGGCTTTTTTCTTACTTAGCCAAGGCACCAAACATTCAACCATGAAGAAAACACCACCACTGGTACTCCTCCTATCATCTACACATCCTACATTAGTGTATGTCCTTAGAGTGAATAATTTGCTCCTAGGATACCATAAATCATATTCTACGATGATCTTGAGATACCTCAAGCTTCTTTTGATTGATTTCAAGTGATATTCTCTAGGATCAACTTGAAACCTACCTACAAGGTATACTTCTTGTATGATATTAGTCCTAGAAGTAGTAGAGTACAAAATACTTCCAATTATATATCTATACAAGGTTTGATCAACCTTTGGTGAGTCATCTTGTTTACTTATCTTACATCTTATGATCATTGGATTACTCATTGGCTTACAATCCAACATGTCAAACTTCCTTAGCATATATTTGATGTATTTTGCCTATGAAATGAATATCCCTACATCAAATTGGTTAATTTGTAGTCCTAAGAAGAAATCAAAATCTCCCAAGATTGCAATTTCAAAATCAATCATCATAGCATCTGCAAATTCTCTACTCATGTTGTCATTGTTAGATCCAAAAAATATGTCATTAACATAGACCACCACTAGTAATTGATGAGTACCATTTATCTTAATGTACAAATTACTATCAACTATCCCTTTTTTGAATCCTTGGCTCAATAGATACTTTTCTAATCTATCATACCAAGCTCTAGGATCTTGTTTAAGACCATATAAATCCTTCTTTAGTTTACAAACATAGTCTTCATTACTTTTCATGGAAAAATATTTAGGTATCTAAATATAGACTTCTTCATCTAAGTTTTCATTCAAAAAATTAGATTTCACATCCATTTGGTAAACTTTGAAACCTTTGAAGCTTCTATATGATAAGAAGAGTCTAATTTCTTCCATTCTTACAACAAGAGCAAATGTCTCATAAAAATATATCCCTTCAACTTGAGCATATCCTTTACACATTAGTCTAGCCTTATTTCTTATGACCTCTCCTTTATTATCCATCTTGTTTCTGAATACCCACTTATTTCCTATCACTTTTTTGTCTTTTGGCCTGGGTACCAAATCCCATGTTTCATTCTTTACAATTTGATCTAGTTCCTTATCCATTGCACATGTCCAATTTTCATCTTTGCTAGCTTCCAATAATGATTTAGGTTCAACCTTTGATAACAAATTTATGTCTTGTTTATTCTAATTGATCAACTTTCTCCTTCTAGTTTACAAACTAGCATTCACATCTCCAATAACTTGGGAAACTGGATGGTCCTTCTGTATTCTCCTAGAAAGATATTTAGTGTCTTGTTTTACTTCTTCCTCTTGATCATCTAATTGATTAGGCATGCCTTCATTATTTGAAATAGGGTTCTTAGTAGTGTCATTTATCTGAAAGTTAGGCTTTTTTATTTAACCTACCTCTTCAACTCTTACATTAGAACTTTTAACAACCTTATGGAATCTCTTATTGAAACATCTCTAAGTAGAACTTATGGATTCTCTAAAATGTTTGACATTAGTTTCCCTATTCTTTCATAGATCATATGGATTCTTATCACCATTTACTCTAACTTGGAACCTATTGAATATGTAAACTAATATATTAGCATCCTCTTTATAAAAACCATCTAATAGTTTGGAATCTTGAAGCATGGATGTACTGATTTCTTAGATAGTTTTGTTTTTCCTCTCAACTACCCCATTGTGTCTTAGTAGTAAAATATTATTTTATAATCCCTTGTTCCTCACAAAAATTATCAAACTCATAAAACCAAAATTCACCTCCTCTGTCTGATCTCACACACTTGATTTTTGATCCTTTTTCATTTTCAACAAGATATTGAATGCTTTAAACTTTGCAAAAGCTTCTTATTTCTCCTTAAGGAAATATATCCAACTAACCGTAATAAATTCATCAATTAATAACATGAAGTAGTTGTTACCTTGAGTTCTTGTAGGTCCACATAGATCAGTGTGGATTAATTACAATGGTACTATGGTGGAATTATCCTTAGATTTGTAGCTTCTCTTGGTTTTCTTCCCATGAAGGCATGCCTTACAAAGCGTATGAGGAATCTTAGTGATTTTAGACATATGCCTCACTAATCCTTTCGAACTTATCCTCACCAAGTTGTCAAAATTCATATGTCTAAGTCTACTATGACAAACCTGAATTTCCTCTAATTGATTCATTAAGAACACCTCTCTATTGGATTCATGGAACACATACAAGTTGTTGTCTACCTTGTGAATGTTTTCAACTATTTTTCTAGATTTGGCTCTTCTCACTTCACACCCTTTGTCATGAAAATTCAAAACATTTACTTGCTTACACATTTAGCTAACATTTAGAAGATTATGTTTCAAACCTTCTACATATATAACATTTTCAATTCTAGTGTGACCATTATCTAAACTAATAGAACCTTTCCCAACTATGTTAGAAAAATTATTGTCACCAAATCTTATTGTACATGAATTATGCTTCTTTAGAGAGATAAACTTGCTCATGTATCCTATCATATGACTTGAGCATCCACTATCTATGTACCATTTATTATTTTCATCCTCTTGAGTATGCAAGGTAGTTTGAATAAACATTTTTTCTTCCTTTGGTGCACTATCTGAATCTTGCTTCTTTTTTTATTCAATCTTGAATTTGTCTTTCTTGAACCATTTGATGGTGTCAATGACCTGAATGTCCTTTTTCCAATATGTCCTCTTACATTATTTGGCTATATGTCCCTATTGATTATAGTTATATCATAGAACCTCATTTATACTCTTTGAAGATAAATTATAGTCCCTATATCTATGACCATATTGATTACAAGTGTATCAGTACCCATTGAAGACATGACTATAGTTTTTCATGTTAGTCATCACTTTTACTTGACCATCAATAACACAAGACTTCTCATATTTAAATTCTTTAGTAGAACTAGAATTCTTCTTGTCCTTAGATAAAATTACATCTATATATGTCATATATTTACCTTCAAAATGATCCATTCTCTGATTCAATCCTTTATCCACCATATCCTACAAATTCTTGACTGTTATTTCTATTCTACATATTTGTGTCTTCACATTATCAATGGTTGAATTAATATCATAACATATAGAGGAAGTTAGATATGAATTTTTACTTATTTTCTTATTCTTAAATATTTCATTTTCTTCATCTAGACATTTGATCTATAATAAGGCACATACTAGTTCACCTTGAAGATATGTCTCAACCTCTTTGTCATTTATTGTACATATGATCACCTTCAAGTGGTTAAACTTGAAAAAAAGATGTGGATCTAATACCAATTTTTAGAGGTACATTCATTGATGATGCAGGGAGATAAACCAGTGATGCAAGTAATTTAATTCCAATTCTAAAATTCCAAACTCTCAATCATTCAATACAAGCATTCATGAAGCATATAAATTAGTTATTGTAATGATCAAAGGAAACTATGTAAGATCAATATTCATGACACATGGATTATGTGGGAAACCCTCGTGGGGTATAAAACCCACTATAAAGTCTAAAAAAAAGTGCATTATAATCCTATAAAATATTTACAATAAAGAGACTTTAGTGAAGCACCCAATTCATAAGGAACACTAACCCCTATGCATGAACAAGCACCCACTTATCCTAGATGTTGAGCACAAACATAACACCTTCTAATATAAAAACATATATATATATATATATATATATATATATATATATATATATATATATATATATATATATAAATTCCTTTAAATATATTTTATAAACAATGAATATCACTTCTTTTCGACCCTTGACACTCTCTCAAACCTTCACACACAAGCAATGCATCCAAAACACCCTCTTAGACTATTTTACAATTCTTCACTCATATTCAATATTCAACCCTAAAAGAAAAATATTATAACATCAAAAATATGACCTCTAAGTCATTCACACATTTTTCAACCTCCTATGATCTTAAATCCATCCATCAACTACACTCACACTTCACTATCCTTCATTTTTCAACTCTAGAAACCTTCACTTTTGATCTTGCTCTTTATAAAGTCTACATGATCATCACCTTCTTGGTCAAACAAAATAATTTTATTAGATTAAGGATTATATCCAAATTATAATTAGATCAACACCACTTTCATAGGTCTTCCATAACTTTTATATACCACCCTTAAGCAACAATACCTTTCAATTAGGCCTAAAAAGCCCTTTTAGGTCCATGGAGAACTATTCACACTTTTATCACTTCACTGAGAAAAACTAGGAACACAATACCACTTAAAATCATACAAGTCCATGAAAAATGACCCCTAAGATACCCTTAATATATTACATTCATCCCTACAAACCTCTACATATGCAAAACCTATCAATCATTTGCCTTATAAATGAAATCATCATGAACGGACCAAAAGTCAACTTGTAAGCAATTGTTCATATGGAATATGGATTATTAAAACCACCAAAATCCATACACATAATCCTCAGGGAATATAAAAAAATATCCAATATATAATTCACATTGAAACATTCAAATACTATCAATAAAAACTCAAACATCCTTCTTGGGTCATTCATAGAAGAAGGTCAAACCCTTAGTCGAATTTGGACCATAATAAATGTAGTTGTATGACTAGTCAAACCTCAAAACCATTTTTCCTAGATTTCCATTGAAGTTATATACCACTTTTATTTTTATACCACCATCAAATTCATCCATCATCAAAATTTATAGGCAAAAAAATGAGGACTAGTTTTCCTTTGTAAATTTAAATATTTGAATTCCAACGGTCACTTTTTAATGCAAATTTGGCTAAGTATGGAAATCAGTGAAATATTTCTAATTTGGTCTAATTTTTAAATATACTACCATAAGTAAATAGTTCTAATTTGGTCTAATTTTTTTTATTGTCTATGTTTAATTTTTTTTTTGGTTCCCTTATTTTGTATCCTTTATATTGTATTTGGTTCTTAAAATGGTACATGTTACTTGGGTTAATAACCCAATCCTAAGAAAAAATTATATTGAATATTAAATATATTTCTTTGTGAAGTAGTAATACTAGACGTTTTCATTACCATAACCAAGGGATTTAAATTGTTTGCATGAATTTATTGATTCTTTATCATATGTTGATTCATATATCCCTTTATTGATGCAAGGTTCCCTATGAATGGCATTGATAATATAATTGGTGAAATCGTGGAAGAAGTGGAAAGCTTTTGACAAGGTAATTGGTGAAATCATGGAAGAAGTGGAAAGATTTTGACAAGGATAATATTTAAGGGAAATATGTCTGAGTCAGACCATGTGGTTTTCAAGCTATCATTAACCCTAGTAAAAAAAGTGTATCTCAGAGGGGAAAACCAATTTTACTCTTAAATTATTTGAAGCTCAAGATTGAAAATTGAAAGGTTGCAACATGTAATAACTGAGAAGAATAGGGTCATGAAAATATTTACCATGTATAAAGAGGAGTTACATAATATAATTTTAACATTTAGGTCATAGAAGTTAGAAGTAGAATTGTTTTCACCATGGATAGTGTCAATGCCTACACAAGACTAGTTTGTGATATTAAAGGAGAGACTATCAATATCCTAAGCATGAATTATGATAAAATGATTATTATGTATAAAAAAAAGTTGATGCACTAGAATAAAAAGTGTGATAAGTTGTGCATCCAAGTCTAACAGTTTGATCTAACCGATTTTATAGTTCAAAGAAAAATAATATTGTATAGGTGTATAGGTATTTCACTCATGATAAATGTTCAAAATAATTTACTGTATGTTGTTTATTTTGTTGGTAATTGCAACATTTACTTCACTAGATTGTTATATTTGGGTTACTACTTATATAATTTAAAGTTATGCATTATTATACTTCCTCCTTGTGTCAATGCCAATTGGAAACCTTCTCAATATTATACACAAGTTTATTTAATATTAATTTGAATTCTTTCAAATGTAATTAAATTTGATGAAACATCATCTATTGGATTTGTTAAAAATAGAACATTCCTGCTAGGTTTTATTTAATATATGTTATGATCCTATTGAGTGTTTAATGAATCTCACAAGTTTTATTGAAAATTTTATTATACAATAGGATTCTAAGAATAATATTAAACTCTAGCATATATTTAACATACAATAAGTGTTTTAAAAGAAATTACGTATGTATTTATGAATTTAAAACTGAGATGTTTCCCAAACCATCATATTATTATTTCGTTCATTATTTATTATTTAAAATAATAATGAATGGACAATGGGTATATGGTAACCCGGTTCATTTTCATATAAGGTAATCTAAACTAGGTTCCATGTCCATGAATATTATCCAATTATTTTTTGTTAAGTTACCAATTATTTTTATAGGATAAGGGATCTACTATATATAGGTCCCCAATCAATCGAGGACCAATGTATATACATTTGTGATCTAATTTATCAATCGAGAGTGTCGAGTGAAGATTATATAATATATCCTAATCACCCCTAACCCCAATTGTATATAACTCCCCTTCCACAAGTGGTTCGCTATCTCTCATTCCTCTATTTATAGATTAAATAAGGGACCCAATTAAACTATATCCTATTGAACATATGATTAAATTAGTGAAGTGACAATAAGATATTCTAATTATATATCCACATCTACCAAATTTGTTACAATGAGTACTGCTTAAATTACCCATGATCCATATGGCCAATTATTACAATATGGAGATAGGGGTAATTTTAGACCTGTCATGAAACATAATGGATTCTATCATTTTTGTCTAGTGAAATGAAAAAAAAGAGATGGATTAAATTGAATAAATAAATATGGAATAATTATTAGTAATGATATCCTTCTATCATGCTCTCTTTTGATATTAACCACCATTTTATTGCTATGTTATAATAATGCTAGTTATACTAATTTAATATACTTTCAATATACCCTTGGTATAATATTGAAAATAATATAATGATTTTAAAATATATAATTAGTTTTCCATTCCTGATCTTTCTTTCACGAAATCAATTTCACCTTGACTTTACAATAACGTAAGGAGCTTATCTTGTTTGGGAATATGGGAGAAAGCACTTTTGTTGGCATTATTACCAATATTTGATATTGGGTTATTCATAATATTACCCTTCCATATTAATTAAAGGTTGGTTATTTATCAATACAAGTTTAACTTATGATGTCTTTTTGAGCTCCCAACCAAATTAGTATTTCATATAAATCAAATAGGGTCTTGATTTGAATTTGATAAGTCTATTAAAACACTGGTAAATTATTATTAATATGAAAATATATGATCGATAAAGATACAAATCCATTAATCGAGAGATCAATTTTAAAAGTTCAAGTACAATTATTTCAATAATTTAGAGTAGAACTCAATCAAATTTGAAACATTAATTTATTTTCCATACATTTATTCTAGCACATAAATTCATATAGGACTAGGCACTATATTTTAGATTTATTTTTTAAAATGCATTTATAATTGGATTGATAATTTCAAAAAATTTAAAATATTTTATAGGTGTTATAATAATTGAGGGATAACATGTGCCCCCAGATACATCCCCCACATTTTTTCTCTGCTTTAATGTTTTACTAGGTTTTTAGAGAAGAAGATCAATTATGTGTGTGTGTGTGTGTGCATGTATGCATGTGCATGTGTGTGTGTGTGTGTGTGTGTGTGTGTGTTCATGTGCATGTGCATGTGCATGTGTGTGTGCATGTGTGTGTGCATGTGTGTGCGTGTGCATGTGTGTGTGTGTGTGTGCGTGTGTGTGTGTGTGTGTGTGTGTGTGTGTGTGTGTGTGTGTGTGTGTGTGTGTGTGTGTGTGTGTGTGTGTGTGTGTGTGTGTACAATGATAGAAGTATTCTAGATATTTTATATGATCTTTAGGGAATTTTGAAAAGACCAATATATCATCTATGTAAACAATGATAGAAGTAGAATATAGAAAGAAAATATTATTCATCATTCCATGTAATATACTAGAAATAATCTTTAAGCCAAAAGGTAAAACATTCTATTCATATTGTTTAAATATAGTAACACGTTGGAAATATTATCATTGATGTCAAAGGTTTAGTATTATTGGTGATAAAGGCCCCATTGCATTTAATGTTGTTTATCTTGGCTAATGTGAGTTAATATTTATTTAATATTAACGAATATATTTTTGGTTACATATGAGACAAAAGAAGGGCCCATGGAGAAGTCGAAGAGCCACGGGGTAAAGACAAAAGAAGGATGGGATGCATTTTCCCATGAAGAGTCATCTTGGGGAATACCAAGAGTCACCAAGTAAAGACAAAAGAGTAAGGGCACAATTTCTCATGAAGGGACACTTTGAGGAATATGAAAAGTCACCAAAGATAAGGACCAAAGTGGGAAGGACATTTTTGGTCATGAAGGGTCACCACATGACTTTTCAAAGGCTTGGATATGAAGGGTCATCCAAGATTGGCACCATTTTCCATGAGGATTGAAGGGTCAAAAAGGGGGAAGGCCAAAGGTCATTTAAAAAGCTATAAATAAAGGGTTTAGAAGCCATTTGTAAATATGAGAGATAGAGGTTGATTTGATATTGTAATATCTAGCTTAGAAGAGCAATTGGGAGAGATGAATATGATTTGTATTTATTATATCTAGCTTAGAAGAGCAAAGGTGAGAGAGAGGAAGGAGATGTTGTATTGATCTATCATTTGTTGAGATAGCAACATTGAGAGATAGGTGTGTGGTATACACAAAGGGGTTGGTGCTCTTGTGGGTTGGTGCTCATGAATTATTGTTAGATTGGTGCCCAATAAAGGGGTTAGTGCTCCTATGGGTTGGTGCTTGGCAAAGGGGTTTGAAGCTCCTGTGGGTTGGTGCTCACGAATTGTAGCTGAGGTTGGTACTCGGCAAAGGGGTATGGTGCTCCTATGGGTTTGTTCTCATGAATATATTTGAGATTGATTCTCTAATATTTTTCCCACATTGGATTTCCATGTTATATCTGGTGTCTCTCTTATCTTGTGTGATGTTTATTGTTTTAGTTTTATTACATATCTCGAATGTTTGATTGAGTGGAATTTGATCAAGGAAAAGATTTATAAGATATATAATATATTGATTCACCCTCTCTTAGTTTATTCCATGCTTAACAATTGGTATCAGAGCAGGTTCCTTTTTGAAAAGGTTTACAGCTTGAAGGTAGATTGGGAAAGCACGATGGCTAGGTCACAAAAAGGATTTTCTACAAATAAGGCACCTTTGTTTGATGGAATGAATTATGATTTTTAGAGCATGAGAATGAAGGTTTATTTGATGGCCCTTGGATTTGACATATGGAAAGTAGTGGTGGAGGAGAGCCACAGACATCTACAATTACTCCAGTAGAAAAGAAGGCAAGTGAATGTAATGCTAAAGGTTTCAATGCTATTTTATGTGGTTTATGTGAATATGATTTTGTTAAAGTTATGCAATGTAAATCTACTCATGAAACTTGGGTAAAAATTGAGAATATTTACAAAGGTGATGGAAAGGTTTAGAAAGCTAAGCTGCAGACTTTTAGAAGGTAGTTTGAAAGTTTGAAGATGGAAGAAGAAGAAGATATAGCAAGTTATCTCTTGTGAGTTGATCAGATAGTAAATCAAATTCAAGGTCTTGGAGAAACATTGGAAGAGTCAACAGTGGTGTAAAGGTTTTTGAGATCTCTACCAATGAGATATGATGCAAAGGTTTTGGCAATCAAGGAGATGAAGAATTTAGCCAAGCTAAAGATGGATGAGCTTCATTGTATTCTCACGGCATATGAGATGTGGACAGAACAAGATAAACCCTCAAAGAGAGAAGTGGCTTTCAAGACATCAAAGAAGGAGAAAGCTAAGATTCAAGAATCAAGTGATAGTTCTAGTGATGATGAAGATGACAATGAAGCACTTTTCATTCACAGGTGGAAAAGAGGAACAGGTAAATATCAAGGAAAATTACCTTTTAAATGTTTTAATTGTGGAAAGATTAGACATTTTTCAGCTAGATGCCCAAATAAGGTTAATGATGAAGAAGAAGAAAAGCCTACATACAAGAAGAATTTCAAAGGCAAATCCAAGAAGGGATTCGAGAAGAAGAGCCTATATTCTAAGGATCCTAGCACAGTTGAAGATAGTGGAGTTAGTGATTCAGAAGAAGAAGAGATTCTATTCATGGCCATACATGTTAAAGGCACCGACATTTAATTTTTTTTTCATTTTTGTTGCTCACGATATCAAAATATAAAGTAAGATTGATTATAATGACAAGTGTGGTTTATATAATATAGTGAAGATAAACCCATGTTTACAATGAGGAGTGTGTGGGGTATATAACTCGATTTTCCAAATTCAAAATGATATGCTCAGATGTATAAACAAATTATTATTGAAGTAATTTTTAATTAAAAGTATTCTTTTAATATTGAGTATTTTGATATGTAATTTTGATTGTAAATTCAAGAAACATATGGTATTTAAAATTTAGAGATGTATATTGAGAATTGTAAAATATGGTGAGAATCATCAGAATTTAATTATTTTAGTATTTAAAAATAAAATAAAATTAAATTAAATTATCTGAGTATTTAAAAATAAAATAAAATTAATTTAAAATAATTTAAGTAAAGAAATTTATATAGATTTTTTGTATGGATATTTTCGATAGAATGTCCAGACATTTTTTATGAATTTATTCATATGATATTTTTATTTAAAATCTTGTTACATATTTTGTGCTTTCAATATAATCATATAAGAAATTTAAATTCTTCTTATTATTTTGATTAGGCAAAAATACTTATAAATCAGATAAAAAATAAAATGTGTTTTGAATTTTACATTATACAAGAAAATATTTGAACTATCTTGATATTTATTAACGACTTAAATAGCAATAATATAAAAAATAATCCATCTCAATAATTACAATAACTCAAGTTACATACAATTTATTATTATGTAATATATGCAATATCAACTTGAAGGTTTCAATGAATGCTTGTTCTTCTTTTAAATACTTATAATTGTTCAATAATTTCTTGCATGAATAATGAATTTTCTTTATTTTTTTTATATACATAAATAAATGAGAACGTATTTGTGTTTATAAGTAAACTAAATTTAATTTAGGACTCTATTTGATATCCAAAGTGACCTTCAATATCAAAAAGAGAAAAATATCCAAATCAAAAGAAATTGTTTATAAGATTGTTTAGAAGAAAAAAATACTTTAGATTAAGTAATTCAATCGTGACAGAGAGAGAGAGAAACTCAAAGAACAACTAAGAACTCAAAAAAATAACAAATCACACCAATAATGCCTATATATATATATATATAAACTCATTTTATCTAAATTTCAAATTCTTAATAACTCAATATTTCAAATCACATTTAATAATCTATCATTAAAATAAAAATATAATATAATCTAAAAATTATTTATATAATTTTATTCAAAAATCTTCAAACATTATTTTATGATTTATAAAATGTTGAAATACTATAATTTTTCAAATTAAATTAAATAATAAAAATAAGATTATATAATCTATCCCACCAAATAATCTTTTAAGTCTATAGCGGTCCCAGACCCTTGTCATTGAAAAAATTATATTTTTATTATAATTTTATTTAGTTCATAAATATAAAATCCACTACAAATATAAAATCAATAAAATGATAATATTACATAATTTATTATTATATTTTTTTGTCATACAATTTTTTATATAAATATTGTTTTTGCATTTGAAAACATATTGTGTTTTGTTGCTTGTATGAGTGCGGTTACGTGTTTTGTTGTATTCCCCTTGACTTTCTTGGCTGCCTTACTTTAAGATTTTTAAGGTTTTATTTCCCGTGTAATGGTCTTTCACTTGTATGAAGATGTTTATGCTTTTGTTTTTATAATTACAAACTCGAATTTTTGGGTAAGTACCTTTTCTCCTCAAAAGCTGCCCCCATAGGTGATATGAGAAGTTTGATTTGGCATGCATCATCCACATTAAATTTAAATCTATATCTATCGTAAAAATTGTCAATATTTTTAATTAAAATTAAATAAAATAGCCCAAACAAAACAAACTAAACAAGATAATAAATTCAATTTCAAAATTTATATATAAAAAAATTAATTTAAAAATTAAATATAATTTTATTAAATAAATAAAATATTTTAAATATATTTTCTATTAAAATAAAATAGGATACTCAAATCATTATTTAAATATTTATATGGATAAATAAACTAACAAAATTAATGTTAAAAATTGTTTACTATGATAGAATTTATGGGTTACTTTATGCAGCATGTAAAAATTATCGATTATGTAATTAGTTCTAATTTGGTCTAATTTTTTTTATTGTCTATGTTTAATTTTGTTTTGGTTCCCTTATTTTGTATCCTTTATATTGTATTTGGTTCTTAAAATGGTACATGTTACTTGGATTAATAACCCAATCCTAAGAAAAAATTATATTGAATATTAAATATTTTTCTTTGTGAAGTAGTAATACTAGATGTTTTCATTACCATAACCAAGGGATTTAAATTGTTTCCATGAATTTATTGATTCTTTAGCATATATTGATTCATATATCCTTTTATTGATGCAAGGTTCCCTATGAATGGCATTGATAATATAACTGGTGAAATCATGGAAGAAGTGGAAAGCTTTTGACAAGGATAAGATTTAAGGGAAATATGTCTGAGTCAGACCATGTGGTTTTCAAGCTATCATTAACCCTAGTAAGAAAAGTTTATCTCAGATGGGAAAACCAATTTTACTCTTAATTTATTTGAAGCTCAAGATTGAAAATTGAAAGGTTGCAACATGTAATAAATGAGAAGAATAGGGTCATGAAAATATTTACCATGTATAAAGAGGAGTTACATCATATAATTTTAACATTTCGGTCATAGAATTTAGAAGTAGAATTTTTTTCACCATGGATAGTGTCAATGCCTACACAAGACTAGTTTGTGATTTTAAAGGAGAGATTATCAATATCCTAAACATGAAGTATGATAAAATGATTATTATGTATAAAAAGAGTTGATGCATTAGAAGAAAAAGTGTGATAAGTTGTGCATCCAAGTCTAACAGTTTGATCTAACCAATTTTATAGTTCAAACAAAAAGAATATTGTATAGGTGTATAGGTATTTCACTCATGATAAATGTTCAAAATAATTTACTGTATGTTGTTTATTTTTTTGGTAATTGCAACATTTACTTCACTATATTGCTATATTTGGGTTACTACTTGTATAATTTAAAGATATGCATTATCATACTTCCTCCTTGTGTCAATGCCAATTGGAAACCTTCTAAATATTATACAAAAGTTTATTTAATATTAATTTGAATTCTTTCAAATGTAATTAAATTTGATGAAACATCATCTATGGATTTGTTAAAAATAGAACATTCCTGATAGTTTGTATTTAATATATGTTATGATCCTATTGAGTGTTTAATGAATCTCACAAGTTTTGTGAAAAAATTTATTATACAATAGGATTCTAAGAATAATATTAAACTCTAGCATATATTTAACATACAATAAGTGTTTTAAAAAAAATTATGTATGTATTTATGAATGTAGTACCAAGATGTTTCTCAAACCATCATATTATTATTTCATTCATTATTTATTATTTAAAGTAATAATGAATGGACAATGGGTATATGGTAACCTGGTTCATTTTCATATAAGGTAATCTAAACTAGGTTCCATGTCCATGAATATTATCCAACTATTTTTTGTTAAGTTACCAATTATTTTTATAGGATAAGGGATCTACTATATATATAGGTCCCCAATCAATCGAGGACCAATATATATACATTTGTGATTTAATTTATCAATCGAGATTGTCGAGTGAAGATTATATAATATATCCTAATTACCCCTAACCCCAATTATATATAACTCTACTTCCACAAGTGGCTCGTTATCTCTCGCTCCTCTATTTATAGATTAAATAAGGGACCCAATTAAACTATATCCTATAGAGCATATGATTGAATTATTGAAGTGACAAGAAGATATTCTAATTATATACCCACATCTACCAAATTTGTTACAATGAGTATTGCTTAAATTACCCATGATCCATATGTCCAATTGTTACAATATGGAGATAGGGGTAATTTTAGACCTATCATGAAACATATGGGATTCTATCATTTTTGTATAGTGAAATGAAAACAAAGAGATGGATTAAATTGAATAAATAAATATGGAATAATTATTAGTAATGATATCCTTCTATCATGCTCTCTTTTGATATTAACCACAATTTTATTGCTATGTTATAATAATGCTAGTTATACTAGTTTAATATACTTTCAATATACCCTTGTCTAATATTGAAAATAATATAATGATTTTAAAATATATAATTATTTTTCCATCCCTGATCTTTCTTTCACGAAATCAATTTCACCTTGACTTTACAATAACGTATGGAGCTTATCTTGTTTCAGAATATGGGAGAAAGCACTTTTGTTGGCATTACTACCAATATTTGATATTGGGTTATTCATAATATTACCCTTCCATATTAATTAAAGGTTGGTTATTTATCAGTACAAGTTTAACTTATGATGTCTTTTGAGCTCCCAACCAAATTAGTATTTCATATAAATCAAATAGGGTCTTGATTTGAATTTGATAAGTCTATTAAAACACTGGTAAATTAATATTAATATGAAAATATATGATCGATTAAGATATAAATCCATTAATCGAGAGATCAATTTTAAAAGTTCAAGTACAGTTATTTCAATAATTTAGAGTAGAACTCAATCAAATTTGAAACATTAATTTATTTTCCATACATTTATTCTAGCACATAAATTGATATAGGACTAGGCACTATATTTTAGATTTATTTTTAAAAATGCATTTATAATTGGATTGATAGTTTAAAAAATTTTAAAATATTTTATGGGTGTGATAATAATTGAGGGATAACATGTGCCTCCAAATACATCCCCCACATTTTTTCTTAGCTTTAATGTTTTACTAGGTTTTAGAGAAGAAGATCAATTCTGTGTGTGTGTGTGTGTGTGTGTGTGTGTGTGTGTGTGTGTGTGTGTGTGTGTGTGTGTGTGTGTGTGTGTGTGTGGGTGTGTGTGTGTGTGTGTGTGTGTGTGCGTGTGTATGTGTGTGTGCATGCATGTGTGCGTGTGTGTGTGCATGTGCATGTGCATGTGCATGTGCATGTGCATGTGCATGTGCGTGTGCATGTACGTGTGTGCATGTGCGTGTGTGTGTGCATGTGTGTGTGCGTGTGCTTGTGCATGTGCGTGTGTGTGTGTGTGTGTGCATGTGCGTGCGTGCGTGTGCATGTACGTGTGCGTGTGCGTGTGCGTGTGTGTGTGTGTGTGCGTGTGGGTGTGGGTGTGTGTGTGTGTGTGTGTGTGTGTGTGTGTGTGTGTGTGTGTGTGTGTGTGTGTGTGTGTGTGTGTGTGTGTGTGTGTGTGTGTGTGTGTGTGTGTGTTTATGTACATATGTTGTGTGTGTGTGTGTGTGTGGGTGTGTGTGGGGTACACACACACACACAAAGAATATATATAAGAGTGTTGTTTGACTAGCACTAAAAGAGATATAACATCATCAACTTAGTATTCACACATATATAATTTATGTAAAAATATAATTCTCTTGTAAATATATCCTTTTTTTTTTAAAAAATTATACAGTTATAGGATTTAGATTCTATTTATTCTTATATTTTTAATATTTTTTAGAGAATAAGATCAATTATTTATGTGTGTGTGTGTTTGTAACACACACACACACACACATAAATAATATATATAAGAGTGATGTTTTACAAGCACTAATGGAGATATAACATCATCAATCTAGCACTCACACATCTATAATTTATCTTAAAATATAATACTCTTGTAAATTAATCCTTACACTTTTTGAAAAAATTTAAACATTTCTAGGATTTAGACTTTATATTCTTATATTTTTGGGATTTCTTTCATTTTGATGTGTGGATGTGCTTTACACTATCTATTTTTGGCAACTATTTCCATATTTTTGATAAATTAAATATTCTTCTTAAACCCCCTCATATCATTTATTATTACATCTGGAACATTTTTATGCAAATAAGTTTCATTTACCATTTAGAAATGATTAGGCTTAATGTGCATGTTTGGTCAGTTAATATATTTAATGTTCACATCAAATAACTTTCCCATAAAACCTTTACTTAAACTTATGCCCTCTTATACTTCTTGGTATTAGACCTTTCTTATTTTACAATGAATCTAATTATTGGTTAGGGTCCTAAATCCTTAATGTGTTATGATCTCCATATTGTGTCTAAAGTTTGTTTTCCATATTATCAAATTTACATAGGGCTTGTGAACTTTCATGTTTATTCTTCCTTATCTTTAAATCCTAGTTTTCTTACTCTTTCTTATGGTTTTACTCAGTGTCATGCATATTTAACCCAAACCATTCATTTTATAAATTATTATAAATATTGTATCTTTATGTATATATTATGGATATGATTTTTTCCTAAATGTGATTCAGTTGTGGTGCACTTCTCAATATTATGTTGTTATTAATGTACCAATTTTCTTCATACATGTTCAAATTTATGTTTTGAATGACATACCATATATTAAAATATTTTCCAAGACATGTCATGGATTCATAAGATTGTGATCATATTTCATGTTTATTGATTATAATGCAAATGTCAAATTATCAATATATGATGATACATTATTGGTCAACCATATTATGTAAAGGAATGTTAGAGACAAGAATGCAATATCCTCTCATAATAATTCTCAATTTCAACGTGAGAATAACCCCAATTCTAAAATTCATTTAAAGGCCTAATATTATGATATGTTGGATCAACTTAAGAACACTCAATTAAACATATATGTTTTATAATTAGTTATAAGATTGATGTTTATAATGATATTTTTTACAATGCCTTAGAGGAAACTAATTTTTCAAGTGATATTCAACCTTCTCATTTTTCCATTGTTAGATTTTTAGTATATAACAAGAACATTATTACCTCTAAGAATGATGAGATGCCTCAAAAATATATCTTTGATTTCAACATTTACCTTTGTATATTCAAATTATAATCAATAACCTAGGGACAAAAAGGTACCTATTGACAATGGCTTTAGATTTAATATATGAAGTGAAATACTTATTTTACAAGATGGGTATCAGTAAAGAAGCCTTGACTAAGTAAATTATGATTATAAAATGGTTTGATAATCAAGAATGAAAAACACATAAGATAGTGATACTAAATATTATTTTAAATCTAAAAACATTAGCAGATTAATATCATGTCATATCAAATGTCGTAAATTATATTATTTTTCATGTAACACTTTTATTCAATTTATGGGTGTTATACCCTCTACATTATATAGATGTTTAGAATTTGTGCATTATAGAATTATTTATACACATCTAGCATATAATATGTGTTTTATATTTTTCAAAATGATTAATCCTCAGCATAACTTTGTGTCTCATCTAAAAAAGAGTCAAACAACTATAATGTGTCATAACTAATCTTTTTGAATAGAACAAGCCACAATGTTAAAATTTGGTGAATGTAATATTAATAAGAAAAGATATTGAAAATAATGATTATCGAGTTGATAATGGAGATGATAAGTTAGTTAGAATAAATTTTTCACCAATATATCCTATTAATTATAAACAAGATATGAGTGTGTTTAATATTAGAAATCTTTATATAACACATCAATATTATAGAATGCCAAATTGTTCTTTAGTGATTGCAAAGGAAATAATAAATGAAAAAATCGGTGAAAGATGATTGTTGTATTATAAATAGTAATAATAAAAGTTATAGAATTATTCAAACATTCTTGAATAAATGTAGATTTGGATGTAAATATATATTAAAAATGAAATATATTGATAAAGGGTTCAACAAAAAAAAACAATATATAATAAAATTTATTATTCTAACCACTCATCTAATCAAACAATGAATTAATTATATAACAATAATAACAAATTGTATTTAAAAATTTAAAATATTGATATACAAATGATAAAAGATATACTGTATCTAATAATATACATTTACTTTCAAATGCTTGAACTCTTAAAAATCTCCAACAATAAAAAACACTAAAAATTCAAAATGTTAACACACACAATATATATCATTTATTTATTTACTCTTTTTTAAAATTCAAAATATTAACATAAAAATAATTAAAAACATATTTTATTTAATAATAAACCTTTACCTTTAATTAGATATACCTTTACCCTTTAGGTGCTTGAACTCATTAAAAAACTACAACGACAAAAGACTTAAAAACTCGAAGTGTTGAGAGACGCAATATATATATCATTCATTTATTTACACTCTCTATATACAATTAATTTATTTTCAATTAGATATAAAATAAAACGACCACTCCAACGATAGAAGACTCCCATCACTCATCAACAAGGTTTGTAGCAGTAGCATTTTCGGCTTGCCACGTGGAAATCGCAACTCCCTGACGGGAAATTCTCAGTTCGACAGACATTTTTACAGTTGGTGCTGCTGACACAATACCCCTTAAACTTGTGGCTCTGGGCCTTACACGTTCGCCCCTCCGCTCCTTCCATCTCTGCAATACGTTTATTCCCACCAAACCATATGCACAATAAATTAAGGTAACAAAGAAATTCATAAGAATGAATATGAATGTTCAGATTTCCATTTTCTTTACTAAATTAAGAAAAAAAAAATATATATATATATATTCATATTCGTACTGAATATGAATCATTACGAATATGAACGCACATACCAAAGCTAATGAGAAACAGCATCAAAAGCAAAATCACAGCTTTCATATTTCCGCTACTCCCTCCCATTCTCTTCTACCTCTCAGCTCACACTCTCACAATAATTTTTTACACACAGAAGTGAGCAGATTGCCACATTTATATAGAAATACCATGGCTGAAGGATCAACATTTTAGAGCTTTGCGAAAATATTAATTTGTTTAATGATTTTGATTTTGATTAGTGATGGCATTTCACTTTACAAGCAAAAGTTTAAGTGTTTAAAATGAGGCATGTCACTTTCATTTCACCGACATTTATTTTTTTATTTTTTTGGGTTGCGAATCTCGGCTCACGATATCAAAAGATAAAGTAAGAACTAGGTGGAAAACCAAAAAAATATTTATCTTATTATATTTATGTTGCAATCTTTCATGTTTTGTATTGAAATGGCATTAATCAACTAGGATGGAAAACTTACTCAATGTGTACTATAAAGGCTTCTTTAATATATACAACATGAGAAATAAGTTCAATTGTTAATTTATAGTGATCCAATGTCATAATGTAGAAATATTTAGTTATGTTATTTAATTATGTACATATGAGTTAGACATGCTTCATTTCTTACTTGCAGGAAAGTTTGTAAATAAATTTTTACCTTCTTGATTGGAAATTTATATTTTTAACACTTTATAAAGGAGATATAAGCATAATTTTTAATTCCTAAAGAGGTGATAGTTTTCTAAATTATAATAAAAAATTTGTAATTTGATAAAATAGTATTCCATATAATATTAAAATAAATAAGCTAATTCATAACTACTCCGAATGTAAAAACATTAGGTGTAACATGTGCTTTAAATAAAAATAGTACTAAGTTATAAACCCATATTTGAGTGTGATACATTGGACTTGTTTTGGATTAAAATATGTCTCAAGTTTCTATTCAAATGAATAGAAATGTTGGGATAATAAGACAAAAATCACCTTGACTACATGAACTACTATTAGGGCATCATCTAACTTTTTATTCTCATAAGAGCACTAGTGGATTCAATATATGTGAATAACTTAAGCAATGTGGATAAAAATAAGAAGTTCAAAAACTCATTATCCCTCACTTTATCACAATTCATCTCAATGCTCAACTTTTGTTCTAGCACCTCTTCAAAATTTCTCCCATCACTCTCATCCCTTGTTAATCTTATCTATAATTGGTCTTATTTTTAAGAGAACTCTCTTGTTTTCAATTCTAGATAGGCCATGGAATCCTATGAACATACCCCTATATGATACCCATAGCATTCTTTGAAGTGTTACAGTCCACCTTGTCCACCTTCTTTCTCTTCCTCATGAGAAAGGCATATCACATGATGTGTTGTGTGAGTTATTTTAATAAATAAAGACATGATATGAGACAAGTGGAGGTAAAATATAGACAAGTCACATGAAGCATCCTTTCACATAATCATGAACATAATCCTATGTTGTACTTAATCCCTCAGTTATTCATTTTCACACATTGATTCATAATTATTAAATGTGAATATACATGTGAAAATTATTACACGTGGTAATAATTTTGAACATGATTACATGTCAACATGATTACATGTGAGTATACATCTATATATGTTTACATTTGAACATGCATCTCAACATGATTACATGTGAACATACATCTCAATATGATTACAAGTGAACATATATTTCATCATTATTACTTATATGTAATATTTAATGATTAATAATCCTACTAATAATTAATATTCCAAGTAATCTACAGTGATTAAAATAACCCATATTTTACTTTCAGTCTACATTAACCCATATTTCTAAGGTGATGAATGGAATGGGGAACGTGAGGAAGTTATGCTACCATAACATTTACCTATTTGAAATTCTCTTCCTCTTCGTTTATATTAAAGCCCTTATCTATTATCCTCTTTCTTTCTATACCATGGGGAGATCGTCCTCTAGTGGAATTAAACCCAACTCATCCCCTTAATAGAGGTGAATGTCTTCTTTTTGGCCTAGTTGATCTTCTAAAACCATATCTATTTTTATTTCCTTCTTCCTTGAAATTTAATTTATAATCCTATTCCATGTAGATTATAATGTGCATGCTTAATTCATCTTGAATATAAAACTCCAAACCATTTACATATCTTGCAACCATTTATTCCTCTATTTCATAATGTTCCACTTGTATGAAAAGCTTGTAAAACCCATTTATATATTCTCGTATGTTGTGATCCTTTTACCTTAAACTATGGAATCTTCTATATAGGGTTTGTACATAATCCATAGGAAGAAATTTCTCTTTCATATTCTTCTCCATCTTGCTCCACATGTTGATCTTTTCTTTATCATTTCTTTGTCTCTCTTTATGCAGGTGATCCCACCAAATAGTCGCATGACCCTTCAATTTAATGCATGAAAATTTTAATTTATTTTATTCTCTTATAATTTTCCATTCAAAAATCATTTACATGTTATTTAACCAATCTATCAACTCCTCTATTTTTAAACTACCTCCATACTCTAAAACTTTAACCTTGATTCCTTCATTCCTTAATTCTAAATATTGAACCATCATTTCTCCCATTGATGGAGTTTATTATTTATCTTCCTCAAGTTGTTTAAATAATTATTCACAATATTTTTCTTCCTTAGTTTCCTCTCCTGCTTGCCTTTGTCTTTGATTTGTGACATTTGTGAAATTGAAATTCATTATTTTGTTTGACTCTATAGCTGTTGCATAGTCCTGTTCATTTGTGCAATTTCTCCTCATCCTCTTACCATATTTACACTTGTTATTCAATCAAATAATACACTACCAAAATATAATTTAAAAACCCAATACAAATTCACAAAGATATTACCTCTAAGATTTGAACTTTCTCTAATACCAAATGATGAATCCCATAGACTAGCAAAGCAAAAATATCAATAGGCAGAATACCCAAAATTTTGTGAAAACCATAATATTTATTGATTATCTTTAAATTAAAAAAAATTGTGTACATAAAAAAATTTAAATAAACCTCAACTTGAAACTGCAATTGACATGCAAAATTAAAAATTCTAAAAGAATAATGAACTACTTAGAGTTAACTACCCCTACTATAAATATCAATTTGCTTTTCTTAATAACTTGTGCATGCAATTTCAGATGATCCTATAATTTTAAACATATCCTAAATACTAAATTAATTATTTTAGATGAGTTTCAACCCAATTTCATTTTTGGTTACAAAGTTATCTGATTTATGGTATTTTTAACATGACTAAAAATATTAGAACACAATTTTGGACCCTTAGTTGATCTAAAATGGCTCTCCAAACATCTTCTAATTATCCCTAACTGGTGAAGCAGGTATATTTTCATGATTATTCCATTTATATTCATTTTTATATGAATTATATCTTAATCGAGTTAATGATTCAAAAGTTATGGCCTCTGGAAGATAGGTATCCACATCAAATAGGGTCCTAATTTAAATTTGAGAAGTATATTAATACACAAGTTCATTAATACATATATGACACTATATTATTGAGAAAGATACAAATCCATTAATCTAGAGATAAATTGTGAAAGTTTAAATACAATTATTTCAATAATTTAGATTAAAATTCAATCAAATTTGAAGCATTAATTTATTTATCATGCATTTATTTTAGCACAAAACTTCATATAGAACTAGGCACTACATTTTAGATTTCTTGTTGAACATGAATTTATACTTGGAGTGATAATTTATAAATTTTAAAAAAAATATTATGGGTGTGATAATAATTGAGGGATAACACATGCCCCCAAATACATCCCCCATAATGTTTTGGGGCTTTAATGTTCTACTATAGGTTTGGAGAATAACATCAATTCCTTAAGAATATATATGTACTTATAAAAAATAGAGTGAGGTTTTCCAAACACTAAAGGAGATATATAACATCGTCAAATTAGTTTTCACTCATCTACAAATTATCTAAAAATATAATACTCTTTTAAATATATCCCTACTCTTCCTAAATTTTTTATAATATTGGGATATTTACTCTATTTATTCTTATATTTTTGGGATTTTTTTCATTTAATATGTGTACTTTCTCTACGCTATCTATTTTTTTCAACTATCTCTATATTTATGACAAATTAGATATTCTTCTTAAACCCCATCTTATCATTGAATACTACATCAGGGACATTTTTATGCAAATATGTTTGATTCACCATTTAGATATGATTATGCTTATTTTGCATGTTTTGTAGTTTAATGTATTTAATTTTAGTATAAAACCACTTTACCATAAAATATTTCTTTTAACTTTCTCCCTTGTACACTTCTTGGGATTTTATCTTGCTTGATTTATGGTCGATATAATTGTTTCTTAGGGTTTCCTAAACCCTTGATGCATTATGCCCTCCATCTTATGGCTAAATATTGATTTTCATAGTATGGTATTTACATAGGACTTGTGAACTTTCATGTTTATACTTCATTATATCTAAATTATATATTTCTTAATCCTTCCTATAGTTTTTCTTAATGTCATGGATATTTATCCCAAACCATTCATTGTATAAATTATTTTAAATGTTATATCTTTATGTATATTTTATAGATGTGAATATTTCCTAGATGTGATTCAATTATGGTGTGTTTTTCAATGTTTCTATTTACATGTAATATTCTTGACTTTTATATGTTATTGTGTATTATATTATTTGTGTACCAAATTTTTTCATGCATGTTCAATTTTTTGTTTTCAATGGTATATCATATATTAAAATATTTTCCAAGACATGTTATAGATTCATACGATTGTGATAATGTTTCATGTTTATTTCGTGCTACACTTGACAATAATAGAAGATACATATAACCCCATGTAGTAATGCACATGCCCAATTATCAATGCATGATGATACATTATGCATCAACCACACTATGTAAATGAAAGCTAGAGTTGAGAATGCAATATCCTCTCATAATATTTCTCAATCTCAAGGTGAGAATAACACCAACATTCCTATAAATTTCCCTCAAATTAATAATATTATATTTTATTTCTCTAAATATTATGATATGTTGGATCAACTTAAGAACACTCAAGTAAGGATATCCATTCTACAATTAGCTATAAGATCAAATTTTTACAAGGATATTTTTTACAATGACTTAAAATAAAGTACATTTCTAAGTGATACTCAACCATATCATTTGTAATCTATGTTATATATTTAACATATATTGAGAACATTATTACCTTTAAGCATGATGATATGCCTTTAAAAAATATTTTTGATTTCAAAATTTACCTTTGTATATTCAATTAATAATCGATAGCCTAAGGACAAAAAAGTAATTATCAACAAAGGTTTAAGGTTTAATTTATGAAGTGAAATATTTATTAAATATAATATGTGTATTAGTAAAGAGGCCTTGACTAAGTAAATTATGATTATATAATGGTTTGATATCAAGAATGAATAAAACTTCACACAGTCGCATTGAATATTATTTTAAGGCTAAAAACTCTAGCAGTTGAATGTCATATCATATCCAATTATGTAAATTGTATTATTTTTCTTGGAAGACATTTCATTCAAGTTATGGGTGTTGTACCCTCTACCTTATATAGATGTTTGGACATTATGAATTATAGAATTATTTATACATGTGTAACAAATGATATATGTTTTACATTTTTCAAAATGGTTAAGCTTCAACATAACTTTGTGCCTCACCTAGATAATAATCTAACAACTATAGTGGGTCATAATTAAACCATTTAAATGGAGCAATCGATAACATTTGAATTTGGTCAATGTAATACTAATAAGGAAAGATATTGAGAATAAAGATTATCAAGTTGATAATATAGATGATAAATTGGTTAAAATAAATTATACACCTATAGACCCTATAAATTATAAAGATGATATGAATATGTTTAATATTAGAACTCTTTATATAACCCCTCAAGATTATAGAATGCCAAATTTTTATTTAGCAAGTGCAAAGAAAATAACAAATGAAGATTAATATGAATATGAATGCACATACCAAAGCTATTAAAAAGCAGTAGTAAAATTAGAACCACAACATTAAGATTTCCCCTACTCCCTCCCATTCTCTTCTACCTATGATCTTACACTCTCACAATATATTTTTACATAAAGAAGTGAGCACATTTCCAAATTTATATTAAATACCATGGCTAAAGGATCAACATTTTAGAGGCTTTCAAAAACATTTATTTGTTTAATGCATAACTCATTCAATCAATATGATTTTGGCATGGAATGTCACAACTATATTCATGCAAAATTTAACCATTTAAGATAACTTTTGTGTGTTAAAGTCTGATTTTTATATTGATAAGGAATGGCACAACTATTTTTAGACATCAATATTTGATTTTTTTTAATTTTTGTTACAAATCTCATGATGTCAAAAGATAAAGTAAGAATGATAAGTGTGTGGTTAATATAGTATAGTGAAGATAAATTCATGTTTATAATGAGGAGTGTGCAAGGTATATATCTCAAATTTTCAATTTCAAAATGGCATGCTAAGCTATATAAACAAATTATTATGTAATTAATTTTTATTTAAAATTTTGTTCTTTTAATATTGATTATTTTGATATATAATTTTGGTTATTAGTACAATAAATGTGTAATATATAAGGTTTAGAAACATATATTGAAAATTATAAGATGTGGTGAGAATCATCATAATTTAATAATTAAAATGAATATTTAGATGTAAGACAAAGTTAACTCAAAAATTTGAGAAAAGATATTTATATGGACTCTAGTGTACTCTCTAAACATTGTTTGCATCATATAGACACTCTAGATAAAATTGTAGACGTGACCAAAAAAAAATTGGACTATATTTGCATGGCACTTTTATTTAAAATCTAGTTAAGTATCTTCTGCTTTCTCTATGACCACATGCTAAATTTAAATTCTTATTCTTGTCTAAACTAGACAATAATACTTATAAATCATATACAAAATAAAATGTGTTTTGAATTTTGCATTATGCCCTCAATGGTAATAGTATAAAAAACACATCTCAATAATTACAATAATTCAAGAATACAATATAATGCTATGTAATATGAACTTCAAAAATTAATGAATAAATGTTCTTCTTCAAAATGCTTATAATTTTTCAATATAACCTTACATTAATGATGGATTTTATTAATTTTTCATAGATACGTAAATAAATTAGAACGCATTTATGTTTCATAAGCAAATTAAATTTAAATTAGGAGTATTAGTACTCAAAGTGACCTCTAATATCAAAAAGAGAAAAACACCAAGTCAAAAGAAACCACCTACAAGAGTGTCCAGAAGTTAAAAATGATTCATACTAAAGAATCCAATTAGAAGAGAGGTAAAAAAGTGTTGGAATAACTCAAAGAAGATCTAGGAACTCCAAAAAAACTTGTATATTCATTATATATACTTTTATGTTTAAAATCAGTTTGTAACACTCACTTCTATTGCATGTAGTCGAAATGGTAATTTGGCAATGCATTTGGTCTCTCCTATCATAGAAAAAACTCACTGAATACCTGAACAAAAGAGATCCAAGTGTAATGTTAATCACCATAATGTTGTCGTTCACCACCGAAACTCTGCATGCCCAACATGCCATTGACGTAATTGTCACTTCCATGGAATATAGTCCAAATGGTACTTTGGCCATGTATTTGACCTCTCCTATCATTGATAAAACCGACTAAATACCTAGATAAAAGAGTTCTAACTAGAATGTTAATCACCATAATATTGTGGTTCACCCCAAAACTCTTCAAACCGATAAGTTCAAAGGTAATTGAGATTTACATTGATGTAATTATCCTTATCAATATGTCCATCCAGGATTTTTAGTCCTAACATGAACAGACTAGTAAGAACATTCATTAGGATAGCCTAAAACACCACATGAGTTATTACTACCGCAAGTCTCGACTAAGACGAGTATGACACAATATAACATACTAAATCTAGGACCAATAAGTATACCCCACCTACCATGCCCACTACATAGAATAATTTATTAACTAATCTATAAATAATTTATTAACTAACATAAAAATCATATTTAAGTACAAAATCATAAGACAAGTAAATCATTCCTAAATATTTATGTATTCAATTTTTTAAGTTTGTAATTCTTCCAAGTTAATTTCCATTTGTAATTCAATTTTAAAAAATAGAGTATAAAAGTAATATAAGCAAATAATTTCAATATTTCTCTTTCATTGAAAATTACAATTCAAATCTATAATAAGCATAACAAACTAAATTTTTTCTCTCATTAAATCAATAATACATCTTCAATCTAATTTTTAAATTAGAACAAATCTCATGTTTACATTACACTTTACAATTTTAACATACATCAATAATTTATTTCGTTTATAATACATTTAAATACCAACATCATCAATTACATATTACACAATTTAATATTTTCAAATAATAATATAATATATTTTTTTTTTCCATGACAATCATATAGGATTAAGTATTCATATAAAATAATCTACGTGAACATATAATATCACCATTATTGCTAAGAACTGAGGAATAAGAAGGATAACATCATTAGATTCTTTACCTCCAACAATAGAGCCTTTCCTATCCCCTACACAACTCTTATATTTTAGAGTGGCACTACCTTTAACTTAAAAGGAAGATGTAGAACCATCAACAAGAAATAGAATAATGTGTATACAAGTCATATTGTAGTGAGCACCATAAAATCTATAGCAAGTATCAATAGTGAACTAGAATAGGAAATAAAAAATTCATAATACATAATAAGTATATATGTTAATGGTCATAAGACTTAGAATTTAACAAGTCCACCTCATTTTATCTAAATTTAATAATCAATTCTCAATTATAGAGTAAAGGTGAAACAAGGGATTTCCACAATCTACATAGTTTTCATGTTCGTAAGTCCATAACTATAACCAAACACATATTTCTTAGCATTACTATTTAATTCAGTGATCTTCATACAAACAATCATGACTCAACATGGAGATAATCTTTGATAAGTACATGAATAATAATACATCGCATTGGTATCCCATACCACCCACATGAATCACCATCACCCTTGTAATTCATTAAGGTTTTCAACATACTATATAAGAAAATAACACAAATTCAATCATCAATAGACTATTTAAATGATAACATGTCACACAGGGGTCCCATACCACCCACACAAAGTTTCATCTTCTATTCACCCTATATATGATTGAAAACAAACATAATAAAATCTAAATGTTGGATTATTTATATATTAATCTCATAAAGTAATGTAATTACAATGATTTATTCACAACTAGCATACAAAGAGATAGGTTTAAGTCATTTCAAATGCAAATCATGTTTACTTTTTTATTCCTAATTTAATTTTAAGACACCTAAAATTGATATGAGACACTTTGGCACACTTTGACATACTTGGAATTTGTGTACACATTTGACTCTTGTGTACACTTTCCCCTGTCTGTTTACCCACTTTTTATCTTTTCCAACCTAGTTTACCAGATATACATATTCAAGATAAACCTAGTATGTAAAAGAACCTTCAAAGTTCCTAGACAATTTATCTCCATACTTCAAATTATTGGTTTTCACTCTCAAGATAATATTGAAATAGTCGGATAGTCATGGTTTATTGCAAGTGTCTAGCTTTATTAGTAGTTTTTAGGAACATTCAAAAACTATATTTAAAATTATAAAGTCTCCATTAGGTGAGATTATATGTGTTTCATGGATCAATCATAGTGGTAAATATCAAAGAGACAACTATAAATATAAATCAATATTAAGGTTATACTCACTTAGCACTCACTTGTTCACTACTTGGAAATCACATTGAGAAATCAAATAACACTCTCTCGAGACATCATCACAAAGGAGTACACATCTGAAAACCCTTTAAATGATAAATACTATTATAAGTGCAATCACTGAGATGGGTCGAGATAAATTAGTGATGCAAGTAATTCAATTCCACTGCCAAATCTTCAAACTCTCAACCATTCAATACAAGCATTCATGAAGCATATAAACTAGTTATTGCAATGAATAAAGGAAACTATGCAATATCAATACTCATGACACATGTATTATGTGGGAAACCATCATGGGGGACAAAACCCACTCTCAATTATACAAAAAAGTGGACTACAATCCTATAAAATATTTACAAATAAGAGACTTTAGTGAAGTACCCACTTCACAAGGAACACCATCCCCTATGTATGAACAAACACCCACTTGTACTATATGTTGAGAACACAAAAAAAACATTATGATATAAATACCTCTATATATTTTATTTCCTTTTAATCTAATAGATAAATAGTGAATATTACTTGTCTTCAACCCTTGACACTCTCTCAAACCTTCACACACAAGCAATGCATCCAAAACACCCTTTTGGATCACTTTACACTTCTCCACTCATATTCAATATTCAACCCTTCAAGAACACTATTATAACATAAAAAATATTACCTATAGGTCATACACACATTCTTCAACTTTTTATTCTCTTCAATCCATCCACCAAGCACACTCATACTTCATTATCCTTCATTTTTCAACTCTAGAAATCTTCACCTTTGATCTTGATCTTTATAGAGTATACATGATCATCACCTTATTGATATTTATAGAGTAAAATGAGAGGGACTCCCCATAATTCACTTGATTTTAGGCACCCCTTGATCACCTTCAAACCATCTCCAACCATGATAAAACTTCATAGTTGCCTTCAAATTTTCTCTCACAAGTCAACTCCATGATCACCAACAGATGTTCAAGCCATACTAAAAACATGAAATATGTTCAAAATATACTGAAAACATCATATTAGAATAATAATACCTTGGCATTTTTGAAAAAAATACAAAATAAATCCATTTAAGTCACCTAACCTTATCTAAAGGCCTAGTAGCCCTACCTAAACCTTGTAGATCCCATAACTTTATGTGTATTCATCTTCATAACTTTAAATTTTATATATAGAGTAAAATAATATTTCCCCTCATGCATGACAATAATGATCATCCAAATCTTCCTTTGTGTTGGGTGAATATTTTGTCAATCAATGAACTGATGAGTAAAATAGGTCTCTTCAACCACAACATAGGGAGATTGGTCAGACAAATGTGCAGGTTTACCACAGTAGAGGTGGACAAATCTCTCCTCTCATCAAGGGGAGGTTCCCTATAACTATAAGGTACTATATATATATATATATATATATATATATATATATATATATATATATATATATATATATATATATATATATATATATATCTGCTATAAATAAGCTGAAAATAACACTCAGGAGTAGGATAACACTATCCATCTCTCTTTTTTTAGAGATTATGTTCTCAAATCAAAGGGGAAATCCTGATGAAATGACATAAGGCACTCCTCTTCTTTCAGAAGTGTTGTTCAGCAGACAACAGGAACCTTTCATGTAGTGACAAGTGAATGTAACAAGGCGCAGTAACACAGCAGGATAAAATGTAGCACAAAGTCTCAACCTCAACTACCAAAGAGTGAAATACGATGGATAATGAGGGCACAAAGTCATCCCAAGATCCCTTACATAGAAATAGAAAATAGACAAACTAAAGACAATTGTGGCAGCACAAAGTCTCTCCACAGTAGCCTTCAGGACACCTTCCTGATTACTTTCACTAATTCTACTTATTTAATTAAATGGACAAAAAATGTATTAAGGAAACAAACATAAGAAAAATTTCCCCAACAACCAAGCTATTTCAGCACAAAGTCTGAAAAGTCAATTGTTTTCTTATTCAAATAATGAAATATGATCAACAATATGAGCTCAAAGTCTCAGTAATGCCTTTCAATTTGGGCAGAGTTTTGTTTCTGATAACTGAGAGATATCTCTAAAATAATAAGAGAGAGTCCAATATATAGTGCTCCAAGAAAGACTTGGGCACCTTATTTCACAAAAATGGCCTATGATGCATTCAATGCCTTCAATGCATTTTAAATTCTATCCATGGGCTATACTAGAATTGGGCATCAATTTTAAATATGGGCTGCCTGATGTGTTTCCTAATGTGTGCATAGCTATTCATTCATGCCAAAAAATAGGCCATGCCATTGAATGTTTGCACTCTCTGATGTCCACCTGGTGGGCTGCTTCACCTTCTAGAAACATATCCCATGCACAGATATTTCTGATCTTTCTCCATTGTTTCCCTTTCCTTGATGTATTTTGTCCTTATCTGTGTGATCTAAGCTCTCAGGCTATCTCTTTGGCCAGTCACTAAATTTTCTCACAGGGTTTGTGCCATATTTGAAAATCAAAAGATATTTCATTATCTTAAATTTGACGTCCACGAGGACGTCAATGGTTGTTGATTATTTGAACTATATTGAACCATGAACCTTTAAACCTTCAAAATTTCATCAGTTTAATAATTCAATAGTTCAAGCGGTCTTTATTGGTTCCTTGGTTCAATCACCTCCTTGGTTCAATCACTTCCCTGGTTCAATCGCTTCCTTGGTTCAATCGCTTCCTTGGTTCAATCATTTCCCTAGTTGAATCACTTTCTTGGTTCAATTGCTTTCTTGGTTCAATCACTTTATTGGTTCAATCGCTTTCTTGGTTCAATCACTTTCTTAGTCTTTGATTGAACCATCCCTTTGATCTTTGAACCAATGTTCTTTGTCCTTTGCAAGGGAACCTACCCTTAGTTCACTACCCTCCATAAGGGCACTTATTCTTTCAACTTTGGGACACTCCTTTGAACCATCCACGTTGAACCATTGAACCTTTGAACTCTTTTGGTTCAAGGTTCAATGGTTCAATGGTTCAATCATTTTCTTGCTCTTTGTCTGGAGCTTCCTTTGAACCGTTGAACTTGTGCTTTAAACTTTTGAACTCTTTTGGTTCAAGGTTCAATCAGTTCATTGGTTCATCCTTTATTCCATGAATCCATTATTTTTCAAAGTCCTTTTGAAACCTTAAAATTCCTTCAGCTTTATGTCTTTGGAACACCCCGAAGGGAAGGTGTCCCTTCAGGCTTCGAGAAAGGTCCATTTTGCTCATCACCTGCCCTTTGTAAGGGCTATTTGATCTCCAAGATTGCCTTTCAGAAAAGTTTCAAGGGTCCTTTTGGCTCCTAAGTGCCCTCTTCAAGGGCACTTGGTTTTGGTTCACTACCTTCTGCAAGGGCACTTGGTCTCTTCGCTTTGGGGCACTCCTTTGAACCAGCTGATTGAACCGATCGATTCAACCAACTTTGGTTCAATGGTTCAATGGTTTAATCTTGTGTTCACTTGACCGCTTGAACCAACTTCATTGAACCAATCGCATTAAACCAACCACTCACTGAACCTTTGAACCATTGAACATGTTGAACCTTTAAACCATTTTGGTTTAAGGTTCAATGGTTCAAGCCTTCTTCTTTTCGCTAAGTCTTTTAAAGCCATTTGAAGCTGTTGAACTTGATGAAGCGGTTGAACTTTGAACTTTTGCTGAAGCACTTAACTCTTTAAGCTTGCCAAAATCGTTGAACCTTGGCATTGAACCCATTGAACCTTGAAATTTCCTAAGTGTTGAGAGCTTGTTTCTTTCCTGTAGAGTCTGTAGAAATGAACCTACAGAGTCCATAGGAACAAACCTACAAAGTCTATAGAAATGAGTTCGTAGAACTGGTGGAGTTCATAGAAATTAGTTCATAGATTCTTTCCTAAAAAGTTTATAAAACTGAGTCCATATATTTAAGCCTATAGAGTCCATAGATTTAAGCCTGCAGAGTCCATAGATTTAATCTTATAGAGTATGTAGAAATGAATCTGTAGAGTTTGTTAGCTGAAAAATCTTGAAAAATGGAGAATTTGAAAGCCCAGAACAATTTTTGAGAAGGGAAGAGATAATTTTTGGCCTGTAGGACCAAAAATAGTTCATGTGTTATCCCAAAAAGGAGTGACAAATTTTGGGAACAACAGTTGACTCCAGTTGGGGAACTTCCTTCAGTTGAAATTTTGAAATAGATAAGGGGAGTAGAAACTAGAATCTCCATTTCCTTTAAGTATGCCATTGGGCCATGGATTCATGCTACACAAAAAAGAAAGGTGCCAAAAATGAAAAAAAAAGCACAAAACACAACTAAAGACTATACAAATATGCATATGTATAGGTAAATCTTATCTGATGGTTCGAGAATTAAAGTGCTTCAGATGCCACCCACTGTGAGATAGTGAAAATGGTGTTCCATCCTGATAAACCAGTAAGAAACTATTTTCTCCCTATAATCGGTGATGGGCAAATGGAGAGTCCCATGGCAAGGCATGGTCTCCAATATGAAAACCATAAATCTTTGCTTTCTTGGCAAAGAGTTCCTTTTCCTAACTTTGGTGTGAAGTAGTATGGTCCACTACCATAGCTTGTTGCTTTTCTAGTTCAGTCTAGCATATGATTTGATTGTCCCCATCAGATACTTGACAAACCATCATCTCAGCATCTCCTTTGGCATGAAGGAGTTTGACACCTTTGTCTTGAGCAGCCTTCAACTCAAGTAATAGAGATTCATACTCGGTAGTGTTGTTGGTGTTGCTGAACTACAACTTATATGAAGGAAAGATATCTCCTTGAGAAGATATCAACATAGTCCCAGCTCCAGCACTAGTAGAAAAATTGCTCCCATCGAATTCTAGGATCCAAACATCATCAAAAATTGATATTCTATCAGATTTGTCTTTATTAGAGAGGGAAGATCCTTTTTCATCTATATTACACCCTATCAATTCTTCTGATGTCTTATTAAAACAATGGTAAATTAAGTCTCTGCATCAAATAGGTTTTGATTTTAATTTGATAAGTCTATTAAAACAATGGTAAATTAATATTAACATGAAAATATATGATCGATAAAGATGAAAATCTATTAATTGAGATATCAATTATGAAATTTCAAGTATAATTATTTCAAGAATTTAGATTAGAACTCAATCAAATTTGAAGCATTAATTTATTTTCCATATATTTATTCTAGCACATAAATTCATATAGGACTAGCCACTATATTTTAGATTTGTTTTAAAAAGGCATTTATAATTGGATTGATTGATAGCTCCAAAACTTTTGAAATGTTTTATGGGTGTGATAATAATTGAGGGATAACATGTGCCCCCAGATACATCCTCCACATTTTTTCTCAACTTTAATGTTCTACTAGGTTTTTAGAGAAGAAGATATATTCATTATGTATATGTATGTTTTTTTTTTTTTTTTTTTTTGTGTGTGTATACACACATACACATACAAATACACATATACATATATATAAGTATTTATAAGAATATAAGAGTGATGTTTTACAAGCACTAAAGGAGATATAACATCATCAAATTAACATTCACACATCTATAATTTATCTAAAAATACAATACTCTTGTAAATATATCCTTACTCTTTTTAAAAAAATTATATAGTTTTGGGATTTAGACATTATTTATTCTTATATTTTTGGGATTTTTTTCATTTTGATGTGTGGATCTGCTCTACACTATCTATTTTTTGAAACTATTTCCATATTTGTGATAAATTAAATATTCTTCTTAAACCCCCTCTTATCATTTATTACTACATCTGGAACATTTTTATGCAAATAGGTCTAATTTACCATTTAAATATGATTAGGCTTAATGTGCATGTTTTGTCAGTTAATATATTTAATGTTCACATCAAATAACTTTCCCATAAAACCTTTACTACAACTAATGCCCTCTTTTACTTCTTGGTATTAGACCTTTCTTGTTTTACAATGGATCTAATTGTATGTTAGGGTTTCTTAAACCCTTAATGTGTTATGCCCTCCATATTGTGTCTAAAGTTTGTTTTCCATATTATCAAAATTACATAGGGCTTGTGAACTTTCATGTTTATTCTTCCCTATCTTTAAATCCTAGTTTTCTTACTCTTTCATATGGTTTTACTTAGTGTCATGCATATTTAACCCAAACCATTCATTTTATAAATAATTATAAATATTTTATCTTTATGTATATTTTATGGATATGAATTTTTCCTAAATTTGATTCAGTTGTGGTGCACTTCTTAATATTTCTATTTACATGTAATATTTGCATATCCTATATGTTATTATTGTACCAATTTTCTTCATGCATGTTCAAATTTATGTTTTGAATGGCATACCATATATTAAAATATGTTCCAAGAAATGTCATGGATTCATAAGATTGTGATCATATTTCATGTTTATTGATTGTAATGCAAATGTCAAATTATCAATGTATTATGGTGGATTTTTTATATGCTCATCTTAATGTGTTTGCCTAGTATAGCGAAGAATTTATTTGAATTTATAATTTCATATTTTTTTAATTTATTTGTGGATTTTAGCATTGTAAGTATGGATAAATTACGATTCCATATAGATATGAGAGTCAATTTTCAATTGAGGGATTTTGTTTTGGTATGACGAGATGAAGTTAAATATACTAGGGTAAACTTTCTTGTTGGGTATGTTGAAATTAATTTCAATGGGATAGGATAAACTTTATTTTTGGGTACGTTAAGGTGAATTCATAAGCTTTTATAATTTTTAGGGTTGACATGGTTCCTTAGTGCTATTAAGATTTTGAGTTAATAAAAATTTTATTTATACTTTTAAGTGTTCTTGGTGTGATTTATAGGCCCACGCCCAAAATAAATTCCCCACATCTAATATAAAACTCCAATTTCATTTAGAGTAGTCACATTTGCTCATGGTGAACCCTCATGTCAAGAAGGTATAGATCAACTTGTTTACATACTTTACCAAATTTTATTTTCCAAATTATTTTTCATTTAATGATATAGATGTTAAAAAAAAACTAAATCATTTCACATGTAAAGGTGAGAAATAAGTAGCCAAATTTATCTAGATTATGGATTTTTCATTTAACTATGACCAATTGTTAGTTTATGTCCAAAAAATTTTAGGAGACTAAATAGGGATGGGAGACTACCATTAATAAGGGTGGATTGATTCCTCTTATTATATGTTTCACATATTACATGTTTAGATTGTTATTTATATCTCAAAGCTATATTATACCATTCAAAGTGTTTTTGTACAAATATTACATGTTTGGATTACTTTTTAGCTCTTTGGATTACTTTGTATCTCTTTCTCAAAATAATAAATCAACTAATTCCAAGCCATATCAAAGTAATTTTGTTCAATACTGAAAAAATCATTTTGGATTTTTTATATGCTCATCTTAATGTGTTTGCCTATTATAGCATAGGGAAGAATTTGTTTGAATTTACTTTTTCATATTTTTTAAATATATTTGTGGATTTTAGCATTGTAAGTATGAATAATATAGTTGTCATTGCAACACAACTAAGACAATTAATATGTATACCAAGACAATCTATTTTACATGCCCTTTTTTAAATTTATTCTCAACTATAATATTAATTTAAGTTTTATTTATACCAGCTCAATCAACCCAATTAATAACTATAACTATAAGTATTATTATGATTCCATATAGATATGAGAGTCAAGTTTCAATTGAGGGATTTATTTTGGTATCTCGAGATGAAGTAAAATTGACTAGGGTAAACTTTCTTTTTGGGTATATTGAAATTAATTTCAATGGGATAGGATAAACTTTCTTTTTGGGTATGTCAAGGTGAATTCATAAGATTTTATAATTTTTAGGGTTTACATGGTTCCTTAATTCTATTCATAAAAAATAAAATTGTTATTTATACTTTTAAGTGTTCTTGGTGTGATTCACAGGTCCAAGCCCAAAATAAATTCCCCACATCTAATATAAAACTCCAATTTCATTTAGAGTAGTCACATTTGCTTATGGTGAACCCTCATGTCAAGTAGGTATAGTTCAACTTGTTTACACACTTTACCAAATTTTATTTTCAAAATTATTATCATTTAATGATATAGATGTTTTGAAAAAAAAACTAAATCATTTCACATGTAAAGTTGACAAATAAGTAGCCAAATTTAAATATGATTAGGCTTAATGTGCATGTTTTGTCAGTTAATATATTTAATTATTTTCTTTTTGGGTACGTCAAGGTGAATTTAAATATGATTAGGCTTAATGTGCATGTTTTGTCAATTAATATATTTAATGTTCACATCAAATAACTTTGCCATAAAACTTTTATTTGAACTTATGCCCTCTTATACTTCTTGGTATTAGACCTTTCTTGTTTTACAATGGATCTAATTGTATGTTACGGTTTCTTAAACCCTTAATTTGTTATGCCCTCAATATTGTGTCTAAAGTTTGTTTTCCATATTATCAAATTTACATAGGGCTTGTGAACTTTCATGTTTATTCTTCCCTATCTTTAAATTCTAGTTTTCCTACTCTTTCTTATGGTTTTACTTAGCGTCATGCATATTTAACCCAAACCATTCATTTTATAAATAATTATAAATATTTTATCTTTATGTATATTTTATGGATATGAATTTTTCCTAAATGTGATTCAGTTGTGGTGCACTTCTCAATATTTCTATTTACATGTAATATTTACATATCCTATATGTTATTCTATATTATGTTATTATTGTACCAATTTTCTTCATACATGTTCAAATTTATGTTTTGAATGGCATACCATATATTAAAATATGTTCCAAGACATGTCATGGATTCCTAAGATTGTGATCATATTTCATGTTTATTGATTGTAATGCAAATTTCAAATTATCAATGTATTATGGTGGATTTTTTATATGCTCATCTTAATGTGTTTTCCTAGTATAGGGAAGAATTTGCTTGAATTTATATTTTCATATTTTTTTAATATATTTGTGGATTTTAGCATTGTAAGTATGGATAATATACTTGTCATTGAAACACAACTAAGTTATTTAATATGTATACCAAGACAATGTATTTTACATGCCCCTTTTTAAAATGTATTCTCAATTATAATATTTATCTATGAGTTTTATTTATACCATCTCAGTCAACCTAAATAATAATGATAACTATAAGTATTATTACGATTCCATATAGATATGAGAGTCAAGTTTCAATTGAGGGATTTTTTTTGGTATGTCGAGATGAAGTTAAATTGACTAGGGTAAACTTTCTTGCTGGGTATGTTGAAATTAATTTCAATGGGATAGGATAAACTTTCTTTTTGGGTACATTAAGGTGAATTCATAAGTTTTTATAATTTTTACAGTTGACATGGTTCCTTTGTGCTATTCAGATTTTGAGTTAATAAAAATAAAATTGTTATTTATACTTTCAAGTGTTCTTGGTGTGATTCACAGGCCCACGCCCAAAATAAATTCCCCACATCTAAAATAAAACTCCAATTTCATTTAGAGTAGTCACATTTGCTTATGGTGAACCCTCATGTCAAGAAGGTATAGTTCAACTTATTTACATACTTTACCAAATTTTATTTTCCAAATTATTTTCATTTAATGATATAGATGTTAAAAAAAACTAAATCATTTCACATGTAAAGGTGAGAAATAAGTAGGCAAATTTATCTAGATTATGTATTTTTTCATATAACTGTAACCAATTTTTAGTTTAGGTCCAAAAATATTGAGGAGACTAAATAGGGATGGGAGACTACCATTAATAACGGTGGATTGATTCCTCTGATTATATGTTACACATATTACATGTTTAGATTATTGTTTCTATCTCAAACCTATATTATACCATTCATGGTGTTTTTGTAAAAATATTACATGTTTAGATTACTTTGTAGCTCTTTCTCAAAATAATAAATGAACTAATTCCAAGCCATATCACTGCAATTTTTTTCAATATTGAAAAAAATATGGTGGATTTTTTATATGCTCATCTTAATGTGTTTGCCTAGTATAGTAAAGGGAAAATTTTGTTTGAATTTATATTTTCATATTTTTTGAATATATTTGTGGATTTTAGCATTGTAAGTATGGATAATATACTTGTCATTGCAACACAAATAAGACAATTAATATGAATACCAAGACAATCTATTTTACATGCCCTTTTTTAAATTTATTCTCAACTATAATATTAATCTGTGAGTTTTATTTATACCTGCTCAGTCAACCCAATTAATAACTATAACTATAAGTATTATTATGATTCCATATAGATATGATATTAAATTTTCAATTGAGGGATTTCTTTTGGTATGTTGAGATGAAGTTAAATTGACTAGGGTAAACTTTCTTGTTGGGTATGTTGAAATTAATTTCAATGGGATAGGATAAACATTCTTTTTGGGTATGTCAAGGTGAATTCATAAGCTTTTATAATTTATAGGGTTTACATGGTTCCTTATTGCTATTCATAAAAATAAAATTTTTATTTATACTTTTAAGTGTTCTTTGTGTGATTCACAGGCCCAAGCCCATTATAAATTCCCCACATCTAATATAAAACTCCAATTTCATTTAGAGTAGTCACATTTGCTTATGGTGAACCATCATGTCAAGTAGGTATAGTTCAAATTGTTTACACACTTTAGAAAATTTTATTTTCTAAATTATTTTTATTTAATGATATAGATGTTAAAAAAAACTAAATCATTTCACATGTAAAGGTGAGAAATAAGTAGCCAAATTTATCTAGATTATGGATTTTTTCATATAAATATGACCAATTGTTACTTTCAAATGCAAAAACAATATTAAATTGTGACTCAATGAACTAATTCCACCATTAGATATGATTAGGCTTAATGTGCATGTTTTGTCTGTTAATATATTTAATGTTCACATCAAATAACTTTCCCATAAAACCTTTATTTGAACTTATGCCCTCTTATACTTCTTGATATTAGACCTTTCTTGTTTTACAATGGATCTAATTGTATGTTAGGGTTTCTTAAACCCTTAATGTGTTATGCCCTCCATATTGTGTCTAAAGTTTGTTTTCCATATTATCAATTTACATAGGGCTTGTGAACTTTCATGTTTATTCCTCCATATCTTTAAATCCTAGTTTTCTTATCTATCTTATGGTTTTACTCAGTGTCATGCATATTTAACCCAAACCATTCATTTTATTAATAATTTTAAATATTTTATCTTTATGTATATTTTATGGATATGAATTTTTCCTAAATGTGATTCAGTTGTGGTGCACTTATCAATATTTGTATTTACATGTAATATTTGCATATCCTATATGTTATTCTATATTATGTTATTATTGTACCAATTTTATTTATGCATGTTCAAATTTATGTTTTGAATGGCATACCATATATTAAAATATGTTCCAAGACATGTCATGTATTCATAAGATTGTGATCATATTTCATGTTTATTGATTGTAATGTAAATGTCAAATTATCAATGTATTATGGTGGATTTTTTATATGCTCATCTTAATGTGTTTGCCTAGTATAGGGAAGAATTTATTTGAATTTATATTTTCATATTTTTTAAATATATTTGTGGATTTTAGCATTTTAAGTATGGATAATATACTTGTCATTGCAACACAACTAAAATAATTAATATGTGTACCAACACAATCTATTTTGCATGCCCCTTTTTAAAGAATTATTATCAACTATGATATTAATCTGTGAGTTTTATTTATACTAGCTCAGTTAACCCAATTAATAATGATAACTATAAGTATTATTATGATTCCATATAGATATGAGAGTCAAGTTTCAATTGAGGGATTTTTTTTGGTATGTCGAGATGAAGTTAAATTGACTAGGGTAAACTTTCTTGCTAGGTATGTTGAAACTAATCTCAATGGGATAGGATAAACTTTATTTTTGGGTACTTTAAGGTGAATTCATAAGCTTTTCTAATTTTTAGGGCTGACATGGTTCATTAGTGCCATTCATATTTTGATTTAATAAAAATAATATTGTTATTTATACTTTTAAATGTTCTTGGTGTGATTCATAGGCCTGCGCCCAAAATAAATTCCCCACATCTAATATAAAACTCCAATTTCATTTAGAGTAGTCACATTTGATTATGGTGAACCCTCATGTCAAGAAGGTATAGTTCAACTTATTTACACACTTTACCAAATTTTATTTTCTAAATTATTTTCATTTAATGATATAAATGTTACAAAAAAAATAAATCATTTCACAAGTAAAGGTGAGAAATAAGTAGCCAAATTTATCTAGATTATGGATTTTTTCATATAACTGTGACCAATTGTTAGTTTATGTCCAAAAACATTGAGGAGACTAAATAGGTATGGGAGACTACCATTTACAAGGGTGTATTGATTCCTCTTATTATATGTTACACATATTACATGTTTAGATTATTGTTTATATCTCAAACCTATATTATACCATTCATAGTGTTTTTGTATAAATATTACATGTTTGGATTAATTTGTAGCTCTTTCTCAAAATAATAAATGAACTAATTCCAAGCCATATCACTGCAACTTTTTTCAATATTGAAAAAATTATTGTGAATTTTTTATATGCTCATCTTAATGTGTTTGCCTACTATAGTATAGGGAATAATTTGTTTGAATTTATATTTTCATATTTTTTAAATATATTTGTGGATTTTAGCATTGTAAGTATGAATAATATACTTGTCATTACAACACAACTAAGACAATTAATATGTATACCAAGACAATCTATTTTACATGCCCTTTTTTAAATTTATTCTCAACTATAATATTAATTTGTGAGCTTTATTTATACCAACTCAGTCAACCCAATTAATAAATATAAGTATTATTATGATTCCATATAGATATGAGAATCAAGTTTCAATTGAGGGATTTCTTCTGGTATGTCGAGATGAAGTTAAATTGACTAGGGCAAACTTTCTTGTTGGGTATGTTGAAATTAATTTCAATGGGATAGGATAAACTTTCTTTTTGGGTACGTCAATGTGAATTCATAAGATTTTATAATTTGTAGGGTTTACATGGTTCCTTAGTGATATTCATAAGAATAAATTTGTTATTTATACTTTTAAGTGTTCTTTGTGTGATTCACACGCCCAAGCCCTAAATAAATTCCCCACATTTAATATAAAACTCCAATTTCATTTAGAGTAGTCACATTTGCTTATGGTGAACCATCATGTCAACTAGGTATAGTTCAACTTGCTTACATGCTTTACCAAATTTTATTTTCCAAATTATTTTCATTTAATGATATAGATGTTAAAAAAAAACTAAATCATTTCACATGTAAAGGTGAGAAATAGGTAGCCAAATTTATCTAGATTATGGATTTCTTCATATAACTATGACCAATTGTTAGTTTCAAATGCAAAAACAATATTAAAATATGACTCAATGAACTAATTCCACCATTTAGATATGATTAGGCTTAATGTGCATGTTTTGTCAATTAATATATTTAATGTTCACATCAAATAACTTTCCCATAAAACCTTTATTTGAACTTATGCCCTCTTATACTTCTTGGTATTAGACCTTTCTTTTTTTACAATGGATCTAATTGTATGTTAGGCTTTCTTAGAAACTTAATGTGTTATTCCCTCCAAATTTTGTCTAAATTTTGTATTCCATATTATCAAATTTGCATAGGGCTTGTGAACTTTTAGGTTTATTCTTCCCTGTCTTTAAATCCTAGTTTTCTTACTCTTTCTTATGTTTCTACTTAGTGTCATGCATATTTAACCCAAACCATTCATTTTATAAATAATTATAAACATTTTATCTTTATGTATATTTTATGGATATGATTTTTTCCTAAATGTGATTCAGTTGTGGTGCACTTCTCAATATTTCTATTTACATGTAATATTTGCATATCCTATATGTTATTGTATATTTTGTTATTATTGTACCAGTTTTCTTCATTCATGTTCAAATTTATGTTTTGAATGGCATATCATATATTAAAATATGTTCCAAGACATGTCATGGATTCATAATATTGTGATCATATTTCATGTTTATTGATTGTAATGCAAATGTCAAATTATCAATGTATTATGGTGTACTTTTTATGTGCTCATCTTAATGTGTTTGCCTAGTATAGGGAAGAATTTGTTTGAATTTATATTTTTATATTTTTTTAATATATTTGTGGATTTTAGCATTGTAAGTATGGATAATATACTTGTCATTGCAACACAACTAAGATAATTAATATGTATACCAAGACAATCTATCTTACATGCCCCTTTTTTAAATTTATTCTCAACTATAATATTAATCTATGAGTTTTATTTATACCAGCTCAGTCGACCCAATTAATAATGATTACTATTAGTATTATTACAATTCCATATAGATATGAGAGTCAAGTTTCAATTGAGGGATTTTTTTTGGTATGTCGAGATGGAGTTAAATTGACTAGGGTAAACTTTCTTGTTGGGTATGTTAAAATTAATTTCAATGGGATAGGATAAACTTTATTTTTGGGTACGTTAAGGTGAATTCATAATCTTTTCTAATTTTTAGGGTTGACATGGTTCCTTAGTGCTATTCAGATTCTGAGTTATTAAAAATAAAATCGTTATGTATACTTTTAAGTTTTCTTGGTGTGATTCACAGGCCCGCGCCCAAAATAAATTCCCCACATCTAATATAAAACTCCAATTTCATTTAGAGTAGTCACATTTTCTTATGGTGAAACCTCATGTCAAGAAGGTATAGTTCAACTTATTTACACACTTTACAAAATTTTATTTTCCAAATTATTTTTGTTTAATGATATAGATGTTAAAAAAAAACTAAATCATTTCACATGTAAAGGTGAGAAATAAGTAGCCAAATTTATCTAGATTATGGATTTTTTCATATAACTGTGACCAATTGTTAGTTTATGTCCAAAAACATTGAGGAGACTAAATAGGGATGGGAGACTACCATTTACAAGGGTGTATTGATTCCTCTTATTATATGTTACACATATTACATGTTTAGATTATTGTTTATATCTCAAACCTATATTATACCATTCATAGTGTTTTTGTATAAATATTACATGTTTGGATTAATTTGTAGCTCTTTCTCAAAATAATAAATGAACTAATTCCAAGCCATATCACTGCAATTTTTTTCAATATTGAAAAAATTAGGGTGGATTTTTAATATGTTCATCTTAATGTGTTTGCCTACTATAGTATAGGGAATAATTTGTTTGAATTTATATTTTCATTTTTTTTTAAATATATTTATGGATTTTAGCATTGTAAGTATGAATAATATACTTGTCATTGCAACACAATTAAGACAATTAATATGTATACCAAGACAATCTATTTTACATGCCCTTTTTTATATTTATTCTCAACTATAATATTAATCTGTGAGTTTTATTTATACCATCTCAATCAACCCAATTAATAAATATAAGTATTATTACAATTCCATATAGATATGAGAATCAAGTTTCAATCGAGGGATTTCTTTTGGTATGTCGAGATGAAGTTAAATTGACTAGGGTAAACTTTCTTTTTGGGTATGTTGAAATTAATTTCAATGGGATAAGATAAATTTTCTTTTTGGTTACGTCAAGGTGAATTCATAAGCTTTTATAATTTGTAGGGTTTACATGGTTCCTTAGTGTTATTCATAATAATAAAATTGTTATTTATACTTTTAAGTGTTCTTGGTGTGATTCACAGGCCCAAACCCAAAATAAATTCCGCACATCTAATATAAAACTCCAATTTCATTTAGAGTAGTCACATTTGCCTATGGTGAACCCTCATGTCAATTAGGTATAGTTCAACTTGTTAACACACTTTACCAACTTTTATTTTGCAAATTATTTTCATTTAATGATATAGATGTTTAAAAAAAAATCTAAATCATTTCACATGTAAAGGTGAGAAAAAAGTAGCCAAATTTATCTAGATTATGGATTCTTTCATATAAATATGACCAATTGTTAGTTTCAAATGTAAAAGTAATATTAAAATGTGACTTAATCAACTAATTCCACCATTTAGATATGATTAGGCTTAATGTGCATGTTTTGTCAGTTAATATATTTAGTGTTCACATCAAATAACTTTCCCATAAAACCTTTATTTGAACTTATGCCCTCTTATACTTCTTGGTATTAGACATTTCTTGTTTTGCAATGGATCTAATTGTATGTTAGGGTTTCTTAAGCCCTTAATGTGTTATGCCCTCAATATTGTGTCCATGTTTTTTTTCCATATTATCAAATTTACATAGGGCTTGTGAACTTTCATATTTATTCTTCCCTATCTTTAAATCTTAGTTTTCTTACTCTTTCTTATGATTTTACTTAGTGTCATGCATATTTAATCCAAACCATTCATTTTATAAATAATTATAAATATTTTATCTTTATGTATATTTTATGGATAAGAATTTTTCCTAAATGTGATTCAGTTGTGGTGCACTTCTCAATATTTCTATTTACATGTAATATTTGCATATCCTATATGTTATTCTATATTATGTTATTATTGTACCAATTTTCTTCATGCATGTTCAAATTTATGTTTTGAATGGCATACCATATATTAAAATATGTTCCAAGACATGTCATGGATTCATAAGATTGTGATCATATTTCATGTTTATTGATTGTAATGCAAATGTCAAATTATCAATGTATTATGGTGGATTTTTTATATGCTCATCTTAATGTGTTTGCCTAGTATAGGGAAGAATTTGTTTGAATTTATATTTTCATATTTTTTAAATATATTTGTGGATTTTAGCATTGTAAGTATGGATAATATACTTGTCATTGCAACACAACTAAGATAATTAATATGTATACCAAGACAATCTATTTTACATGACCCTTTGTTAAATTTATTCTCAGCTATAATATTAATCTGTGAGTTTTATTTATACCAGCTCAGTCAACCTAATTAATAACGATAACTATAAGTATTATTACAATTCCATATAGATATGAGAGTCAAGTTTCAATTGAGTGATTTTTTTTGGTATGTCGAGATGAAGTTAAATTGACTAGGGTAAACTTTCTCACTGTGTATGTTGAAATTAATTTTAATGGGATACGATAAACTTTCTTTGTGGGTACGTTAAGTTGAATTCATAAGCTTTTCTAATTTTTAGGGTTGACATGGTTCCTTAGTGTTATTCATGTTTTGAGTTAACAAAAATAAAATTGTTATTTATACTTTTAAGTGTTCTTGGTGTGATTCAAAAGCTCGCACCCAAAATAAATTCCCCACATCTAATATAAAACTCCAATTTCATTTAGAGTAGTCACATTTGCTTATGGTGAACCCTCATGTCAACAAGGTATAGTTCAACTTATTTACACACTTTACCAAATTTTATTTTCCAGATTATTTTCATTTAATGATATAGATGTTAAAAAAAAACTAAATCATTTCACATGTAAAGGTGAGAAATAGGTAGCCAAATTTATCTAGATTATGGATTTTTTCATATAACTGTGACCAATTGTTAGTTTATGTCCAAAAATTTTGAGGAGACTAAATAGGGATGGGAGACTACCATTAATAAGCACGGATTGATTCCTCTTATTATATGTTACACATATTACATGTTTAGATTATTGTTTATATCTCAAAGCTATATTATACCATTCATAGTGTTTTTGTACGAATATTACATGTTTGGATTACTTTGTAGCTATTTCTCAAAAAAATAAATGAACTAATTCCAAGCCATATCACTGCAATTTTTTTCAATATTGAAAAAATTATGGTGGATTTTTTATATGCTCATCTTAATGTGTTTGCCTAGTATAGTTTAGGGAAAAAATTGTTTAAGTTTATGTTTTCATTTTTTTAAAATATATTTAAGGATTTTAGCATTGTAAGTATGGATAATATATTTGTCATTGCAACACAACTAAGACAATTAATATGTATACCAAGACAATCTATTTTACATGCCCCTTTTTTCAATTTATTCTCAACTATAATATTAATTTATGGCTTTGCATCGTTGATTTTGCCCTATGTTTTGTTTCCCCAAGTCGATGCATGGGGCGACGTTCTAAGTGGTTGCAGAAGTGCCTTGTTTCCTTGTTGGTCTACTAGTGCATAGCTAAGTTTTCTTGGTTCTGTGAGTGGGGTTACGTGTTTTGTTGCATTCCCCTTGATTTTCTTGGCTGCCTTACTTTAAGATTTGTTAAGATTTTTAAGGTTTTATTTCCCGTGTAATGGTCTTTAAATTGTAAGAAGATGTTTATGTTTTTGTTTTTATCATTACAAACTCAAATTTCTGGGTAAGTACCTTTTCTCCTCAAAAGCTGCCCCCATAGGTGATATGGGAAGTTTGATTTGGCATGCATCATCCACATTAAATTTAAATCTATATCAATCCTAAAAGTTGTCAATAATTTTAATTAGCCCAAACAAACCAAACTAAACAAAATAAATGTTAAGAATTGTTTACTACAATAGAATTTATAGGTGACTCTATGCAGCATGTAAAAATTATCGATTATGTAATGTCACACACTTTTTAGATATTTATTTGAATTTTGTTAATGGAATAACGTAAAATATCTTTTTGAGAGAGAATTTTGCATAAAATTTTCTTTTTTTGCTTTCCTCCACGTCAACATTTGATTGCCACCCAATTTTAAACTTTAATTTTGGTGCTATATGTTTATGACTGATAATTTTTATATAGTATTTCTTTGACTTCACCATTTTATGACACCAAATTTCTTCAAATTGTATTTCCATTGTGGAATTTTCATGGTAACAAGAAACATTAGGGAGTTTTTAAAAACTATCATTGTCCAACTTTTCTAATTTTGCTTTTAGTACATAGGTATCTCTCTCTCTCTCTCTATATATATATATATATATATATATATATATATACATACACACACACACATATATATAATCTGTTGTGGGCTTTCACTACAACTGTTTCATCATATATGTGAAGTGATCCTCGTTAATATAGTTTGGATATAATCTAAGTTTCAATTTTAAATAAATTTTTGAATTTTGGATATGAAATGGTTTGGATTGGAATTAATGAAGGGTTTGTGCATGCAAAATTTCAAACCCAGTTAACAAAATATTATTATAATCAAACAATAGTTAAAATCTCATGTTTTATGTTTGTATAGTTCATAGAAAACTAGTTCTAGATGTCTATCAATAAATTGTATCTACTGATAGTGTCAAAACCTCATCATTTTACAAAAAATTAGTAATTTATCTAGAGAGGGTAATGTACATTATGCATGTTATATAGCATTTATAGATGGTATCGATATTTATTTGTACACAATTGAAAAAATAGGCCTTTGTGTGGAAGTGAACTCCAAGGCAAGTGTTGCCAAAATGAATGGGAGGAGGGATGTTCTAATTGGAATATTAACTTCATTATACGATGACACATAATTTTTATATTATTTATTCTATGATATTTAAATCACTAATGCAAATGAATACTCAAAATAGAGTGAAGCATTTGATGAACCAAAGTAAATAAGGTAAATGCCTTTGGATGTTTTTGAGATACCTACTTTAGAAGAGGCACCTGGAGATTATTTCAAGGGTTGTGAAATGTTTGATTTTAAGTGGACCACAATGTCTCTATTGTCTAATGTTTGTCATTTTTATGTAATATTATGTTTTTGATTGTTTTTTAATGGTAGTTTACTTTGTTTTATGAGGTGGATAATGTTAACTGAGCACCACTACCAATCTCATAGAAAATATGCACTTGTGGTTTGAAAGACAAAAACTTTTTATAATTATTCAAGTATGACGAGTCTTTTTTAAATTTAGAAAATGAATGCTAAAATGAAATACATTTAATATTTATGCATTGTTCATAGATGTCATGTTTATTTATTGAAATAGGAATGCAAACTGATTATTTTCCTATAAATTGTTTCTCATTTTCTATTCAATTGATACATATCATATAATATGTTCTAAAAAAAATTGTGTCTTTCTTTAGACCCTATAATTCAATTAAATAAATATCATTTGCCTTATATATAATCTATATTTTCACCTCTAATAATTGGAAGCATTAAACTTATCACTAGACAGATAAATTCCCTTAAAGTGACTTGTAACTAGTACCAAACATACAATATTCAAGTTCCTTGATTTTGGTCAAATACTAATGTTGTATTCATGTATTTTATGGGTAAGAAAGAACCTTATTGTGCATCTAGTATTTTATAGAGTGATAATTGTGACCTATTTCATATTTACTTATTTTTTGAATAAATGCTACATTTATTCATTAGAATTAAAAACTAAATAAAATATCTCCTTGTATATATTATTTTTCAGTTTGTAGTTAGTTCATGCATATCCTATAATATGTTCTATATTTGTTCATGGATTTGTTTGATCCTTGTCATTCAATTCAATGAATATAATTTGTCTTTCATATTATTTCTACTCTCACTTCTAATATTTGGAGGCATTAAACTTATCATTGGACTAACATAATCCTTTGAAGTGACATGGAACCGATGCCAAACTTACATTATCCAAGCTTCTTTATTATTAAAAAATACATACATTGCATTCATGTATTACATGAGTAATAAATTAAATTATTGTGCAAATTAATTTTTAGAGGGCTAATATTTGGCTATTTGACATTTACTTATTTTTCATAGTTGCCACATCTACTTATTAAAATATAATATTGAATACATTAATTCTCTACATTTTTTTAGTTTCCAATTAGTTCATACATATCTTATAATAGGTTCTAAATTTGCTCGTTGCTTTCTTCAAACCCTATATTTCAATATATGCATGTGGTTTTATGTATATGGTTAGGTTATTATGGACATTGCATTCATGTTTCCCATGGGTAAGAAATAATCATTTTTGTGCAGAGTAATATTCAAAGTGCAGGGGATCTTATACACATTGTGATGGTGTTATGGTTTAAAATTATCACCATCCCTTTGTAAAATCATCAAAACTCTAATACACTTTATTGATTAATATTAATTAAAATTTTACTCAATATTAAAATTACTAAGAATGTGACAAAAGTCTATCCACTATTGATTTTATAAGCTTGACACAATGTGACAAAGTGACTAATGTGAATAACTTAATACTATTCTCTTGAGTTTGTGATTATAGTGCCCAAATTTTTACACACGTATTAACCCAATTTCATATATGGACCATTTGGATTCACTAAACTTATCACTAGATTTACATATTCCCTTTAAGTGAAACATAATTCATACCAAACTTATATTATTCAAGCTCTTTGATAATGACCAAATACATACATTGCATTCATGTTTTCCATAGGTAATAAATAACTTTGTTGTGAAGAGAAATTTTGAGTGTGTTAATTTTGACCTATTTAACATTATTTGTTGTTCATAGATGCCACATTTCTTCATTGGAATACAAAACCAAACAAATTATGTCCCTACATTTCATTTTTCAATTTCTTGTCAATTCATACACATCATATAATATGTTTTAAATTTACTCATGGCTTTCATGAATTCCTATAATTCAATTCAATAAATATTGTTGTGATTTACATGTTATAATATTGCACTAACATAGAAAGAAACATGATATAGTATTTTAAGAGATATATGGGTGCTTGTGTATCAACAACTAAATCACAATCCATTATATAAATGTTTCAATATTGTAACATAAATGAGTTTTGGGTTTAACCTTTAATACTTATGTTTGTTTATGATAATTATATTGTATGTTTGTGATGCAAGCGTGCATAGGTAACTAAAGTGTCAGGGGAAAATTGGATGACTTTATTATATAGATAGAGGATACAAAAAGGGATCCATCTCCCATATCAGACATGAATATGCCTCGATACCTAAAAGAAATGATACTACTATTGAGTTTTGATTATATGACCTTGTTATGGACTAAACCTAAAATTGTTAAGGTGGATTTTTTATATACTCATCTTAATGTGTTTGCCTAGTATAGGGATGAATTTGTTTGAATTTATATTTTCATATTTTTTTAATATATTTTTGGATTTTAGCATTGTAAGTATGGATAATATACTTTTCATTGCAACACAACTAAGCTAATTAATATGTATACCAAGACAATCTATTTTACATGCCCCTTTTTTAAATATATTCTCCAATATAATATTTATCTCTGATTTTTATTTATACTAGCTCAGTCAACCCAATTAATAACTATAACTATAAGTATTATTATGATTCCATATATAATGAGAGTCAAGTTTCAATCTAGGAGGGATTTTTTGTATGTTGAGATGAAATTAAATTTACTAGGGTAAAATTTCTTGTTGGGTATGTTGAAATCAATTTTAATGAGATAGGATAAACTTTCTTGTTGGGTACGTCGAGGTGAATTCATAAACTTTTATAATTTGTAAGATTGACATGGTTCCTTAGTGTTATTCATATTTTTAATTATTAAAAATAAATTTATCATTTATACTTTTAAGTGTTCTTGGTGTGATTCACAGGCCCATGCACAAAATAAATTCCCTGCATCTAATATTAAACTCCAATTTCATTTAGATTATTCACATTTGCTTATGGTGAGCCCTCATGTCAAGTAGGTATAATTCAACTTGTTTACACATTTTACCCAATTTTATTTTCAAAATTACTTCCATTTAATGGTATAGCTATTAAAAAACACTAAATCAGTTCAGGTGAGAAATAAGTAACCAAATTTATCTAGATTATGGATTTTTTCATATAACTGTGGCCAATTGTTAGTTTATGTCCCAAAATTTTGAGGATACTAATAGGGATGGGAGACTACCGTTAATAAGGTTCGAATTATTCCTCTTATTATATGTTACACATATTACATGTTTGGATTATTGTTTGTATCTCAAAGCTATATTGTACCATTTATAGTGTTTTTATACAAATATTACATGTTTGGATTACTTTGTAGCTCTTTCTCAAAATAATAAATGACCTAATTCCAATCCATATCATTGCAATTTTGTTTAATGGATAATATACATGGTTTTTGGCATTGTAATTATGGATGATATAAATGTCATTACAACACAGCTAAGACATTTATTATGTATGCCAAGGTCTTAATTTAATAAAATGGACCCCAAAAAGTACTATGTTAAATGGTTGTGATTTACATGTTATAATTTTGCATTAATGCAACCAGAGTTATTCTTTTATATTCTCATCACACACCAAACACCGATCAAAGATATATTGATAGGCTTTTTTAATATCTTCTCCTCCAAATAGGAAAAATATTAGGGCCATCTCCACCTTATATTATATTATATTACATAGTTATGGTGTATCAAACTGTAATGGTTTGCCTATCCACCAATGGTTCTAGATGTCCAATGCGGGGCAGAAGTGTAGCTTCGAATGAATAAAGTGGTATATAAATGGATGATTATGACAACTTCCATCAAGTTACTAATGGAACTTCTTCTCAAATTTATGTTAAATACTTAGTCATTTGGGAGCTCCTAAATTCATCATAAGATAAACTCTTACTAATATATAACCAACCTATAATGAATAGGGAAGGTATATATTAATGCTAAGAATAACCTAATATCAAATAATAGTAATAATATCAACAAAATCAATTTATCCCATATTCCCATACATTATAATCTCAATATATTATTATAAATTTTAAGGGGAAATTGATCCCATAAAAAAAAAAGATCAAGAAATGGAAAACTATTGATAACTTCTACAATCATTATTTGATTATCAATATTTTGCCAAGGGTATATGGAAGGTATACTGAACTAGTATAATTATCCCTATTCTAACATAGTAATAAAATTATGGTTATTATTCAAAATGAGTGGGATTGAAGGATATCACTACTTCAAATTATTCCAACTCTATTTATTCAATTAAATCCATCTCTTTACTTTATTTTCATTGGATAGAAATTATAGAATCCCATATGTTTCATGATAGGTCTGAAAGTAACCCTATCTCCATATTGTAACAATTAGACATATGTATCATAGGGAATTTAAGGAGCAATCACTATGATGCATTTCACACATGTGGTTATATAACTAAAATACATTCATGTCACTTCAAGAATTCAATCATATGTTATAAAAGATATAGTTTAGTTGGGCCCCCGATTTAATCTATAAATCAAGGAGTGAGTGATAGATAACCACTTGTGGAGGGTATAATTATATCCAAATGGTGTTGGGGATGATTAGGCCAAACTATATAGTTGGAATTCATCCCTCTCAATTGATAAATTAGTTCCCCTATCTATATATGGGACCTTGATTTATTGGGGCCCTATATATATATATATATATATATATATATATATATAGTTGATCCCTTGTCTTATAAAAATGATTGGTAACTTAACAACAAACAATTGGATAATATTTATGGAGATGGAGCCTAGTTTAAATTGCCTTAATAAAAATTAATTGGGTTACCATATATGCATTGTCCATTTATCCTTATTTTAAACAATAACCAACTACTAAAATAATAATATGATAGTTTGAGAAACATCTCATGACTAAATTCTTAAATATATGTTAAAATAATTTTAAAACACTTGTTATATGTTAAATATATGCTATATATTAATAATATTCTAAGAATACTATTGTATAAAACTTGTTTCCACAAAACTTGTGAGATTCATTAAAAGCTTAACAGGATCTAAACATATAATAAATAAAACCCAGTTGGAATGTTCCATTTTTATCAAAGGTAGAGATGAGCTTTAATTAAATTTAATTACATGTGAAATAATTCAAATTAATAATAAGTAAAACTATTAACAATATTGAAAAGGTTTCCAATTGGCATTGACACAAGGTGAAAGTATGAACATGTGTAACTTAAAATTATATCAATAGTAACTTAAATATAACAATCTAGTGAAGTAAATGTTGCAACTACCAAAAAATTAAACATCAAGTAGTAAATTATTTTGAACATTATTTGTGAGTGAAATAACTATACACCTATATAATATTATTCTTATCTCAACTATCAAAACTAGTTGGACCAAACTGTCAAACTTGGACATACAAATTCTCACACTTTATCTTATAGTACATCAACTCTTTTTCATAAATAACAATTTTCATCATAATTCATTTTTAGGGCCTTGATAATCTCTCCTCTACAATTATGAACTAGTTTTGTGTAGGCATTGGCACAATCCATGGTGATAAAAAATAATTCTACTTATAACTTCTCTGACCTAAATGTCAAAATTGTATGATGTAGCTCCTCATTTTCCATGGTTAATTTATTCACAACCCTATTATTCTTAGTTATTACATGTTCCAACCTCTCAATTATTGTCCTTGAGTTTTGAATAAATTTAGATTAAAATTAGTTTTCCCTACCGAGATAACCTTTTTTTACTAAGACAAATGATAACTTGACAACCACTTGGTCTGACCCAAACATATTTCCCTCACATCTTATCCTTGCAAAAATCTTTCCACTTATTCCATGTTTTCACCAGTTGTCTTATCAATTCCATTCATATGGAACCTTGCATCAATAAATGGATATGAAACCAAAATAGCTAAAGAATCAATAAATTCATGGAAATAACTCAAACCCCTTGGTTTGGGTAATGACAACATGTAATGAACATGTAGTACAACCACTTCACAAGGAACAATATTAATATTCAATACAAGATTTTTAGGACTAGGTTATTAACCCAAGGAGCATGTACCATTTTTAAACCAAATACAACTTAAAGTTTATATAATAATGGGGAAAAAAATGAAGATAAATAATAAAAAAAATATATACTAGATTTAAATGAGTTCCTTATAGTAGTATTATAGTAAAATATTTGATAATGTGTATAACTGTGAATAAGTAGTTAAAATTTATAAAGAATTTGTATTTGGAAGTTGTAGTCTATTCACAAGTTTTGTTCACATTATCTTACATTACATTCTAAAATTGTGACATGTTTTTTCATAAATTCACTATATTTTCATCAAATTCAAAACAAAATATGGCAAGAAAAAACCCTATATGTCACCCTACAATTGAACAACTATTTTTAAATGAGAAACCAATTTTCAATGTGATAAAATGAACTTCATCATAGGAAAACATAAATTTGTATCTTCAAAAGTTGATAAAAAAACATGTTACCATGTTAAATTAAGTAGAACTAGGTGGAAATCTAATAAGAAGAATGAGGAAAAATTTTAAAAAATAAGAACTACATGGAAAACCAAAAAAATATTTATGTTTCAATATTTCATGTTTTGTATTGAAATGGCATTAATCAACTAGGATGGAAAACCTACTCAATGTGTGTTATAAAGGCTTCTTTAAGATATACAACATGAGAAATAAGTTCAATTGTTAATTTATAGTGATTCAATGTCAATGTAGAAATATTTAGTTATGTTTTCTAATTATGTACATATGAGTTAGTCATGCTTCATTTCCCACATACAGGAAAGTTTGTAAATAAATTTTTACCTTCTTGATTGTAAATTTATATTTTTAACACTCTACAAAGGAGATATAATCATAATTTTTAATTCCCAAAGAGGTGGTAGGTTTCTAAAGTAGAATAAAAAAATTGTAATTTGATAAAATAGTATTCCATATACTGTTAAAATAAATAAGATAATTCATAACTACTCCTAATGTAAAAACATTAGGTGAAACATGTGCTTTGAAGAAAAATAGTACTAGGTTATAAACCCATAGTTGAGTGTGATACATTGGACTTGTTTTGAATTAAAATTTGTCTCAAGTTTCTATTCAAATGAATACAAATGTTGGGATAATAAGAAAAAAATCACCTTGATTACATGAACTACTATTAAGGCATCATCTAACTATTTATTCTCATAAGAGCACTAGTGGCTTCAATATATGTGAATAACTTAAGCAATGTGGATAAAAATAAGAAGTTTAAAAACTCATTATCCCTCACTTTATCACAACTCATCTCAATGTTCAACTTTTGATCTAACTCCTCTTCAAAAATTCTTCATGCCATCACTCTCATTGCTTGTTAATCTTATCTATAATTGGTCTTATTGTGAAGAGAACTTTCTTGGTTTCAATTCTAGATAGGCCATGGAATCCTATGAACATACCCCTATATGATACCAATAACATTATTTGAAGTGTTACAGTCCACCTTGTCCACCCTCTTATTCTTCCTCATGAGAAAGTCATATCACATGATGTGTTGTGTGACATGATATGAGACAAGTGGAGGTAAAATCTAGACAAGTCACATGAAGCATCCTTTCACATAATCATGAACATAATCCTATGTTGCACTTAATCTCTTAGTTATTCATTTTCACACATGGCTTCATAATTATTAAATGTGAATATACATGGGAAAATTACTACACGTAGTAATAATTTTGAACATGATTACATGTGAGCATACATGTCAACATGATTACATGTGAGTATACATCTAAATATTTTTACATTTGAACATGCATCTCAACATGATTACATGTGAACATACATCTCAATATGATTACAAGTCAACATATATTTCATCATTATTACTTATATGTAATATTTAATAATTAATCATCCTACTAATAATTAATATTCCAAGTAATCTACAGTGATTAAAATAACCCATATTTTTACTCTTAGTCTACATTAACCCATATTTCTAAGGTGATGAAGGGAATGGGGAACGTGAGGAAGTTATGTTACCATAACCTTTACCTATTTCAAATCCTCTTCCTCTTTGTTTATATTAAAACCCTTATCTATTATCCTCTTTATTTCTATACCACAGGGAGATCCTCCTCTAGTGGAATGAAACCCAACTCATCCCCTTAATAGAGGTGAATGTCCTCTTTTGGGCCTAGCTGATCTTCTAAAACCCTGTCTATTTTGATTTCCTTCTTCCTTGAAATTTGATTGATAAGCATATTCCATGTAAAGTATAATATGCATTCTTAATTGATCTTGAATATAAAACTTCAAACCATTTACATATCTTGCGACCATCTATTCCTCTATTTCATAATGTTCCACTTGTATGAAAAGCTTGTAAAACTCATTTATATATTCTTCTATGTTGTGATCCTTTTACCTTAAACTATGGAATCTTCTATATATGGTTTGTACATAATCCATAGGAAGAGATTTATCTTTCATCTTCTTCTCCATCTTGTTCCACATGTTGATCTTTTCTTCATCCTTTCTTTGTCTCTCTTTATGCAGGTGATCCCACCAAATAGTTGCATGACCCTTCAATTTAATGCATGCAAACTTTAATTTATTTTATTCTCTTATAATTTTCCATTCAAAAAGCATTTACATGCTATTTAAATAATATATCAACTCCTTTGTTTTTAAACTACCTCCATACTCTAAAACTTCAACCTTGATTCCTTCATTTCTTAATTCTAAATATTGAACCATCATTTATTCCATTGATGGAGTATATTATTTATCTTCCTCATGTTGTTTAAATAACTCTTCATAATATGTTTCTTACTTTGTTTCCTCTCCTACTTGCCTTTGTCTTTGATTTATGACATTTGTGAAATTGAAATTAATTATTTTTTTTACCTCTACAGCTGTTGCATAGTCATGTTCATTTGTGAAATTTCTCCTCATCCTCTTAGCATATTTACACTAATTATTTAATAACATAATACACTCCCAAAATATAATTTAAAAACCCAATACAAATTCACAAATATATTACCTCTAAGATTTGAACTTGCTCTAATACCAAATGATGAATCCCATAGACTAGCAAAGCAAAAATATCAATAGGCAGAATACCCAAAATTTTGTGAAAACCATAATATTTATGATTAACCTTGAATTAAAAAAAATGTGTACATAAAAATTTAAAAATAAACCTAAACTTGAAACTGTAGTTGACATGCAAAATTAAAAATTCTAAAAGAATAATGAACTACTTAGAGTTAATTGCCCCTACTATAAATATCAATTTGCTTTTCTTAATAATGTTTGCATGCAATTTCAGATGATCTTATAATTTTAAATATATCCTAAATACTAAATTAATTATTTTGGATTATTTTTAACCCAATTTCATATTCAGTTACGAAGTTATCTGATTTATAGTATTTTTAACATGACTAAAAATATTAGAATGCAATTTTGGACCCTTAGTTGATCTCATATGTCTCTCCAAACATCTTCTAATTAGCCCTAACTAGTTAATTAGGTATAGTTTCATGCTTATTCCATTTATGTTCATTTTTATGTGAATTATATCTCAATCGAGTTAATTATTCAAAAGTTATGGCCTCTGAAAGATAGGTCTCCGCATCAAATAGGGTCCTAATTTAAATTTGAGAAGTCTATTAATACACAAGTTCATTAATACATATATGACACTATATTATTGAGAAAGATACAAATCCATTAATCTAGAGATAAATTGTGAAAGTTTAAATATAATTATTTCAATAATTTAGAGTAGAATTCAATCAAATTTGAAGCATTAATTTATTTATCATGCATTTATTTTAGAATAAAACTTCACATAGAACTAGACACTACATTTTAGATTTCTTGTTGAACATGAATTTATACTTGGAGTGATAATTTATAAAAAAAATTAAAAACACCTTATCGGTATGATAATAATTTATACTTGTAGTTATGGGTGTTGTACCCTCTACCTTATATAGATGTTTGGACATTATGAATTTTAGAATTATCTATACATGTCTAGCAAATGATATATGTTTTACATTTTTCAAAATGGTTAAGCTTCAACATAACTTTGTGCCTTATCTAGATAATAATCTAACAATTATAGTGGGTCATAATTAAATCATTCAAATGGAGCAATCGATAACGTTTAAATTTGGTCAATATAATACTAATAAGGAAAGATATTGAGAATAAAGATTATCAAGCTGATAATATAGATGATAAATTGGTTAAAATAAATTATACACCTATAGACCCTATAAATTATAAAGATGATATGAATATGTTTAATATTAGAACTCTTTATATAACCCCTTAAGATTATGGAATGCCAAATTTTTATTTAGCAAGTGCAAATAAAATAACAAATTAAGATGAATGTGAATATGAATGCACATACCAAAGCTATTAAAAAGCAGTAGTAAAATTATAACCACAACATTTAGATTTCCCCTACTCCCTCCCATTCTCTTCTACCTATGATCTTACACTCTCACAATAGATTTTTACAGAGAGAAGTGAGCACATTGCCAAATTTATATTAAATACCATGGCTAAAGGATCAACATTTTAGGGGCTTTCAAAAACATTTATTTATTTAATGCATGACTCAATCAATCAATATGATTTTGGCATGGAATGGCACAACTATCTGCATGCAAAATTTAACCATTTAATATAACTTTTGTGTGTTAAAGTCTGATTTTGATATTGATAAGGAATGGCATAACTATTTGCGGGCATCGACATTTCATTTTTTTTTAATTTTTGTTACAAATCTCACAATGTCAAAAGATAAATTAAGAATGATAAGTGTGTGGTTAATATAATATAATTAAGATAAATTCATGTTTATAATTAGGAGTGTGCAGGGTATATATCTCAAATTTTCAATTTCAAAATGACATGCTAAGCTATATAAACAAAATATTATGTAATTAATTTTTATTTAAAATTTTACTCTTTTAATATTGAGTATTTTGATATGTAATTTTGGTTATAAGTATAATAAATATGTAATATATAAGGACTAGAAACATATATTGAAGATTATAAGATGTGGTGAGAATCTTCAAAATTTAATAATTAAAATAAATATTTAGATGTAAGACAAAGTTAACTCAAAAATTTGAGAAAGGATATTTATATGGACTCTAGTGTACTCTCTAAACATTGTTTGCATCATATAGACACTCTAGACAAAATTGTAGACGTGACCAAAAATAATTTGGACTATATTTGCATGGCACTTTTATTTAAAATCTAATTAAGTATCTTGTGCTTTCTCTATGATCACATGCTAAATTTAAATTCTTATTCTTCTCTGAACTAGAAAATAATAATTATAAATCATATAGAAAATAAAATGTGTTTTGAATTTTGCATTATGCTAGAGAATAGTTTAATTATCTTAATATTTATTAGGGCCCTCAATGGTAATAGTATAAAAAAAAACACTTCTCAATAATTACAATAATTCAAGAATACAATCTAATGCTATGTAATATAAACTTGAAAAATTTAATGAATAAATGTTCTTTAAATTACTTTTAATTTTTCAATATAACCTTACATGAATGATGGATTTTATTGATTTTTATTTAGATACGTAAATAAATTATAACGCATTTATGTTTCATAAGAAAATTAAATTTAAATTATGAGTATTAGTATTCAAAGTGACCTCGAATATCAAAAAGAGAAAAATACCCAAGTCAAAAGAAACCACCTACAAGAGTGTCCAGAAGTTAAAAATGATTCAAACTAAGGAATCCAATTAGAAGAGAGAGTAAAAAGTGTTGTAATAACTCAAAGAAGATCTAGGAACTCAAAAAAAACTTGTATATTCATTATATATACTTTTATGTTTAAAATTAGTTTGTAACACTCACTTCCATTGCATGTATTCCAAATGGTACTTTGGCCATGCATTTGGTCTTTCCTATCATGGAAAAAACTCACTAAACACCTGAACAAAAGAGATCCAAGTGGAATGTTAATCACCACAGTGTTGTGTTTCACCATCGAAACTCTTCATGCCCAACATGCCATTGACGTGATTGTCACTTCCATGGAATATAGTCCAAATGGTACTTTGGCCATGTATTTAACCTCTCCTATCATTGACAAAACCCAGTAAATACCTAGACAAAAGAGTTCTAACTAGAATGTTAATCACCATAATGTTGTGGTTCACCCCAAAACTCTTAAAACTAATAATTTAAAAGGTGATTGAGATTTACATTGACATAATTATCCTTATCAATATGTCCATCCAAGATTTTCAAGCCTAACATGAACAGACTAGCAAGAACATTCATTAGGACAGCGTAAAACACCACATGAGTTATTACTGCCACAAGCCTCGACTAAGATGATTATGACACAATATAACTTACTAAATCTAGGATCAACAAGTATACCCCAGATACCATAGCCACTACATAGAACAATTTATTAACTAATCTATAAATAATTGTTCTAAACAAACACACACAACAAGCATATTTAAGTAGAAAATCATAAGATAAGTAAATCATTCTAAAATATTCATGTATTCAATTTTGTAAGTTTATAATGCTTCCAAGTTAATTTCCATGTGTAATTCAATTTTTAAAAAATAGAGTACATATAAAGTAATATAAGAAAATAATTTCAATATTTCTCTTTCAATGAAAATTACAATTGCAAAAAAATTCAAATATAATAAGCATAACAAATTAAATTTTTCTCTCATTAAATAAATAATACATCTTCAATCTAATTTTTAAATTAGAACAGATCTCATGTTTACATTACACTTTACAATGTTAACATACATCAATACTTTATTTCCTTTATAATACATTTCAATACCAACATCATCAATTACATATTACACAATTTAATATTTTCAAATAATAATATCATATATTATATTTTTTTCCCATGACAATCATATAGGATTAATTATTCATATAAAATTATCTAAATGAACATATAATATCACCATTATTGCTAAGAACTATGGAATAAGAAGGATAACATCATCAGAGGCTTTACCCCAACAATAGAGCCTTTCCTATCCCCTACACAACTCTTATATTTTAGAGTGGCACTACCTTTAACTTGAAAGGAAGATGTGAAACCATCAACAAGAAATAGAATAATGTGTATACAAGTCATATTGTAGTGAGCACCATAAAATCTATAGCAAGTCTCAATAGTGAACTAGAATAGGAAATAAAAAATCTATAATACATAATAAGTATATATGTGTTAATGGTCATAAGACTTAGAATTTAACAAGTCCGCCTCATTTTATCTAAAGTTAATAATCAATTCTCAATTATAGAGTAAAGGTGAAACAAGGGATTTCCACAATCTACATAGTGTTCATGTTTGTAAGTCCATAACTATAACCAAACACATATTTCTTAGTGTTACTATTTAATTCAGTGATCTTCATACAAAAAATCATGACTCAACATGAAGATAATCTTTGAGAAGTACATTTAATAATAATACATCACATTGGTATCCCATACCACCCACATGAATCACCATCACCCTTGCAATTCATTAAAGGTTTTCAACATACTATATAAGAAAATAGCACAAATTCAATCATCGATAGACTATTTAAATGATAACATGTCACACAAGGGTCCCATACCACCTACACAAAGTTTCATCATCTATTCACCCTACCGATGATTGAAAAAAATCATAATAAAATCTAAATGTTGGATTATTTATATATTAATCTCATAAAGTAATGTAAATACAATTATGTATTCACAACTAGCATACAAAGAGATAGGTTTAAGTCATTTCAAATGCAAATCATGTTTAATTTTTTAGTCCCAATTTGAGTTTAAGACACCTAAAATTTATATGAGACACTTCGGCACACTTTGACATACTTGGAATTTGTGTACACATTTGACTCTTGTGTACACTTTCCCCTATCTTTTTACCCACTTTTTATCTTTTCCAACCTAGTTTACCAGATATACATATTCAGGATCAACCTAGTATTTATAAGAACCTTCAAAAATCCTATAAAATTTGTCTCCATACTTCAAATTGTTGGTTTTCACTCTCAAGACAATATTGGAATAGTCGGATAGTCATGGTTTATTGCAAGTGTCTAACTTTATTAGTAGTTTTTAGGAACATTCAAAAACTATTTTTAAAATTATAAAGTCTCCATTAGGTGAGATTAGATGTGTTTCATGGATAAATCATTGTGGTAAATATCAAAGAGTCAAATATAAATACAAATCAATCTTAAGGTTATACTCACTTAGCACTCACTTGTTCACTGCTTGGAAATCACATTGAGAAATCAAATAACACTCTCTTGAGATATCATCACAAAGGAGTACACATATAAAAACACTTTAAAGGATAAATCTTATTATAGGTGCAATCACTGATATGGGGGGGATAAATTAGTGATTCAATTAATTCAATTCCACTTCCAAATCTTCAAACTATCAACCATTCAATACAAGAATTCATGAAGCATATAAACTAGTTATTGCAATGAACAAAGGAAACTATGCAAGATCAATACTCATGACACATGTAATATGTGGGAAACCATCATGAGGTAAAAACCCCACTCTCAAGTCTACAAAAAAGTGTACTATAGTCCTATAAAATACTTATAAACAAGAGACTTTAGTGAAGCACCCACTTCACAAGGAACACCAACCCCTATGCATGAACAAGCACCCACTTGTCCTATATGTTGAGAACCCAAACAAAAAATTATGAAATAAATACCTATATATCTTTTATTTCCTTTTAATATAATGGATAAATATTGAATAGTACTTGTCTTCAACCCTTGACTCTCTCTCAAACCTTCACACACAAGCAATGCATCCAAAACACCCTTTTGGATCACTTTACACTTCTCCACTCATATTCAATATTAAACCCTTCAAGAACACTATTATAACATCATAAATATTACCTATAGGTCATACACACATTCTTCAACTTGATATTCTCTTCAATCTATCTACCAAGCACACTCATACTTCACTATCCTTCATTTTTCAACTCTAGAAACCTTCACCTTTGATCTTGATCTTTATAGAGTATACATGATCATCACCTTATTGATATTTATACAATATAATTATAGGTAATCCCCCTAATTCACCTAGTTTAGGCACCCCTTGAGCACCTTCAAACCATCTACAACCATGATGAAACTTCATAGTTGCCTTCAAATTTTCTCTCACAAGTCAACTCCATGATCACCAATAGATGTTCAAGCCATACTCAAAACATGAAATATGTTAAAAATATATTTGAAACATCATAGTAGAATAATAATACCTTGGTATTTTTTTTTAAAATACAATATAAATCCATTTGAGTCACCTAGCCTTATCTATAGGCCTAGTAGCCCTTCCTAAACCTTGTAGATCCCATAACTTTATGTGTATACATATTCATTAATTTAAATTTCATATATAGATTAAAATAATATTTACCCTCATTCACTCCAATAATTATCATCCAACTCTTCCTCTGCACCATAGCTCCTTCACAAATTAACTTGCCAATTAGCCCTCCATTTGCATAAAAAATCAACCATAGGTCAAACTATACACTTTCAGATGACTATAAATACCTTTTTTAGTACCCTTTTGGAAATTTAAATATATTAATCATCCTCATAACTTAAATACCTTGGGAAGGTCACTAACTCATATGGTGCAAAACCTATGGCATCAAAGAAAAATCTAGTCAACTTACCACCTTATGGTCAATTCCAAATCCTAAAAATTATCTCACACTTGGAAGTCACCAATACACACTTTTGTACAAAATTTTGAGTTTTAACTCCTTGTGTAACCCATATATCCATGAAATAGTTTTTTACCTGCTTGTCCTTAAGCAAGGACTATCATATCCAAGAGCCATCAAAAATCTTCAAATTTACCTCAAGAGACATTCAAACACTAAAACCACCTAGATCACACCTTTATGAGGTCAACACACCATTATATTCCACAAATTCACTTTGAACACTCACCAATATTTATTTGACACATAGAACCAGTCATACTATGCATACAAACCTTGTGTACATAGTAGTTACTATGTCAAAACACGTTAGAATGATCATTAAAAACTTTTGACATTTATTCAACACATTTTTCACATGGACACATCAAATCCAACTATCCTCCACCCTCAGTTGGCTTCTTAAACCTCAAAATCATCAATTTTGCATGATGAGCTCATACTGGGCAGTGTATACTGAACAAAATGGTCAAATAGAACAAATGGTCATGAATGCTTTCTATGACCAATCAAATGCATTAAATCCCATGGATTACACTTAAATATATCCTCTTCACATTCCATATCATTATTACCTTCATATTTCATGATTAGGCTTTCCAAACCAAGCATCAAAAATATATTAAAACTTGTCTTTAAGACCAATGTCCTTGAACATAACTGTTGAATCTTTTCACCACAAACCCATGGAGTAAGATTATGAACTTATTTCTCCCCCTCAACCAATGATCTTCTAATGGTAAAAACAAGGAGATGACTCCCAATCTTTATCTTAGATATTCAAATGTTGCTTTTGTCAATGGTTTAATAATAATAACTACAAGTTATTCTTTTGTAGGCACATACTCCAACTTAATACTTTGATTACTCACTTGTTCTCTCAATAAATTATATATAATAGGAATGTGCTTAGTTTTTTAGTGAATAATATAATTATTAGAGATACAAATTACACTAGTATTATCATAATAGATAGGAAAATGTCCATTTTATCTTACCTTATAATCTTCTAAGGTTTGCTTCATCCACATTACCTAAGTACAACTAGAGGTAATAGCTATATAGTCAGCTTCTACAATTGATAGTGATATAGAGGCTTTTTTCTTACTTAGCCAAGGCACCAAACATTCAACCATGAAGAAAACACCAACACTGGTACTCCTCCTATCATCTACACATCCTACATTAGTGTATGTCCTTAGAGTGAATAATTTGCTCCTAGGATACCATAAATCATATTCTACGATGATCTTGAGATACCTCAAGCTTCTTTTGATTGATTTCAAGTGATATTCTCTAGGATCAACTTGAAACCTACCTACAAGGTATACTTCTTGTATGATATTAGGCCTAGAAGTAGTAGAGTACAAAATACTTCCAATTATATATCTATACAAGGTTTGATCAACCTTTGGTGAGTCATCTTGTTTACTTATCTTGCATCTTATGATCATTGGATTACTCATTGGCTTACAATCCAACATGTCAAACTTCCTTAGCATATATTTGATGTATTTTGCCTATGAAATGAATATCCCTGCATCAAATTGGTTAATTTGTAGTCCTAAGAAGAAAGAAAATTCTCCCAACATTGCAATTTCAAAATCAATCATCATAGCATCTGCAAATTCTCTACTCATGTTGTCATTGTTAGATCCAAAAAATATGTCATTAACATATACCACCACTAGTAATTGATGAGTACCATTTATCTTAATGAACAAATTACTATCAACTATCCCTTTTTTGAATCCTTGGCTCAATAGATACTTTTCTAATCTATCATACCAAGCTCTAGGATCTTGTTTAAGACCATATAAATCCTTCTTTAGTTTACAAACATAGTCTTCATTACTTTTCATGGAAAAATATTTAGGTATCTCAATATAGACTTCTTCATCTAAGTTTTCATTTAAAAAATTATATTTCACATCCATTTGGTAAACTTTGAAACCTTTGAAGCTTCTATATGATAAGAAGAGTCTAATTGCTTCCATTCTTACAACAAGAGCAAATGTCTCATAAAAATCTATCCCTTCAACTTGAGCATATCCTTTACACATTATTCTAGCCTTATTTCTTATGACCTCTCCTTTATTATCCATCTTTTTTCTGAATACCCACTTATTTCCTATCACTTTTTTGTCTTTTGGCCTGGGTACCAAATCCCATGTTTCATTCTTTACAATTTGATCTAGTTCCTTATCCATTGCACATGTCCAATTTTCATCTTCGCTAGCTTCCAATAATGTTTTAGGTTCAACCTTTGATAACAAAGTTATGTCTTGTTGATTCTAATTGATCAACTTTCTCCTTCTAGTTTACAAACTAGCATTCACATCTCCAATAACTTGGGAAACTGGATGGTCCTTCTGTATTCTCCTAGAAAGATATTTAGTGTCTTGTTTTACTTCTTCCTCTTGATCATCTAATTGATTAGGAATGCCTTCACTATTTGAAATAGGGTTCTTAGTAGTGTCATTTATCTGAAATTTAGGCTTTTTTATTTAACCTACCTCTTTAACTCTTACATTAGAACTTTTAACAACCTTATGGAATCTCTTATTGAAACATCTCTTAGTAGAACTTATGGATTCTCTAAAATGTTTGACATTAGTTTCCCTATTCTTTCATAGATCATATGGATTCTTATCACCATTTACTTTAACTTGGAACCTATTGAATATGTAAACTAATGTATTAGCATCCTCTTTATAAAAACCATCTAATAGTTTGGAATCTTGAAGCATGGATGTACTAATTTCTTAGATAGTTTTGTTTTTCCTCTCAACTACCCCATTGTGTCTTAGTAGTAAAATATTATTTTATAATCCCTTGTTCCTCACAAAAATTATCAAACTCATAAAACCAAAATTCACCTCCTCTGTCTGATCTCACACACTTGATTTTTGATCCTTTTTCATTTTCAACAAGATATTGAATGCTTTAAACTTTGCAAAATCTTCTTATTTCTCCTTAAGGAAATATATTCAAGTAACCCTTATAAATTCATCAATTAATAACATGAAGTAGTTGTTACCTTGAGTTCTTGTAGGTCCACATAGATCAGTGTGGATTAATTACAATGGTACTATGGTGGAATTATCCTTAGATTTGTAGCTTCTCTTGGTTTGCTTCCCATGAAGGCATGCCTTACAAAGCGTATGAGGAATCTTAGTGATTTTAGACATATGCCTCACTAATCCTTTCGAACTGATCCTCACCAAGTTTTCAAAATTCATATGTCTAAGTCTACTATGACAAACCTGAATTTCCTCTAATTGATTCATTAAGAACACCTCTCTATTGGATTCATGGAACACATACAAGTTGTTGTCTACCTTGTGAATGTTTTCAACTATTTTTCTAGATTTGGCTCTTCTCACTTCACACCCTTTGTCATGAAAATTCAAAACATTTACTTGCTTACACATTTAGCTAACATTTAGAAGATTATGTTTCAAACCTTCTACATATATAACATTTTCAATTCTAGTGTGACCATTATCTAAACTAATAGAACCTTTCCCAACTATGTTAGAAAAATTATTGTCACCAAATCTTATTGTACATGAATTATGCTTCTTCAGAGAGATAAACTTGCTCATGTATCTTATCATATGACTTGAGCATCCACTATCTATGTACCATTTCTTATTTTCATCCTCTTGAGTATGCAAGGTAGTTTGAATAAACATTTTTTCTTCCTTTGGTGCACTATCTGAATCTTGATTCTTTTTTTATTCAATCTTGAATTTGTCTTTCTTGAACCATTTGATGGTGTCAATGACCTGAATGTCCTTTTTCCAATATGTCCTCTTACATTATTTGGCTATATGTCCCTATTGATTATAGTTATATCATAGAACCTCATTTATACTCTTTGAAGATAAATTATAGTCCCTATATCTATGACCATATTGATTACAAGTGTATCAGTACCCATTGAAGACATGACTATAGTTTTTCATGTTAGTCATCACTTTTACTTGACCATCAATAACACAAGACTTCTCATCTTTAAATTCTTTAGTAGAACTAGAATTCTTCTTGTCCTTAGATAAAAGTACATCTATATATGTCATATATTTACCTTCAAAATGATCCATTCTTTGATTCAATCCTTTATCCACCATATCCTACAAATTCTTGACTGTTATTTCTATTCTACATATTTGTGTCTTCACATTATCAATGGTTGAATTGATATCATAACATATAAAGGAAGTTAGATATGAATTTTTACTTATTTTCTTATTCTTAAATATTTCATTTTCTTCATCTAGACATTTGATCTATAATAAGGCACATACTAGTTCACCTTGAAGATATGTCTCAACCTCTTTGTCATCTATTGTACATATGATCACCTTCAAGTGGTTAAACTTGAAAAAAAGATGTGGATCTAATACCAATTTTTAGAGGTACATTCATTGATGATGCAGGGAGATAAACCAGTGATGCAACTAATTTAATTCCAATTCTAAAATTCCAAACTCTCAATCATTCAATACAAGCATTCATGAAGCATATAAATTAGTTATTGTAATGATCAAAGGAAACTATGTAAGATCAATATTCATGACACATGGATTATGTGGGAAACCCTCGTGGGGTATAAAACCCACTATAAAGTCTAAAAAAAAGTGCATTATAATCCTATAAAATATTTGCAATAAAGAGACTTTAGTGAAGCACCCAATTCATAAGGAACACTAACCCCTATGCATGAACAAGCACCCACTTATCCTAGATGTTGAGCACAAACATAACACCTTCTAATATAAAAACACATATATATATATATATATATATATATATATATATATATATATATATATATATATATATAAATTCCTTTAAATATATTTTATAAACAATGAATATCACTTCTTTTCGACCCTTGACACTCTCTCAAACCTTCACACACAAGCAATGCATCCAAAACACCCTCTTAGACTATTTTACAATTCTTCACTCATATTCAATATTAAACCCTAAAATAAAACTATTATAACATCAAAAATATGACCTCTAAGTCATTCACACATTTTTCAACCTCCTATGATCTTAAATCCATCCATCAACTACACTCACACTTCACTATCCTTCATTTTTCAACTCTAGAAACCTTCACTTTTGATCTTGCTCTTTATAAAGTCTACATGATCATCACCTTCTTGGTCAAACAAAAGAATTTTATTAGATTAAGGATTATATCCAAATTATAATTAGATCAACACCACTTTCATAGGTCTTCCATAACTTTTGTATACCACACTTAAGCAACAATACCTTTCAATTAGGCCTAAAAAGCCCTTTTAGGTCCATGGAGAACCATTCACCCTTTTATCACTTCACTGAGAAAAACTAGGAACACAATACCACTTAAAATCATACAAGTCCATGAAAAATGACCCCTAAGATACCCTTAATATATTACATTCATCCCTACAAACCTCTACATATGCAAAACCTATCAATCATTTGCCTTATAAATGAAATCATCATGAACGGACCAAAAGTCAACTTGTAAGCAATTGCTCATATAGAATATGGATTATTAAAACTACAAAAATCCATACACATAATCCTCAGGGAGTATAAAAAAATATCCAATATATAATTCACATTGAAACATTCAAATACTATCAATAAAAACTCAAACATCCTTCTTGGGTCATTCATAGAAGAAGGTCAAACCCTTAGTCGAATTTGGACCATAATAAATGTAGTTGTATGACTAGTCAAACCTCAAAACCATTTTTCCTAGATTTCCATTGAAGTTATATACCACTTTTATTTCTATACCACCATCAAATTCATCCATCATCAAAAGTTATAGGCAAAAAAATGAGGACTAGTTTTCCTTTGTAAATTTAAATATTTGAATTCCAACGGTCACTTTTTAATGCAAATTTGGGTAAGTATGGAAATCAGTGAAATATTTCTAATTTGGTCTAATTTTTAAATATACTACCATAAGTAAATAGTTCTAATTTGGTCTAATTTTTTTTATTGTCTATGTTTAATTTTTTTTTTTGGTTCCCTTATTTTGTATCCTTTATATTGTATTTGGTTCTTAAAATGGTACATGTTACTTGGGTTAATAACCCAATCCTAAGAAAAAATTATATTGAATATTAAATATATTTCTTTGTGAAGTAGTAATACTAGACGTTTTCATTACCATAACCAAGGGATTTAAATTGTTTGCATGAATTTATTGATTCTTTATCATATATTGATTCATATATCCCTTTATTGATGCAAGGTTCCCTATGAATGGCATTGATAATATAATTGGTGAAATCATGGAAGAAGTGGAAAGCTTTTGACAAGGTAATTGGTGAAATCATGGAAGAAGTGGAAAGATTTTGACAAGGATAAGATTTAAGGGAAATATGTCTGAGTCAGACCATGTGGTTTTCAAGCTATCATTAACCCTAGTAAAAAAAGTGTATCTCAGACGGGAAAACCAATTTTACTCTTAAATTATTTGAAGCTCAAGATTGAAAATTGAAAGGTTGCAACATGTAATAACTGGGAAGAATAGGGTCATGAAAATATTTACCATGTATAAAGAGGAGTTACATAATATAATTTTAACATTTAGGTCATAGAAGTTAGAAGTAGAATTGTTTTCACCATGGATAGTGTCAATGCCTACACAAGACTAGTTTGTGATTTTAAAGGAGAGATTATCAATATCCTAAGCATGAATTATGATAAAATGATTATTATGTATAAAAAAGAGTTGATGCACTAGAAGAAAAAGTGTGATAAGTTGTGCATCCAAGTCTAACAGTTTGATCTAACCGATTTTATAGTTCAAAGAAAAATAATATTGTATAGGTGTATAGGTATTTCACTCATGATAAATGTTCAAAATAATTTACTGTATGTTGTTTATTTTGTTGGTAATTGCAACATTTACTTCACTATATTGTTATATTTGGGTTACTACTTATATAATTTAAAGTTATGCATTATCATACTTCCTCCTTGTGTCAATGCCAATTGGAAACCTTCTCAATATTATACACAAGTTTATTTAATATTAATTTGAATTCTTTCAAATGTAATTAAATTTGATGAAACATCATCTATTGGATTTGTTAAAAATAGAACATTCCTGCTGGGTTTTATTTAATATATGTTATGATCCTATTGAGTGTTTAATGAATCTCACAAGTTTTATGGAAAATTTTATTATCCAATAGGATTCTAAGAATAATATTAAACTCTAGCATATATTTAACATACAATAAGTGTTTTAAAAAAAATTACGTATGTATTTATGAATTTAGTACTGAGATGTTTCCCAAACCATCATATTATTATTTCATTCATTATTTATTATTTAAAATAATAATGAATGGACAATGGGTATATGGTAACCCGGTTCATTTTCATATAAGGTAATCTAAACTAGGTTCCATGTCCATGAATATTATCCAATTATTTTTTGTTAAGTTACCAATTATTTTTATAGGATAAGGGATCTACTATATATAGGTCCCCAATCAATCGAGGACCAATATATATACATTTGTGATCTAATTTATCAATCGAGAGTGTCGAGTGAAGATTATATAATATATCCTAATCACCCCTAACCCCAATTGTATATAACTCCCCTTCCACAAGTGGTTCGCTATCTCTCGTTCCTCTATTTATAGATTAAATAAGGGACCCAATTAAACTATATCCTATTGAGCATATGATTAAATTATTGAAGTGACAATAAGATATTCTAATTATATATCCACATCTACCAAATTTGTTACAATGAGTACTGCTTAAATTACCCATGATCCATATGTCCAATTGTTACAATATGGAGATAGGGGTAATTTTAGACCTGTCATGAAACATATGGGATTCTATCATTTTTGTCTAGTGAAATGAAAAAAAAGAGATGGATTAAATTGAATAAATAAATATGGCATAATTATTAGTAATGATATCCTTCTATCATGCTCTCTTTTGATATTAACCACAATTTTATTGCTATGTTATAATAATGCTAGTTATACTAGTTTAATATACTTTCAATATACCCTTGGTATAATATTGAAAATAATATAATGATTTTAAAATATATAATTAGTTTTCCATTCCTGATCTTTCTTTCACGAAACCAATTTCACCTTGACTTTACAATACCGTAAGGAGCTTATCTTGTTTGGGAATATGGGAGAAAGCACTTTTGTTGGCATTATTACCAATATTTGATATTGGGTTATTCATAATATTACCCTTCCATATTAATTAAAGGTTGGTTATTTATCAGTACAAGTTTAACTTATGATGTCTTTTTGAGCTCCCAACCAAATTAGTATTTCATATAAATCAAATAGGGTTTTGATTTGAATTTGATAAGTCTATTAAAACACTGGTAAATTATTATTAATATGAAAATATATGATCGATAAAGATACAAATCCATTAATCGAGAGATCAATTTTAAAAGTTCAAGTATAATTATTTCAATAATTTAGAGTAGAACTCAATCAAATTTGAAACATTAATTTATTTTCCATACATTTATTCTAGCACATAAATTCATATAGGACTAGGCACTATATTTTAGATTTATTTTTAAAAATGCATTTATAATTGGATTGATAATTTCAAAAAATTTAAAATATTTTATAGGTGTGATAATAACTGAGGGATAACATGTGCCCCCAGATACATCCCCCAAATTTTTTCTCAGCTTTAATGTTTTACTAGGTTTTTAGAGAAGAAGATCAATTCTATGTGTGTGTGTGTGTGCATGTATGTGTGTGCATGTGTGTGTGTGTGTGTGCATGTGCATGTGCATGTGTGTGTGTGTGCATGTGTGTGTGCGTGTGTGTGCGTGCGTGCGTGTGTGTGCGTGCGTGCGTGCGTGTGTGCATGTGCGTGTGCGTGTGCGTGTGCGTGTGCGTGTGTGTGTGTGTGTGTGTGTGTGTGTGTGTGTGTGTGTGTGTGTGTGTGTACATATGTTTTACACACACACGCACAAAGAATATATATAAGAGTGATGTTTGACTAGCACTAAAAGAGATATAAAATCATCAAATTAGTATTCACACATATATAATTTATGTAAAAATATAATTCTCTTGTAAATATATCCTTTTTTAAAAAAAATTCATACAGTTCTAGGATTTAGATTCTATTTATTCTTATATTTTTAGGATTTTTTAGAGAATAAGATCAATTCTTTATGTGTGTGTACACACACACACACACACACACACACACACACACACACACACACACACACACACACACACACACACACAGATACACATATATATACATACATAAATAATATATATAAGAGTGATGTTTTACAAGCACTAAAGAAGATATAACATCATCAAACTAGCACTCACACATCTATAATTTATCTAAAAATATAATACTCTTGTAAATTAATCCTTACTCTTTTTGAAAATTTTAAACATTTCTGGGATTTAGACTCTATATTCTTATATTTTTGGGATTTCTTTCATTTTGATGTGTGGATGTGCTTTACGCTATCAATTTTTGGCAACTATTTCCATATTTGTGATTAATTAAATATTCTTCTTAAACCCCCTCGTATCATTTATTACTACATCTGGAACATTTTTATGCAAATAAGTTTCATTTACCATTTAGAAATGATTAGGCTTAATGTGCATGTTTTATCAATTAATATATTTAATGTTCACATAAAATAACTTTCCCATAAAACCTTTACTTAAACTTATGCCCTCTTATACTTCTTGGTATTAGACCTTTCTTGTTTTACAATGGATCTAATTATTTGTTAGGGTTTCCTAAACCATTAATGTGTTATGCTCTCCATATTGTGTCTAAAGTTTGTTTTCCATATTATCAAATTTACATAGGGCTTGTGAACTTTCATGTTTATTCTTCCTTATCTTTAAATCCTAGTTTTCTTACTCTTTCTTATGGTTTTACTTAGTGTCATGCATATTTAACCCAAACCATTCATTTTATAAATTATTATAAATATTGTATCTTTATGTATATATTATGGATATGATTTTTTCCTAAATGTGATTCAGTTGTGGTGCACTTCTCAATATTTCTATTTACATGTAATATTTGCATATCCTATATGTTATTTTATATTATGTTGTTAATGTACCAATTTTCTTCATACATGTTCAAATTTATGTTTTGAATGACATACTATATATTAAAATATTTTCCAGACATGTCATGGATTCATAAGATTGTGATCATATTTCATGTTTATTGATTATAATGCAAATGTCAAATTATCAATATATGATGATACATTATTGGTCAACCATATTATGTAAAGGAATGTTAGAGACAAGAATGCAATATCCTCTCATAATAATTCTCAATTTCAACTTGAGAATAACCCCAAATCTAAATTTCATTTAAAGGCCTAATATTATGATATGTTGGATCAACTTAAGAACACTCAATTAAACATATACGTTTTATAATTAGTTATAAGATCGATGTTTATAATGATATTTTTTACAATGCCTTAAAAGAAACTAATTTTTCAAGTGATATTCAACCTTCACATTTTTCCGTTGTTAGATTTTTAGTATATAACAAAAACATTATTACCTCTAAGAATGATGAGATGCCTCAAAAATATATTTTTGATTTCAACATTTACCTTTGTATATTCAAATTATAATCAATAACCTAGGGACAAAAAGGTACCTATTGACAATGGTTTTAGATTTAATATATGAAGTGAAATACTTCTTTTACAAGATGGGTATCAGTAAAGAAGCCTTGACTAAGTAAATTATGATTATAAAATGGTTTGATAATCAAGAATGAAAAACACATAAGATAGTCATATTGAATATTATTTTAAATCCAAAAACATTAGCAATTTAATATCATACCATATCAAATGTTGTAAATTATATTATTTTTCTTGTAAGACCTTTATTCAAGTTATGGGTGTTATACCCTCTACTTTATAGATGTTTAGAATTTGTGTATTATAGAATTATTTATACACGTCTAGCATATGATATGTGTTTTATATTTTTCAATATGATTAAGCCTCAGCATAACTTTGTGTCTCATCTAAATAAGAGTCAAACAACTATAATGGGTCATAACTAATCTTTTTGAATAGAGCAAGCCACAATGTTAAAATTTGGTGAATGTAATATTAATAAAGAAAGATACTGAAAATAATGATTATCAAGTTGATAATGTAGATGATAAGTTGGCTAAAATAAAATTTACACCAATATATCCTATTAATTATAAACATGATATGAGTGTGTTTAATATTGGAAACCTTTATATAACACATCAATATTATAGAATGCCAAATTTTTCTTTAGTGATTGCAAAGGAAATAATTAATGGAAAAATCAGTGAAAGATGATTGTTGTATTAAAAATAGTAATAATAAAAGTTATAGCATTATTCAAACATTCTTGAATAAATGTAGATTTGGATACAAATATATATTAAAAATAAATTATATTGATAAAGGGTTCAACAAAAGAAAACAATGTATAATAAAACTTATTATTCTAACTACTCATCTAATTAAATAATGAATTGATTATATAACAACAATAACAAATCGTATTTAAAAATTTAAAATATTGATATACAAATGATAAAAAATATACTATATCTAATATTATACATTTACTTTTAAGTGCTTGAACTCTTAAAAAACTCCAATAATAAAAAAACACTAAAAATTCAAAGTGTTGACACACACAATATATATCATTCATTTATTTACTCTTTTTAAAAATTCAAAATATTAACATAAAAATATTTAAAAACATATTATATTTAATAATAAACCTTGACCTTTAATTAGATATACCTTTACCCTTTAGGTATATCTTTTAAGTGCTTGAACTCATTAAAAGACTCCGACGACAAAAGACTTAAAAACTCGAAGTGTTGAGAGACACAATATATATCATTCATTTATTTACTCTCTCTATATATAATTAATTTATTTTCAATTAGATATAAAATAAAACGACCACTCCAACGATAGAAGACTCCCATCACTCATCAACAAGGTTTGTAGCAGTACCATTTTCGGCTTGCCACGTGGAAATCGCAACTCCCTGACGGGAAATTCTCAGTTCGACAGACATTTTTACAGTTGGTGCTGCTGACACAATACCCCTTAAACTTGTGGCTCTGGGCCTTACACGTTCGCCCCTCCGCTCCTTCCATCTCTGCAATACGTTTATTCCCACCAAACCATATGCACAATAAATTAAGGTAACAAAGAAATTCATAAGAATGAATATGAATGTTCAGATTTCCATTTTCTTTTACTAAATTAAGAAAACAAAAAATATATATTCATATTCGTACTGAATATGAATCATTACGAATATGAACGCACATACCAAAGCTAATGAGAAACAGCATCAAAAGCAAAATCACAGCTTTCATATTTCCGCTACTCCCTCCCATTCTCTTCTTCCTCTCAGCTTACACTCTCACAATAGCTTTTTACACACACAAGTGAGCAGATTGCCACATTTATATAGAAATACCATGACTGAAGGATCAATATTTTAGAGCTTTGCGAAAATATTAATTTGTTTAATGATTTTGATTTTGATTATGATTAGTGATGGCATTTCACTTTACACGCAAAAGTTTAAGTGTTTAAAATGAGTTTGGTGTGTTAAAGGCACCGACATTTATTTATTTTTTTCATTTTTGTTGCGAATCTCAGCTCACGATATCAAAAGATAAAGTAAGATTGATTATAATGACAAGTGTGGTTTATATAATATAGTGAAGATAAACCCATGTTTACAATGAGGTATATAACTCGATTTTCCAAATTCAAAACGATATGCTCAGATGTATAAACAAATTATTATTTAAGTAATTTTTAATTAAAAGTACTCTTTTAATATTGAGTATTTTGATATGTAATTTTGATTGTAAATTCAAGAAACATATGGTATTTAAAATTTAGAGATGTATATTGAGAATTGTAAAATATGGTGAGAATCATCATAATTTAATTATTTTAGTATTTAAAAATTAAATTAAATTAAATTAAATTATTTGAGTATTTAAAAATAAAATAAAATTAATTAAAATAATTTAAGTAAAGAAATTTATATAGATTTTTTGTATGGATTGTATGGATATTTTGGATAGAATGTCTACACATTTGTTAATGGAATGACGTAAAATATCTTTTTGAGAGAGAATTTTGCATAGAAGTTTCTTTTTTTCACTTTTGTCCACGTTAACATTTGATTGCCACCCAATTTTAAACTTTAATTTTGGTGCTATGTGTTTATGACAGAGATAATTTTTATATCATATTTCTTTGATGTCACTTTTTTATGACACCAAATTTCTTCAAATTGTATTTCCATTGAGGAATTTTCATGGTAACAAGAAACATTAGGGAGTATTTAAAAACCACCATTGTCCCACTTTTCTAATTTTGCTTTCAATGCATAGGAACCTATTATTGCGCCTCTCTGCCCCTCTCTCTCTCTCTCTCTCTCTCTCTCTCTCTCTCTCTCTCTCTCTCTACATACATATATATATATATATATACACACACACACACCCACACACACACACACACACACACACACACACATATACATATACATATACATATACATATACATATACATATATATACATATATATATATATATATATATATATATATATATATATATATATATATATATATATATATATATATACATATACACACACACACACACACACACACACACACACACACATAATCTGTTGTGGGCTTTCACTACAACTGTTTCATCATATATGTGAAGTGATCCTCATTAATATAGTTTGGATATAATCTAAGTTTCAATTTTAAATAAATTTTTGAATTTTGGATATGAAATGGTTTGGATTGGAATTAATGAAGGGTTTGTGCATGCAAAATTTCAAACCCAGTTAACAAAATATTATTATAATCAAACAATAGAAAACTAGTTCTAGATGTCTAGCAATAAATTGTATCTAGTTCTATGTTTTATGTTTGTATAGTTCATAGAAAACTAGTTCTAGATGTCTAGCAATAAATTGTATCTACTGAGTAGTGTCAAAACCTCATCATTTTACAACAAATTAGTGTTTTATCTAGAGAGGGTAATTTACATTACGCATGTTATATAGCATTTATAGATGGTATCGATAGTTTTTTGTAAACAATTGAAAAAATAGGCCTTTGTGTGGAAGTGAACTCCAAGGCAAGTGTTGCTAAAATGAATGGGAGGAGGGATCTTATGATTGGAATATTAACTTCATTACACGATGACACATAACTTTTATATTATTTATTCCATGATATTTGAATCACCAATGCAAATGAATACTCAAAATAGAGTGAAGCATTTGATGAACCAAAGTAAATAAGGCAAATGCCTTTAGATGTTTTTGAGATACCTAATTTAGAAGATGCACCTGGTGATTGTTTCAAGGGTTGTGAAATGTTTGATTTTAAGTGGACCACAATGTCCCTGTTGTCCAATCTTTGTCATTTTTATGTAATATTATGTTTTTGTTATTTTTTTTATGGTAGTCTACTTTTTTTTATGAGGTGGAGAATGTTAACTGAGCACCACTACCAATCTCGTAGGAATATGCACTTGTGGTTTGAAAGACAAAAACTTTTTATAATTATTCAATTATGATGAGTATTTTTCAATTTAAAAATTGATGCTATAATGAAATACATTTAAAATTTATGCATTGTTCATAGATGGCATGTTTATTTATTGAAATAGGAATGTAAACTGATTATTTTCCTACAAATTGTTTCTCATTTTCTAGTCAACTGATACATATCATATAATATGTTCTAAAAAAATTATGTCTTTCTTCAAACCCTATAATTCAATTAAATAAATATCATTTCCCTTATATATCATTTATATATTCACCTCTAATAATTGGAAGCCGTAAACTTATCATTAGACTAATAAATTCCTTTAAAGTGATTTGTAACTAGTACCAAACATACAATATTCAATTTTTTTTTTATTTTGGTCAAATACCTATGTTGCATTCATGTTTTCTATGGGTAAGAAAGAACCTTGTTGTGCATCTAGGATTTTATAGAGTGATAATTATGACCTATTTCGTATTTACTCATTGTTTGAATAAATGCTACATCTTCATTAAAATTAAAAACTAAATAGAATATTTCCTTGTATCTATTGTTTTTTAGTTTGTAGTTAGTTCATACATATCCTATAATATGTTTTATATTTGTTCATGGATTTATTCAAACCCTGTCATACAATTCAATTAATATAATTTGGCTTTCATATTATTTCTACTTTCACCTTTGATATTTGGAGGCATTAACCTTATCATTGGACAGACATAATCCCTTGAAGTGACTTGGAACCAATGCCAAACTTACATTATCCAAGATCCTTTATTCTAAAAAAATACATACATTGCATTCATGTTTTACAAGAGTAATAAATTAAATTGTTGTGCAAATTAATTTTTAGAGGGTTAATATTTGGCTATTTCACATTTATTTATTTTTCATAGGTGCCACATTTATTTATTAAAATATAAAATTGAATAGATTAATTCTCTACATTTTTTTAGTTTCCAATTAGTTCCTACATATCTTATAATATGTTCTAAATTTGCTTGTTGCTTTCTACAAACCCTATGATTCAATATGTGCATGAGGTTTTATGTACATGATTAGGATTTTATGGACATTGCATTCATTTTTCCCATGGGTAAGAAATAATCTTTTTTGTGGAGAGTAACATTCAGAGTGCAAGGGATATTATACACATTGTGATGGTGTTATAGTTTTGAATTATCACCATCCCTTTGTAAAATCATCAACACTCTAATACACTTCATTGAATAATATTAATTCAAATTTTACACAATATTAAAATTACTAAGAATGTGAAAAAATTCTATCCACTATTGATTTTATAAGCTTGACACAATGTGACAAAGTGACTAATGTGAATAACCTAATACTATTCTCTTGAGTTTGTGAATATAGTTCCCAAACTTTTACACAGATATTAACCCAATTTCATCTATGAACCAGTTGGAGTCACTAAAATTCTCACTAGATTTACATATTCCCTTTAAGTGAATTATAATTTATACCAAACTTATATTATTCAAGCTCTTTGATAATGACCAAATACATGCATTGCATTCATGTTTTCCATAGGTAATAAATAACTTTGTTGTGAAGATCAATTTTGAGTGTGTTAATTTTGACCTATTTAACATTATTTATTGTTCATAGATGCCACATTTCTTCATTGGAATATAAAACCAAACAAATTATGTCCCTGCATTTCATTTTTCAATTTCTTGTCAATTCATACACATCGTATAATACGTTTTAAATTTTATCATGGCTTTCATGAATTCCTATAATTCAATTCAATAAATATTGTTATGATTTACATGTTATAATATTGCATTAACACAAAAAGAAACATGATATTATATTTTAAGAGATATATGAGTGTTTGTGTATCAGCAACTGAATCATAATCCCTTACATAAATGTTTTAATATTGTAACATAAATGAGTTGTGGGTTTAACCTTTACTAATTATGTTTATTTATGATAAATTATGGTGTATGTTTTTTATGCAAGTGGTACATAGGTAACTAAAGTGTTAGGGGAAAATTGGATGCCTTTTTTATATAGATAGATGATACAAAAAGGGATCCATCTCCCTTATCAGACATGAATATGCTTTGATACCTAAATGAAATGATATTACTATTGAGTTTTGATTATATGACTTTGTTATGGACTAAACCTAAAATTCTTATGGTGTATTTTTTATATGCTCATCTTAATGTGTTTGCCTAGTATAGGGATGAATTTGTTTGAATTTACATTTTCATATTTTTTTAAGATATTTAAGCATTTTGGCATTGTAAGTATGGATAATATACTTGTCATTGCAACACAACTAAGACAATTAATATGTATACCAAGACCATCTATTTTACATGCCCCTTTTTAAAATGTGTTCTCCACTATAATATTTATCTTTGATTTGTATTTATACCAGCTCAGTCAACCCAATTAATAACTATAAATATAAGTATTATTATGATTCCATATAGAAATGAGAGTCAAGTTTCAATTAAAGAGGTATTTCTTTTGGTATGTTGAGATGAAGTTAAATTCACTAGGGTAAAATTTCTTGTTGTGTGTGTTGAAATTAATTTCAATGGGATAGGATAAACTTTCTTTTTGGGTATGTCAAGGTGAATTCATAAGCTTTTATAATTTTTAGGGTTTACATGGTTCCTTAGTGATATTCATATTTTGATTTAATAAAAATAAAGTTATTATTTTCTCTTTTAAGTGTTCTTGGTGTAATTCATAGGCCCATGCACAAAATAAATTCCCTGCATCTAATATTAAACTCTAATTTCATTTAGATTAGTCACATTTGCTTATGGTGAACCCTCATGTCAAGTAGGTATAATTTAACTTGTTTACACATTTTACCCAATTTTATTTTCCAAATTATTTTCATTTAATGGCATAGATGTTAAAAAACACTAAATCATTTCACATGTAAAGGTGAGAAATAAGTATCCAAATTTATCTAGATTATGGATCTTTTCATATCACTATGGCCAATTATTAGTTTATGTCCCAAAATTTGAGGAGACTATATAGGGATGGGAGACTACCATTAATAAGGGTCGAATGATTCCTCTTATTATATGTTACACATATTACATGTTTGGATTATTGTTTATATCTCAAATCTATATTATACCATTCATAGTGCTTTTATACAAATATTACATGTTTGGATTACTTTGTAGCTCTTTCTCAAAATAATAAATGACCTAATTCCAAGCCATATCACTAAAATTTTGTTCAATGGATAATATACATGGTTTTTGGCATTGTAATAATGGATGATATAGATGTCATTACAACACAACTAAGACATTTATTATGTATGCCAATGTTTTGATTTAATTAAATGGACCCCAAAAAGTACTATGTTAAATGGTTATGATTTACATGTTATAATTTTGCATTAATGCAACCACAGTTATTCTTTTAGATTCACAGCATGCACCAAACATTGATCAAAGATATACTGATAGGATTTTTTAGTATCCTCTCCTCCAAGTAGGAAAAATATTAGGGACATCTCCACCTTATATTATATTATATTACATAGTTATGGTGTATCGAATTGTAATGGTTTTCCTATCCACCAATGGTTCTAGATGTCCAATGGGACTAGCTTCGAATGAATAAAGTGGTATATAAATGGATGACTATGACAACTTCCAATGAGTTATTAATGGAACTTCTTGTTGAATTTATGTTAAATACTTAGTCATTTGGGAGCTCCTAATGTCATCACAAGATAAACTCTTACTGACTAATAACCAACCTACAATGAATAGGGAAGGTATATATTAATGCTAAGAATAACCCAATATTGAATACTAGTAATAATGTCAAAAAAATCAATTTATCCCATATTCCAATACATTCTAATCTCAATATATTATTAATAATTTAACGGGAAATTGATCCCATGAAAAAGAGAGATCAAGAAATGGAAAACTATTGATAACTTCTACAATCATTATTTGATTATCAATATTATACCAAGAGTATATTGAAAGTACCTTGCATCAATAAATTGATATGAAACCAAAATATGTTAAAGAATCAATAAATTTATGGAAATAATTCAAACCCCTTGGTTTGGGTAATGACAACATGTAATGAACATGTAGTACAACCACTTCACAAGGAATGATATTAATATTCAATACAAGATTTTCAGGATTGGATTATTAACCCAAGGAACATGTACCATTTTTAGAACCAAATACAACTTAAAGGTTATAAAATAATGGAACAAAAATATTGAAGATAAATAATAAAAAAAAAATATAGACTAGATTTAAATGAGCTACTTATAGTAGTATTATAGTAAAATATTTGATAATGTGTATAACTGTGAAGTAGTTAAAATTTATAAAGAATTTGCATTTGGAAGTTGTAGTCTATTCACAAGTTTTTTTCACATTATCTTACATTACATTCTAAAATTGTGACATGTTTTTTCATAATTTCACTATATTTTTATCAAATTCAAAACAAAATATGGCAAGAAAAAAACCCTATATGTCACCCTTGAATAACTATTTTGAAATGAGAAACCAATTTTCAATGTGATAGAATAAACTTCATCAAAGGAAAACATAAATTTGTATCTTCAAAAGTTTATAAAAAAACATGTTACCATGTTACATTAAGTAGAACTAGGTGGAAATATAATAAGAAGAATGAGGAAAAAATTTAAAAATAAGAACTAGGTGGAAAACCAAAAAAATATTTATCTTATTATATTTATGTTGCAATCTTTCATGTTTTGTATTGAAATGGCATTAATCAACTAGGATGGAAAACTTACTCAATGTGTACTATAAAGGCTTCTTTAAGATATACAACATGAGAAATAAGTTCAATTGTTAATTTATAGTGATCCAATGTCATAATGTAGAAATATTTAGTTATGTTATTTAATTATGTACATATGAGTTAGTCATGCTTCATTTCCCACTTGCAGGAAAGTTTGTAAATAAATTTTTACCTTCTTGATTGGAAATTTATATTTTTAACACTCTATAAAGGAGATATAAGCATAATTTTCAATTCCTAAAGAGGTGGTAGGTTTCTAAATTAGAATAAAAAAATTGTAAGTTGATAAAATAGTATTCCATATAATGTTAAAATAAATAAGCTAATTCATAACTACTTATAATGTAAAAACATTATGTGTAACATGTGCTTTAAATAAAAATAGTAATAAGTTATAAACCCATATTCGAGTGTGATACATTGGACTTGTTTTAGATTAAAATATGTCTCAAGTTTTTATTCAAATAAATAGAAATGTTGGGATAATAATACAAAAATCACCTTGATTAGATGAACTACTATTAGGGCATCATCTAAATTTTTATTCTCATAAGAGCACTAGTGGCTTCAATATATGTGAATAACTTAAGCAATGTGGATAAAAATAAGAAGTTCAAAAACTCATTATCCCTCACTTTATCACAACTCATCTCAATGCTCAACTTTTGATCTAGCACCTCTTCAAAATTTCTCCCTCCCATCAGTCTCATCCCTTGTTAATCTTATCTATAATTGGTCTTATTTTTAAGAGAACTCTCTTGTTTTCAATTCTAGATAGGCCATGGAATCCTATGAACATACCCCTATTTGATACCCATAGCATTCTTTGAAGTGTTATGGTCCACCTTTTCCACCTTCTTTCTCTTCCTCATGAGAAAGGCATATCACATGATGTGTTTTGTGAGTTATTTTAATAAATAAAGACATGGTATGAGACAATTGGAGGTAAAATCTAGACAAGTCACATGAAGCATCCTTTCACATAATCATGAACATAATCCTATGTTGCACTTAATCCCTCAATTATTCATTTTCACACATTGATTCATAATTATTAAATGTGTATATACATTTGAAAATTATTACATGTGGTAATAATTTTGAACATGATTACATGTGAGCATACATGTCAACATGATTACATGTGAGTATACATCTAAAATGTTTACATTTGAACATGCATCTCAACATGATTACAAGTGAACATACATCTCATTATGATTACAAGTGAACATATATTTCATCATTATTATTTATATGTAATATTTAATAATTAATAATCCTAGTAATAATTAATATGCCAAGTAATCTACAGTGATTAAAATAACCCATATTTTACTTTCAGTCTACATTAACCCATATTTCTAAGGTGATGAATGGAATGGGGAATGTGAGGAAGTTATGCTACCATAACATTTACCTATTTGAAATCCTCTTCCTCTTTGCTTATATTAAAACCCTTATCTATTATCCTCTTTCTTTATATACCATGGGGAGATCGTCCTCTAGTGGAATTAAACCCAACTCATCCCCTTAATAAAGGTGAATGTCTTCTTTTTGGCCTAGTTGATCTTCTAAATCCATATCTATTTTGATTTCCTTCTTCCTTGAAAGTTAATTTATAAGCCTATTCCATGTAAAGTATAATATGCATACTTAATTCATCTTGAATATAAAACTCCAAACCATTTACATATCTTGTGACCATTTATTCCTCTATTTCATAATGTTCCACTTGTATGAAAATCTTGTAAAACTCATTTATATATTCTTGTATGTTGTGATCCTTTTACCTTAAATTATGGAATATTATGTATAGGGTTTGTACATAATCCATAGGAATAAATTTCTCTTTCATCTTCTTCTCCATCTTGCCCCACGTGTTGATCTTTTCTTTATCATTTCTTTGTCTCTCTTTATCCAGGTGATCCCACCAAATAGCTGCATGACCCTTTAATTTAATGCATGAAAACTTTAATTTCTTTTATGCTCTTATAATTTTCCATTCAAAAAATATTTACATGCTATTTAACCAATCTATCAACTCCTTTGTTTTTAAACTACCTCCATACTCTAAAACTTCAACCTTGATTCCTTCATTCCTTAATTCTAAATATTGAATTATCATTTCTCCCATTGATAGAGTTTATTATTTATCTTCCTTAAGTTGTTTAAATAATTCTTCACAATATTTTTCTTCCATAGTTTCCTCTCATGCTTGCCTTTGTCTTTGATTTTTGAGATTTGTGAAATTGAAATTCATTATTTTGTTTGACTCTACAGCTGTTGCATAGTCCTATTCATTTGTGTAATTTCTCCTCATCCTCTTACAATATTTACACTTGTTATTCAATCACATAATACACTCCCAAAACATAATTTAAAAACCCAATACAAATTCACAAAGATATTACCTTTAAGATTTGAACTTGCTCTAATACCAAATGATGAATCCCATAGACTAGCAAAGCAAAAATATCAATAGGCAGAATACCCAAAATTTTGTGAAAACCATAATATTTATTGATTATCCTTAAATTAAAAAAAAAATTGTACATAAAAAAATTTAAATAAACCTCAACTTGAAACTGCAATTGACATGCAACATTAAAAATTCTAAAAGAATAATGAACTACTTAGAATTAACTGCCCCTACTATAAATATCAATTTGCTTTTCTTAATAACTTTTGCATGCAATTTCAAATGATCCTATAATTTTAAATATATCCTAAATACCAAATTAATTATTTTGGATGAGTTTCAACCCAATTTCATTATTGGTTACAAAGTTATCTGATTTATGGTACTTTTAACATGACTAAAAATATTAGAACACAATTTTGGACCCTTAGTTGATCTAAAATGTCTCTCCAAACATCTTCTAATTATCCATAACTGGTGGAGTAGGTATATTTTCATGCTTATTCCATTTATATTCATTTTTATATGAATTATATCTCAATCAAGTTAATGATTCAAAAGTTATGGCCTCTGGAAGATAGGTATCCGCATCAAATAGGGTCCTAATTTAAATTTAAGAAGTATATTAATACACAAGTTCATTAATACATATATCCATTAATCTAGAGATAAATTTTTTAAGTTTAAATACAATTATTTCAACAATTTAGAGTAAAATTCAATCAAATTTGAAGCATTAATTTATTTATCATGCATTTATTTTAGCACAAAACTTCATATAGAACTAGGCACTACATTTTAGATTTCTTGTTGAACATGAATTTATACTTGGAGTGATAATTTATAAATTTTTAAAAACATCTTATGGGTGTGATAATAATTGAGGTATAACACATGCCCCCAAATACATCCCCCATAATGTTTTGGGGCTTTAATGTTATACTATAGGTTTGGAGAATAACACCAATTCCTTAAGAATCTATATGTACTTATAAAAAATAGAGTGAGGTTTTCCAAACACTAAAGGAGATATATAACATCATCAAATTATTTTTCACTCATCTACAAATTATCTAAAAATATAATACTCTTTTAAATATATCACTACTCTTCCTAAATTTTTTATAATATTGGGATATTTGCTCTATTTATTATTATATTTTTGTGATTTTTTTCATTTAATATGTGTACTTGCTCTACGCTATCTATTTTTTTCAACTATCTCCATATTTATGACAAATTAGATATTCTTCTTAAACCCCATCTTATCATTGAATACTACATCAGGGACATTTTTATGCAAATATGTTTGATTTACCATTTAGATATGATTATGCTTATTGTGCATGTTTTATGGTTTAATGTATTTAATGTTAGTATAAAACCACTTTACCATAAAATATTTCCTTTAACTTGCTCCCTTTTACACTTCTTGGGATTTTATCTTGCTTGGTTTATGGTGGATCTAATTGTTTCTTAGGGTTTCCTAAACCCTTGATGCATTATGCGCTCCATCTTATGGCTAAATATTGCTTTTCATAGTATGGTATTTACATAGGACTTGTGAAATTTCATGTTTATACTTCATTATATCTAATTTATATATTTCTTAATCCTTCCTATAGTTTTTCTTAATGTCATGCATATTTAACCCAAACCATTCATTGCATAAATTATTTTAAATCTTATATCTTTATGTATATTTAATAGATGTGAATATTTCCTAGATGTGATTCAATTATGGTGTGTTTTTCAATGTTTCTATTTACATGTAATACTCTTGAATTTTATATGTTATTTTTTATTATATTATTTGTGTACTAAATTTTCTCATGCATGTCAATTTTTTATTTTCAATGGTATATCATTTATTAAAATATTTTCCAAGACATGTTATAGATTCATACAATTGTGATAATTTTTCATGTTTATTTCTTGCTACACTTGCCAATAATAGAAGATACATATAACCCCATGTAGTAATGCACATGCCCAATTATCAATGCATGATGATACATTATGCATCAACCACACTATGTAAATGAAAGCTAGAGTTGAGAATGCAATATCCTCTCATAATATTTCTCAATCTCAAGGTGAGAATAAGACCAACATTCCTCTAAATTTCCCTCAAAGTACTAATATTATATTTTACTTATCTAAATATTATGATATGTTGGATCAACTTAAGAACACTCAAATAAGGATATCCATTCTACAATTAGCTATAAGATCAAATTTTTACAAGGATATTTTTTATAATGCCTTAAAATAAAGTACATTTCTAAGTGATACTCAACCATATCATTTGTAATATATGTTATATATTTAACATATATTGAGAACATTATTACCTTTGAGCATGATGATATGCCGTTAAAAAATATTTTTGATTTCAAAATTTACCTTTCTATATTCAATTTATAATCGATAGCCTAAGGACAAAAAAGTACTTATCGACAAAGGTTTAAGGTTTAATTTATGAAGTGAAAGATTTATTAAATATAATATGTGTATTAGTAAAGAGGCCTTGACTAAGTAAATTATGATTATATAATGGCTTGATATCAAGAATGAATAAAACTTCACACAGTCGCATTGAATATTATTTTAAGGCTAAAAACTCTATCAATTGAATGGCATATCATATCCAATTATGTAAATTGTATTATTTTTCTTGGAAGACATTTCATTCAAGTTATGGGTGTTGTACCCTCTACCTTATATAGATGTTTGGACATTATGAATTTTAGAATTATCTATACATGTCTAGGAAATGATATATGTTTTACATTTTTCAAAATGGTTAAGCTTCAACATAACTTTGTGCCTCACCTAGATAATAATCTAACAACTATAGTGGGTCATAATTAAATGATTCAAATGGAGAAATCGATAACATTTGAATTTGGTCAATGTAAGACTAATAAGGAAGATATTGAGAATAAAGATTATCAAGTTGATAATATAGATGATAAATTGGTTAAAATAAATTATACACCTATAGACCCTATAAATTATAAAGATGATATGAATATGTTTAATATTATAACTCTTTATATAACCCCTCAAGATTATGGAATGCAAAATTTTTATTTATCAAGTGCAAATAAAATAAAAAATGAAGATTAATATGAATATGAATGCACATACCAAAGCTATTAAAAAGTAGTAGTAAAATTAGAACCACAAAATTTAGATTTCCCCTACTCCCTCCCATTCTCTTATACCTATGATCTTACACTCTCACAATAGATTTTTACATAAAGAAGTGAGCACATTTCCCAAATTTATATTAAATACCATGGCTGAAGGATCAACATTTTAGAGGCTTTCAAAAACATTTATTTGTTTAATGCATGACTCAATCAATAAATATGATTTTGGCATGGAATGTCACAACTATATGCATGCAAAATTTAACCATTTAAGATAAATTTTGTGTGTTAAAGTCTAATTTTGATATTGATAGGGAATGGCACAACTATTTTTGGGCATCAACATTTGATTTTTGTTACAAATCTCACGATGTCAAAAGATAAAGTAAGAATGATAAGTGTGTGGTTAATATAATATAGTGAAGATAAATTCATGTTTATAATGAGGAGTGTGCAGGGTATATATCTCAAATTTTCAATTTCAAAATGACATGCTAAGCTATATAAACAAATTATTATGTAATTAATTTTTATTTAAAATTTTATTCTTTTAATATTGAGTATTTTGATATGTAATTTTGGTTATTAGTACAATAAATGTGTAATATATAAGGTTTAGAAACATATATTGAAAATTATAAGATGTGGTGAGAATCATCAGAATTTAATAATTAAACTGAATATTTAGATGTAAGACAAAGTTAACTCAAAATTTTGAGAAATGATATTTATATGGACTCTAGTGTACTCTCTAAACATTGTTTGCATCATATAGACACTCTAGATAAAATTGTAGACATGACCAAAAAAAATTGGACTATATTTGCATGGCACTTTTATTTAAAATCTAGTTAAGTATCTTCTGATTTCTCTATGATCACATGCTAAATTTAAATTCTTATTCTTGTCTGAACTAGACAAAAATACTTATAAATCATATACAAAATAAAATGTGTTTTGAATTTTTCATTATGCTAGAGAATAGTTGAATTATCTTAATATTTATTAGGGCCTTCAATGGTAATAGTATAAAAAAAACACATCTCAATAATTACAATAATTCAAGAATACAATATAATTCTATGTAATATGAACTTGAAAAATTTAATGAATAAATGTTCTTCTTCAAAATGCTTATAATTTTTCAATATAACCTTACATTAATGATGGATTTTATTAATTTTTCTTAGATACGTAAATAAATTAGAATGCATTTATGTTTCATAATCAAATTAAATTTAAATTAGGAGTATTAGTACTCAAAGTGACCTCCAATATCAAAAAGAGAAAAATACCCAAGTCAAAAGAAACCACCTACAAGTGTGTCCAGAAGTTAAAAATGATTCATACTAAGGAATCCAATTAGAAGAGAGGTAAAAAAGTGTTGGAATAACTCAAAGAATATCTGGGAACTCCAAAAAAACTTATATATTCATTATATATACTTTTATGTTTAAAATTAGTTTGTAACACTCACTTCTATTGCATGTAGTCCAAATGGTACTTTGGCCATGCATTTGGTCTCTCCTATCAGAGAAAAAACTCACTAAATACCTGAACAAAAGAGATCCAAGTGTAATGTTAATCACCATAATGTTGTGGTTCACCACCAAAACTCTACATGCACAACATGCCATTGACGTAATTGTCACTTCCATGGAATATAGTCCAAATGGTACTTTGGCCATGTATTTGACCTCTCCTATCATTGACAAAACCCACTAAATACCTAGATAAAAGAGTTCCAACTAGAATGTTAATCACCATAATGTTGTGGTTCACCCCAAAACTCTTCAAACCAATAAGTTCAAAGGTAATTGAGATTTACATTGATGTAATTATCCTTATCAATATGTCTATCCAAGATTTTCATTCCTAACATGAACGGACTGGTAAGAACATTCATTAGGATAGCCTAAAACACCACATGAGTTATTACTACCACAAGCCTCGACTGAGACAAGTATGACACAATATAACGTACTAAATCTAGGACCAACAAGTATACCCCAGCTACCATGCCCACTACATAGAATAATTTATTAACTAATCTATAAATAATTGTTCTAAACAAACTAACATAAAAAAGCATATTTAAGTACAAAATCATAAGACAAGTAAATCATTCCAAAATATTCATGTATTCAATGTTTTAAGTTTGTAATGCTTCCAAGTTAATTTCCATTTGTAATTCAATTTTAAAAAATAGTGTACAAAAGTAATATAAGCAAATAATTTCAATATTTCTCTTTCATTAAAAATTACAATTGCATTACAATTCAAATCTATAATAAGCATAACAAACTAAATTTTTTCTCTCATTAAATCAATAATACATCTTCAATCTAATTTTTAAATTAGAACAAATCTCATGTTTACATTACACTTTACAATTTTAACATACATCAATAATTTATTTCCTTTATAATACATTTAAATACCAACATCATCAATTACATATTACATAATTTAATATTTTCAAATAATAATATTATATATATATATATATATATATATATATATATATATATATATATATATTCCATGACAATCATATAGGATTAAGTATTCATATAAAATAATCTACATGAACATATAATATCACCATTATTGCTAAAAACTATGGAATAAGAAGGATAACATCATCAGAGGCTTTACCTCCAACAATAGAGCCTTTCCTATCCCCTACACAACTCTTATATTTTAGAGTGGCACTACTTTTAACTTAAAAGGAAGATGCAGAACCATCAACAAGAAATAGAATAATGTGTATACAAGTCATATTGTGGTGAGCACCATAAAATCTATAGAAAGTCTCAATAGTGAACTAGAATAGGAAATAAAAAATTCATAATACATAATAAGTATATATGTTAATGGTCATAAGACTTAGAATTTAACAAGTCCACCTCATTTTATCTAAATTTAATAATCAATTCTCAATTATAGAGTAAAGGTGAATCAAGGGATTTCCACAATCTACATAGTGTTCATGTTCATAAGTCCATAACTATACCAAACACATATTTCTTAGCATTACTATTTAATTTAGTGATCTTCATACAAACAATCATGACTCAACATGGAGATAATCTTTGATAATTACATGAATAATAATACATCATATTGGTATCCCATACCACCCACATGAATCACCATCACCCTTGTAATTCATTAAGGTTTTCAACATACTATATAAGAAAATAACACAAATTCAATCATCAATAGACTATTTAAATGATAACATGTCACACAGGGGTCCCATACCACCTACACAAAGTTTCATCATCTATTCACCCTATAGATGATTGAAAACAAGCATAATAAAATCTAAATGTTGGATTATTTATATATTAATCTCATAAAGTAATGTAAATACAATGATTTATTCACAACTAACATACAAAGAGATAGGTTTAAGTTATTTCAAATGCAAATCATGTTTACTTGTTTATTCCTAATTTAAGTTTAAGATACCTAAAATTGATATGAGACACTTTGGCACACTTTGACATACTTGGAATTTGTGTACACATTTGACTCTTGTGTACACTTTCCCCTGTCTTTTTACCCACTTTTTATCTTTTCCAACCTAGTTTACCAGATATACATATTCAAGATAAACCTAGTATGTAAAAGAACCTTCAAAAATCCTAGACAATTTGTCTCCATACTTCAAATTATTGGTTTTCACTCTCAAGATAATATTGGAATAGTCAGATAGTCATGGTTTATTGCAAGTGTCTAGCTTTATTAGTAGTTTTTAAGAACAATCAAAAACTATAATTAAAATTATAAAGTCTCCATTAGGTGAGATTATATGTGTTTCATGGATCAATCATAGTAGTAAATATCAAAGAGTCAACTATAAATATAAATCAATCTTAAGGTTATACTCACTTAGCACTCACTTGTTCACTGCTTGTAAATCACATTGAGAAATCAAATAACACTCTCTCGAGACATCATCACAAAGGAGTACACATCTAAAAACCCTTTAAAGGATAAATCCTATTGTAACTGTAATCACTAAGATTGGGTGGGATAAATTAGTGATGCAAGTAATTCAATTCCACTTCCAAATCTTCAAACTCTCAACCATTCAATACAAGCATTCATGAAGCATATAAACTAGTTATTGCAATGAATAAAGGAAACTATGCACTATCAATACTCATGACACATGTATTATGTGGGAAACCATCATGGGGGACAAAACCCACTCTCAAGTCTACAAAAAAGTGGACTACAATCCTATAAAATATTTACAAACAAGAGACTTTAGTGAAGCACCCACTTCACAAGGAACACCATCCCCTATGTATGAACAAACACCCACTTGTCCTATATGTTGACAACACAAACAAAACATTATGATATAAATACCTCTATATCTTTTATTTCCTTTTAATCTAATAGATAAATAGTGAATATTACTTGTCTTCAACCCTTGACACTCTCTCAAACCTTCACACACAATTAATGCATCCAAAACACCCTTTTGGATCACTTTACACTTCTCCACTCATATTCAATATTCAACCCTTCAAGAACACTATTATAACATAAAAAATACTACCTATAGGTCATACACACATTCTTCAACTTTCTATTCTCTTCAATCCATCCACCAAGCACACTCATACTTCATTATCCTTCATTTTTCAACTCTAGAAATCTTCACCTTTGATCTTGATCTTTATATAGTATATATGATCATCACCTTATTGATGTTTATAGAGTATAATGAGAGGGACTCCCCATAATTCACTTGAGTTTAGGCACCCCTTGATCGCCTTCAAACAATCTCCAACCATGATGAAACTTCATAGTTGCCTTCAAATTTTCTCTCACAAGTCAACTCCATGATCACCAATAGATGTTCAATCCATACTCAAAACATGAAATATGTTCAAAATATACTGAAAACATCATATTAGAATAATAATACCTTGGTATTTTTGAAAAAAATACAAAATAAATCCATTTAAGTCACTTAACCTTATCTAGAGGCCTAGTAGCACTACCTAAACCTTGTAGATCCCATAACTCTGTGTATGCATCTTCATAACTTTAAATTTTATATATAGACTAAAATAATATTTCCCCTCATGCATGACAATAATGACCATCCAAATCTTCCATTGTGTTGGGTGAATATTTTGTCAATCAGCTAACTGATGAGTAAAATAGGTATCTTTAACCATAGCATAGGGAGATTGGTCAGACAAATGTGCAGGTTTACCACATCAAAGGTGGAAAAATATCTCCTCTCAAGGGGAGGTTCCCTATAACTATAGGGTACTATCTATATATATATATATATATAGACACACACACACACTAATCTGCTATAAATAAGCTAAAAATAACACTCAGGGGTCAGATAACACTATCCATCTCTCTTTTTTCAGAGATGATGTTCACAAATCAAAGGGAAAATCTTGATGAAATGACAGAAGGCACTCCTCTTATTTCAGAAGTGATGTTCATCAGACAATAGGAACCTTTCATGTAGTGACAAGTAAATGTAACAGGGCACAATAACACAATAGGATAAAATGTAGCACAAAGTCTCAACCTCAACTGCCAAAGAGTGAAATACGAAGGATAATAAGGGCACAAAGTCATCCCAAGATCCCTTACATAGAAATAGAAAATAGAAAAACTAAAGACAATTATGGTAGCACAACGTCTCTCCATAGCAGGCTTCAGGACACCTTCTTAATTACTTTCACTAATTCTACTTATTTAATTAAATAGACAAAAAATGTATTAAGGAAATAGACATATGAACAATTTTCACAAAAACCAAGCTATTTCAACACAAAGTCTAAAAAGTCAATTATTTTCTTATTCAAATAATGAAATATGATCAACAATCTGAGCTCAAAGTCTTAGTAATGCCTTTCAATTTGGGCAGAGTTTTGTTTTTGATAACTGAGAGATATCTCTAAAACAATAAGAGAGAGTCCAATATGTAGTGCTCCAAGAAAGACTTGGGTGCTTTGTTTCACAAAAATGTCCTATGATTCATTCAATGCCTTCAATGCATTTTAAATTCTATCCATGGGCTATGCTGGAATCGAGCATCAGTTTTAAATGTGGGCTGCCTGATGTGTTCCCTGATGTGTGCATAGCTATTCATTCACTTTACTCAATGCCAAAAATTAGGCCACGCTATTGAATGTTTGTTCTCTCTGATGTCCACCTAGTGGGCTACTCACCTTCTAGAAACATATCCCATGCATAGATATTTCTGATCTTTCTCCATCATTTCCATTTCCTTGTTATATTTTGTCCTTATCCATGCGATTTGAGATCTCAGGGTATCTCTTTGGCTGGTCACTAAATTTGTTCACAGGGTTGTGCCATATTTGAAAATTGATAGATATTTCATTATCTTAAATTTGATGTTCGTGGGGATGTCAATGGTTGCTGATTATTTGACATATATTGAACCAAGAAACTTAAAACCTTCAAAAGTTCATCAGTTTAATAATTCAACGGTTCAAGTAGTCTTTATCAGTTCCTTGGTTCAATCACTTCCCTAGTTCAATCGCTTCCCTGGTTCAATCACTTCCCTAGTTCAATCACTTTCTTGGTTCAATCGCTTTCTTGGTTTAATCACTTTCTTGGTTCAATCACTTTCTTAGTCTTTGATTGAACCATCCCTTTGATATTTAAACCAATGTTCTCTACCCTCCACAAGGGCACCTACCCTTAGTTCACTACCCTCCATAAGGGCACTTATTCTTTCAACTTTGGGGCACTCCTTTGAATTGTCCACATTGAACCGTTGAACCTTTGAACTCTTTTAGTTCAAGGTTCAACAGTGTAACGGTTCAATCATTTTCTTTCTCTTTGTTTAGAGCTTCCTTTGAACCGCTGAACCTATGAACCTTTAAACTTTTGAACTCTTTTGGTTCAAGGTTCAATCAGTTCATTGGTTCATCCTTTATTCCATGAATCCATTATTTTTCTAAGTCCCTTTGACACCTTAAAATTCCTTCAGCTTTCTATTTTTGGAACACCCTGAAGGGAAGGTGTCCCTTCGAGCTTTGAGAAAGGTCCATTTTGCTCATCACCTACCCTCTATAAGGGTTGTTTGATCTCCAAGATTGCCTTTCAAAAAATTTGCAAGGGTCCTTTTGGCTCCTAAGTACCCTCTCCAAGGGCACTTGGTCTTGGTTCATTTCCTTCTGCAAGGGCACTTGGTCTCTTCGCTTTGGGGCACTCCTTTGAACCGATTGATTGAACCGACCAATTGAGCCAACTTGGGTTCAATAGTTTAATGGTTCAACGGTTCAATCTTGTGTTCACTTGACCGCTTGAACCAACTTCATTGAACCAATCACGTTGAACCAACCACTCATTGAACCTTTGAACCATTTTGGTTCAAGGTTCAATGGTTCAATGGTTCAAGCCTTCTTCTTTTTGCTAAGTCTTTTGAAGCCATTTGAAGTTGTTAAACTTGCTAAAGTGGTTAAACTTTGAACTTTTGCTAAAGCACTTAACTCTTTAAGCTTGATGACATCGTTGAACCTTGGCATTGAACCTGTTAAACCTTGAAATTACCTAAGTGCTGAGAGCTTGTTTCTTTCCTATAGAGTGCATAGAAATGAACCTGCAGAGTCCATAGAAATGAACCTATAGAGTCCATAGAAATGATTTCATAGAACTGTTGGAGTTCATATAAATGATTTCATATATTCTTTCCTATGAAGTTTGTAGAACTGAGTCCGTAGATTTAAGCCTACAGAGTCTGTAGATTTAAGCCTATGAAGTCTGTAGATTTAAGCCTGCAGAGTTTATAGAAATGAACTTACAGAGTCTGTTAGCTGAAAAAGCTTGAAAAAATGGAGAATTTAAAATCCCAAAATAGTTTTTTAGAAGGGAAGAGATAATTTTTTTCCTATAGGACCAAAAATAGTTCATGTGTTGTCCCAAAAAGGAGTGACAAATTTTGGGAACAATAGTTGGCTCCAGTTGGGGAACTTCCTTCAATTGAAATTTTGAAGCAGTTGAGGGGAGTAGAAAGAAAAATCTCCAGTGCCTTTAAGTATGCCATTGGGCCACAGAGTCATGCTACCCAAAAAAGAAAGGTGCAAAAAATGGAAATGAAAAGTACAAAACACAACTAAAGACTATACAAATATACATATGTACAAGTAAATATTATTTGATGCTTTGAGAATTAAAGCGCTTCAGATGCCACCCACTATGAGATAGTGAAAATGGTGTTCCATCCTGATAAACCAATAAGAAACTATTTTCTCCCTAGAATCGATGATGGGTGAATAGAACTCTCCACTAGGAATCACATTTTTTGTGCATCCCTTTTGGTTCTCTCCTCTTACCCCATGACAAGGCATGGTCTCCAATCTAAAAACCATAAATTTTTGCTCTCTTGGTGAAGAGTTCCTTTTCTTGACTTTGGTGTGAAGCATTATGGTCCATACCATAGTTTGTTGCTTTTCTAGTTCAGTCCATCACATGATTTGATTGTCCCCATTAGATACTTGACAAACCATTAGCTCAACATCTCCTTTGGCATGAAGGAGTTTGACACCTTTGTCTTGAGTAGCCTTAAACCTAAGTAACAGAGATTCATACTTAGTAGTGTTGTTGGTGTTGTTGAACTATAAATCATATGAAGAAGAAAAAATATCTCCTTGAGGAGATATCAACACAGTCCTAGCTCCAGCACTAGTAGAAGAATTACTACCATCAAATTCTAGGATCCAAACATCATCAAAAATTGATCTTCTATCAAATTTGTCTTTATTAGAGAGGGAAAATCCTTTTTCATCTATACTATGCCCTACCAATTCTTTTGATGTCTTGTTTGATTCAATTTTGGGATCGCCACCTACAAGATTTTCATTTGTTGTAACTAGAATGTCTTCAATAGACAAAAATTAACTACCCTTGCCTAAAGACTCAAATAGAATTTGAGATTCAGGCGTTGATGTCTGAGTGAAAATATATTTTGCTTCCTTCTCAGAAAGTAGCCTCCTCCTAATACCTTTGACAAGGATACTCACCTCAAATAGGTCCATGCTCAATTTTCCACCAACATCCTTGCAGAGATTCTGCCTAAGAAGGATGTCGTATGATGCTAGGACGTCGACCACCAGGACAGTCATCTTGATTCTCTTGTTTGGGAATGTTGCAAATGTAAATTAGGCATCCTTGATTTGTCCCAATAGTGGCACTTATTTATTCTCCATGGAGAAACATCCCCCAAATGTCTTGGTCAGTGTGAGACCAAGGGATTCAGCTACTTTGGTAGGCATGACATTGTCAGATGCACCTGAGTCTATGATGGAATTATTCAGCTGATGTCCATTTATTAGTATGGAGATATAAAATGGTTCAATCCTTCTGAGAGCAATAGGAAGAGCAACGACAGTTATTTTGGGTGGATGTGGGAGTCTACATGATCATCACCTTCTTGGTCAAACAAAAGAATTTTATTAGATTAAGGATTATATCCAAATTATAATTATATCAACACCACTTTCATAGGTCTTCCATAACTTTTATATACCACCCTTAAGCAACAATACCTTTCAATTAGGCCTAAAAAGCCCTTTTAGGTCCATGGAGAACTATTCACCCTTTTATCACTTCACTGAGAAAAACTAGGAACACAATACCACTTAAAATCATACAAGTCCATGAAAAATGACCCCTAAGATACCCTTAATATATTACATTCATCCCTACAAACCTCTACATATGCAAAACCTATCAATCATTTGCCTTATGAAAGAAATCATCATGAACGGACCAAAAGTCAACTTGTAAGCAATTGTTCATATAGAATATGGATTATTAAAACCACCAAAATCCATACACATAATCCTCAGGGAGTATAAAAAAATATCCAATATATAATTCACATTGAAACATTCAAATACTATCAATAAAAACTCAAACATCCTTCTTGGGTCATTCATAGAAGAAGGTCAAACCCTTAGTCGAATTTGGACCATAATAAATGTAGTTGTATGACTAGTCAAACCTCAAAACCATTTTTCCTAGATTTCCATTGAAGTTATATACCACTTTTATTTTTATACCACCATCAAATTCATCCATCATCAAAAGTTATAGGCAAAAAAATGAGGACTAGTTTTCCTTTGTAAATTTAAATATTTGAATTCCAACGGTCACTTTTTAATGCAAATTTGGCTAAGTATGGAAATCAGTGAAATATTTCTAATTTGGTCTAATTTTTAAATATACTACCATAAGTAAATAGTTCTAATTTGGTCTAATATTTTTTACTGTCTATGTTTAATTTTTTTTTGGTTCCCTTATTTTGTATCCTTTATATTGTATTTGGTTCTTAAAATGGTACATGTTACTTGGGTTAATAACCCAATCCTAAGAAAAAATTATATTGAATATTAAATATATTTCTTTGTGAAGTAGTAATACTAGACGTTTTCATTACCATAACTAAGGGATTTAAATTGTTTGCATGAATTTATTGATTCTTTATCATATATTGATTCATATATCCCTTTATTGATGCAAGGTTCCCTATGAATGGCATTGATAATATAATTGGTGAAATCATGGAAGAAGTGGAAAGCTTTTGACAAGGTAATTGGTGAAATCATGGAAGAAGTGTAAAGATTTTGACAAGGATAAGATTTAAGGGAAATATGTCTGAGTCAGACCATGTGGTTTTCAAGCTATCATTAACCCTAGTAAAAAAAGTGTATCTCAGATGGGAAAACCAATTTTACTCTTAAATTATTTGAAGCTCAAGATTGAAAATTGAAAGGTTGCAACATGTAATAACTGAGAAGAATAGGGTCATGAAAATATTTACCATGTATAAAGAGGAGTTACATAATATAATTTTAACATTTAGGTCATAGAAGTTAGAAGTAGAATTGTTTTCACCATGGATAGTGTCAATGCCTACACAAGACTAGTTTGTGATTTTAAAGGAGAGATTATCAATATCCTAAGCATGAATTATGATAAAATGATTATTATGTATAAAAAAGAGTTGATGCACTAGAAGAAAAAGTGTGATAAGTTGTGCATCCAAGTCTAACAGTTTGATCTAACCGATTTTATAGTTCAAAGAAAAATAATATTGTATAGGTGTATAGGTATTTCACTCATGATAAATGTTCAAAATAATTTACTGTATGTTGTTTATTTTGTTGGTAATTGCAACATTTACTTCACTAGATTGTTATACTTGGGTTACTACTTATATAATTTAAAGTTATGCATTATCATACTTCCTCCTTGTGTCAATGCCAATTGGAAACCTTCTCAATATTATAGACAAGTTTATTTAATATTAATTTGAATTCTTTCAAATGTAATTAAATTTGATGAAACATCATCTATTGGATTTGTTAAAAATAGAACATTCCTGCTGGGTTTTATTTAATATATGTTATGATCCTATTGAGTGTTTAATGAATCTCACAAGTTTTATTGAAAATTTTATTATACAATAGGATTCTAAGAATAATATTCAACTCTAGCATATATTTAACATACAATAAGTGTTTTTTAAAAAATTATGTATGTATTTATGAATTTAGTACTGAGATGTTTCCCAAACCATCATATTATTATTTCGTTCATTATTTATTATTTAAAATAATAATGAATGGACAATGGGTATATGGTAACCCGGTTCATTTTCATATAAGGTAATCTAAACTAGGTTCCATGTCCATGAATATTATCCAATTATTTTTTGTTAAGTTACCAATTATTTTTATAGGATAAGGGATCTACTATATATAGGTCCCCAATCAATCGAGGACCAATATATATACAATTGTGATCTAATTTATCAATCGAGAGTGTCGAGTGAAGATTATATAATATATCCTAATCACCCCTAACCCCAATTGTATATAACTCCCCTTCCACAAGTGGTTCGCTATCTCTCGTTCCTCTATTTATAGATTAAATAAGGGACCCAATTAAACTATATCCTATTGAGCATATGATTAAATTATTGAAGTGACAATAAGATATTCTAATTATATATCCACATCTACCAAATTTGTTACAATGAGTACTGCTTAAATTACCCATGATCCATATGTCCAATTGTTACAATATGGAGATAGGGGTAATTTTAGACCTGTCATGAAACATATGGGATTCTATCATTTTTGTCTAGTGAAATGAAAAAAAAGAGATGGATTAAATTGAATAAATAAATATGGAATAATTATTAGTAATGATATCCTTCTATCATGCTCTCTTTTGATATTAACCACAATTTTATTGTTATGTTATAATAATGCTAGTTATACTAGTTTAATATACTTTCAATATACCCTTGTTATAATATTGAAAATAATATAATGATTTTAAAATATATAATTAGTTTTCCATTCCTGATCTTTCTTTCACGAAATCAATTTCACCTTGACTTTACAATAACGTAAGGAGCTTATCTTGTTTGGGAATATGGGAGAAAGCACTTTTGTTGGCATTATTACCAATATTTGATATTGGGTTATTCATAATATTACCCTTCCATATTAATTAAAGGTTGGTTATTTATCAGTACAAGTTTAACTTATGATGTCTTTTTGAGCTCCCAACCAAATTAGTATTTCATATAAATCAAATAGGGTCTTGATTTGAATTTGATAAGTCTATTAAAACACTGGTAAATTATTATTAATATGAAAATATATGATCGATAAAGATACAAATCCATTAATCGAGAGATCAATTTTAAAAGTTCAAGTACAATTATTTCAATAATTTAGAGTAGAACTCAATCAAATTTGAAACATTAATTTATTTTCCATACATTTATTCTAGCACATAAATTCATATAGGACTAGGCACTATATTTTAGATTTATTTTTAAAAATGCATTTATAATTGGATTGATAATTTCAAAAAATTTAAAATATTTTATAGGTGTGATAATAATTGAGGGATAACATGTGCCCCCAGATACATCCCCCACATTTTTTCTCAGCTTTAATGTTTTACTAGGTTTTTAGAGAAGAAGATCAATTATGTGTGTGTGTGCATGTATGCATGTGCATGTGTGTGTGTGTGTGTGTGTGTGCATGTGCATGTGTGTGTGTGTGTGGGTGTGCGTGTGCATGCACGTGCATGCGTGCATGCGTGCGTGCGTGCGTGCGTGCGTGCGTGCATGTGTGTGTGTGTGTGTGTGTGTGTGTGTGTGTGTGTGTGTGTGTGTGTGTGTGTGTGTGTGTGTGTGTGTGTGTGTGTGTGTGTGTGTGTGTGTGTGTGTGTGTGTGTGTGTGTGTGTGTGTGTGTGTGTGTGTGTGTGTGTGTGTGTGTGTGTGTGCATATGTTGTACACACACACGCACAAAGAATATATATAAGAGTGATGTTTGACTAGCACTAAAAGAGATATAAAATCATCAAATTAGTATTCACACATATATAATTTATGTAAAAATATAATTCTTTTGTAAAATATCCTTTTTTTAAAAAAAATCATATAGTTCTAGGATTTAGATTCTATTTATTCTTATATTTTTAGGATTTTTTAGAGAATAACATCAATTCTTTATGTGTGTGTGTACACACACACACACATATACATACATAAATAATATATATAAGAGTGATGTTTTACAAGCACTAAAGGAGATATAACATCATCAAACTAGCACTCACACATCTATAATTTATCTAAAAATATAATACTCTTGTAAATTAATCCTTACTCTTTTTGAAAATTTTAAACATTTCTGGGATTTAGACTCTATATTCTTATATTTTTGGGATTTCTTTCATTTTGATGTGTGGATGTGCTTTATGCTATCAATTTTTGGCAACTATTTCCATATTTGTGATTAATTAAATATTCTTCTTAAACCCCCTCGTATCATTTATTACTACATCTAGAACATTTTTATGCAAATAAGTTTCATTTACCATTTAGAAATGATTAGGCTTAATGTGCATGTTTTGTCAATTAGTATATTTAATGTTCACATAAAATAACTTTCCCATAAAACCTTTACTTAAACTTATGCCCTCTTATACTTCTTGGTATTAGACCTTTCTTGTTTTACAATGGATCTAATTATTTGTTAGGGTTTCCTAAACCATTAATGTGTTATGCTCTCCATATTGTGTCTAAAGTTTGTTTTCCATATTATCAAATTTACATAGGGCTTGTGAACTTTCATGTTTATTCTTCCTTATCTTTAAATCCTAGTTTTCTTACTCTTTCTTATGGTTTTACTTAGTGTCATGCATATTTAACCCAAACCATTCATTTTATAAATTATTATAAATATTGTATCTTTATGTATATATTATGGATATGATTTTTTCCTAAATGTGATTCAGTTGTGGTGCACTTCTCAATATTTCTATTTACATGTAATATTTGCATATCCTATATGTTATTTTATATTATGTTGTTAATGTACCAATTTTCTTCATACATGTTCAAATTTATGTTTTGAATGACATACTATATATTAAAATATTTTCCAAGACATGTCATGGATTCATAAGATTGTGATCATATTTCATGTTTATTGATTATAATGCAAATGTCAAATTATCAATATATGATGATACATTATGGGTCAACCATATTATGTAAAGGAATGTTAGAGACAAGAATGCAATATCCTCTCATAATAATTCTCAATTTCAACATGAGAATAACCCCAAATCTAAATTTCATTTAAAGGCCTAATATTATGATATGTTGGATCAACTTAAGAACACTCAATTAAACATATACGTTTTATAATTAATTATAAGATCGATGTTTATAATGATATTTTTCACAATGCCTTAAAAGAAACTAATTTTTCAAGTGATATTCAACCTTCACATTTTTCCGTTGTTAGATTTTTAGTATATAACAAGAACATTATTACCTCTAAGAATGATGAGATGCCTCAAAAATATATTTTTGATTTCAACATTTACCTTTGTATATTCAAATTATAATCAATAACCTAGGGACAAAAAGGTACCTATTGACAATGGTTTTAGATTTAATATATGAAGTGAAATACTTCTTTTACAAGATGGGTATCAGTAAAGAAGCCTTGACTAAGTAAATTATGATTATAAAATGGTTTGATAATCAAGAATGAAAAACACATAAGATAGTCATATTGAAATTATTTTAAATCCAAAAACATTAGCAGTTTAATATCATACCATATCAAATGTTGTAAATTATATTATTTTTCTTGTAAGACCTTTATTCAAGTTATGGGTGTTATACCCTCTACTTTATAGATGTTTAGAATTTGTGCATTATAGAATTATTTATACACGTTTAGCATATGATATGTGTTTTATATTGTTTTATATTTTTCAATATGATTAAGCCTCAGCATAACTTTGTGTCTCATCTAAATAAGAGTCAAACAACTATAATGGGTCATAACTAATCTTTTTGAATAGAGCAAGCCACAATGTTAAAATTTGGTGAATGTAATATTAATAAAGAAAGATACTGAAAATAATGATTATCAAGTTGATAATGTAGATGATAAGTTGGCTAAAATAAAATTTACACCAATATATCCTATTAATTATAAACATGATATGAGTGTGTTTAATATTGGAAACCTTTATATAACACATCAATATTATAGAATGCCAAATTTTTCTTTAGTGATTGCAAAGGAAATAATTAATGGAAAAATCAGTGAAAGATGATTGTTGTATTAAAAATAGTAATAATAAAAGTTATAGCATTATTCAAACATTCTTGAATAAATGTAGATTTGGATACAAATATATATTAAAAATAAATTATATTGATAAAGGGTTCAACAAAAGAAAACAATGTATAATAAAACTTATTATTCTAACTACTCATCTAATTAAATAATGAATTGATTATATAACAACAATAACAAATCGTATTTAAAAATTTAAAATATTGATATACAAATGATAAAAAATATACTATATCTAATATTATACATTTACTTTTAAGTGCTTGAACTCTTAAAAAACTCCAATAATAAAAAAACACTAAAAATTCAAAGTGTTGACACACACAATATATATCATTCATTTATTTACTCTTTTTAAAAATTCAAAATATTAACATAAAAATATTTAAAAACATATTATATTTAATAATAAACCTTGACCTTTAATTAGATATACCTTTACCCTTTAGGTATATCTTTTAAGTGCTTGAACTCATTAAAAGACTCCGACGACAAAAGACTTAAAAACTCGAAGTGTTGAGAGACACAATATATATCATTCATTTATTTACTCTCTCTATATATAATTAATTTATTTTCAATTAGATATAAAATAAAACGACCACTCCAACGATAGAAGACTCCCATCACTCATCAACAAGGTTTGTAGCAGTACCATTTTCGGCTTGCCACGTGGAAATCGCAACTCCCTGACGGGAAATTCTCAGTTCGACAGACATTTTTACAGTTGGTGCTGCTGACACAATACCCCTTAAACTTGTGGCTCTGGGCCTTACACGTTCGCCCCTCCGCTCCTTCCATCTCTGCAATACGTTTATTCCCACCAAACCATATGCACAATAAATTAAGGTAACAAAGAAATTCATAAGAATGAATATGAATGTTCAGATTTCCATTTTCTTTTACTAAATTAAGAAAACAAAAAATATATATTCATATTCGTACTGAATATGAATCATTACTAAAGCTAATGAGAAACAGCATCAAAAGCAAAATCACAGCTTTCATATTTCCGCTACTCCCTCCCATTCTCTTCTACCTCTCAGCTCACACTCTCACAATAACTTTTTACACACAGAAGTGAGCAGATTGCCACATTTATATAGAAATACCATGGCTGAAGGATCAACATTTTAGAGCTTTGCGAAAATATTAATTTGTTTAATGATTTTGATTTTGATTAGTGATGGCATTTCACTTTACAAGCAAAAGTTTAAGTGTTTAAAATGAGTTTGGTGTGTTAAAGGCACCGACATTTATTTTTTTTATTTTTTTGGGTTGCGAATCTCGGTTCACGATATCAAAAAATAAAGTAAGAACTAGGTGAAAAACCAAAAAAATATTTATCTTATTATATTTATGTTGCAATCTTTCATGTTTTGTATTGAAATGGCATTAATCAACTAGGATGGAAAACTTACTCAATGTGTACTATAAAGGCTTCTTTAATATATACAACATGAGAAATAAGTTCAATTGTTAATTTATAGTGATCCAATGTCATAATGTAGAAATATTTAGTTATGTTATTTAATTATGCACATATGAGTTAGACATGCTTCATTTCTTACTTGTAGGAAAGTTTGTAAATAAATTTTTACCTTCTTGATTGGAAATTTATATTTTTAACACTCTATAAAGGAGATATAAGCATAATTTTTAATTCCTAAAGAGGTGGTAGTTTTCTAAATTATAATAAAAAATTTGTAATTTGATAAAATAGTATTCCATATAATGTTAAAATAAATAAGCTAATTCATAACTACTCCGAATGTAAAAACATTAGGTGTAACATGTGCTTTAAATAAAAATAGTACTAAGTTATAAACCCATATTTGAGTGTGATACATTGGACTTGTTTTGGATTAAAATATGTCTCAAGTTTCTATTCAAATGAATAGAAATGTTGGGATAATAAGACAAAAATCACCTTGACTACATGAACTACTATTAGGGCATCATCTAACTTTTTATTCTCATAAGAGCACTAGTGGATTCAATATATGTGAATAACTTAAGCAATGTGGATAAAAATAAGAAGTTCAAAAACTCATTATCCCTCACTTTATCACAATTCATCTCAATGCTCAACTTTTGATCTAGCACCTCTTCAAAATTTGTCCCATCACTCTCATCCCTTGTTAATCTTATCTATAATTGGTCTTATTTTTAAGATAACTCTCTTGTTTTCAATTCTAGATAGGCCATGGAATCCTATGAACATACCCCTATATGATACCCATAGCATTCTTTGAAGTGTTACAGTCCACCTTGTCCACCTTCTTTCTCTTCCTCATGAGAAAGGCATATCACATGATGTGTTGTGTGAGTTATTTTAATGAATAAAGACATGATATGAGACAAGTGGAGGTAAAATATAGACAAGTCACATGAAGCATCCTTTCACATAATCATGAACATAATCCTATGTTGTACTTAATCCCTCAGTTATTCATTTTCACACATTGATTCATAATTATTAAATGTGAATATACATGTGAAAATTATTACACGTGGTAATAATTTTGAACATGATTACATGTGATCATACATGTCAACATGATTACATGTGAGTATACATCTATATATGTTTACATTTGAACATGCATCTCAACATGATTACATGTGAACATACATCTCAATATGATTACAAGTGAACATATATTTCATCATTATTACTTATATGTAATATTTAGTAATTAATAATCCTACTAATAATTAATATTCCAAGTAATCTACAGTGATTAAAATAACCCATATTTTACTTTCAGTCTACATTAACCCATATTTCTAAGGTGATGAATGGAATGGGGAACGTGAGGAAGTTATGCTACCATAACATTTACCTATTTGAAATTCTCTTCCTCTTCGTTTATATTAAATCCCTTATCTATTATCCTCTTTCTTTCTATACCATGGGGAGATCGTCCTCTAGTGGAATTAAACCCAACTCATCCCCTTAATAGAGGTGAATGTCTTCTTTTTGGCCTAGTTGATCTTCTAAAACCATATCTATTTTTATTTCCTTCTTCCTTGAAATTTAATTTATAATCCTATTCCATGTAGATTATAATGTGCATGCTTAATTCATCTTGAATATAAAACTCCAAACCATTTACATATCTTGCAACCATTTATTCCTCTATTTCATAATGTTCCACTTGTATGAAAAGCTTGTAAAACCCATTTATATATTCTCGTATGTTGTGATCCTTTTACCTTAAACTATGGAATCTTCTATATAGGGTTTGTACATAATCCATAGGAAGAAATTTCTCTTTCATATTCTTCTCCATCTTGCTCCACATGTTGATCTTTTCTTTATCATTTCTTTGTCTCTCTTTATGCAGGTGATCCCACCAAATAGTCGCATGACCCTTCAATTTAATGCATGAAAATTTTAATTTATTTTATTCTCTTATAATTTTCCATTCAAAAAACATTTACATGTTATTTAACCAATCTATCAACTCCTCTATTTTTAAACTACCTCCATACTCTAAAACTTTAACCTTGATTCCTTCATTCCTTAATTCTAAATATTGAACCATCATTTCTCCCATTGATGGAGTTTATTATTTATCTTCCTCAAGTTGTTTAAATAATTATTCACAATATTTTTCTTCCTTAGTTTCCTCTCCTGCTTGCCTTTGTCTTTGATTTGTGACATTTGTGAAATTGAAATTCATTATTTTGTTTGACTCTATAGCTGTTGCATAGTCCTGTTCATTTGTGCAATTTCTCCTCATCCTCTTACCATATTTACACTTGTTATTCAATCAAATAATACACTCCCAAAATATAATTTAAAAACCCAATACAAATTCACAAAGATATTACCTCTAAGATTTGAACTTTCTCTAATACCAAATGATGAATCCCATAGACTAGCAAAGCAAAAATATCAATAGGCAGAATACCCAAAATTTTGTGAAAACCATAATATTTATTGATTATCTTTAAATTTAAAAAAAATGTGTACATAAAAAAATTTAAATAAACCTCAACTTGAAACTGCAATTGACATGCAAAATTAAAAATTCTAAAAGAATAATGAACTACTTAGAGTTAACTGCCCCTACTATAAATATCACATTGCTTTTCTTAATAACTTGTGCATGCAATTTCAGATGATCCTATAATTTTAAACATATCCTAAATACTAAATTAATTATTTTAGATGAGTTTCAACCCAATTTCATTTTTGGTTACAAAGTTATCTGATTTATGGTATTTTTAACATGACTAAAAATATTAGAACACAATTTTGGACCCTTAGTTGATCTAAAATGGCTCTCCAAACATCTTCTAATTATCCCTAACTGGTGAAGTAGGTATATTTTCATGATTATTCCATTTATATTCATTTTTATATGAATTATATCTTAATCGAGTTAATGATTCAAAAGTTATGGCCTCTGGAAGATAGGTATCCACATCAAATAGGGTCCTAATTTAAATTTGAGAATTATATTAATACACAAGTTCATTAATACATATATGACACTATATTATTGAGAAAGATACAAATCCATTAATCTAGAGATAAATTGTGAAAGTTTAAATACAATTATTTCAACAATTTAGATTAAAATTCAATCAAATTTGAAGCATTAATTTATTTATCATGCATTTATTTTAGCACAAAACTTCATATAGAACTAGGCACTACATTTTAGATTTCTTGTTGAACATGAATTTATACTTGGAGTGATAATTTATAAATTTTAAAAAAAATATTATGGGTGTGATAATAATTGAGGGATAACACATGCCCCCAAATACATCCCCCATAATGTTTTGGGGCTTTAATGTTCTACTATAGGTTTGGAGAATAACATCAATTCCTTAAGAATCTATATGTACTTATAAAAAATAGAGTGAGGTTTTCCAAACACTAAAGGAGATATATAACATCGTCAAATTAGTTTTCACTCATCTACAAATTATCTAAAAATATAATACTCTTTTAAATATATCCCTACTCTTCCTAAATTTTTTATAATATTGGGATATTTACTCTATTTATTCTTATATTTTTGGGATTTTTTTCATTTAATATGTGTACTTGCTCTACGCTATCTATTTTTTTCAACTATCTCTATATTTATGACAAATTAGATATTCTTCTTAAACCCCATCTTATCATTGAATACTACATCAGGGACATTTTTATGCAAATATGTTTGATTCACCATTTAGATATGATTATGCTTATTGTGCATGTTTTGTAGTTTAATGTATTTAATTTTAGTATAAAACCACTTTACCATAAAATATTTATTTTAATTTTCTCCCTTGTACACTTCTTGGGATTTTATCTTGCTTGATTTATGGTGGATATAATTGTTTCTTAGGGTTTCCTAAACCCTTGATGCATTATGCCCTCCATCTTATGGCTAAATATTGATTTTCATAGTATGGTATTTACATAGGACTTGTGAACTTTCATGTTTATACTTCATTATATCTAAATTATATATTTCTTAATCCTTCCTATAGTTTTTCTTAATGTCATGGATATTTATCCCAAACCATTCATTGTATAAATTATTTTAAATGTTATATCTTTATGTATATTTTATAGATGTGAATATTTCCTAGATGTGATTCAATTATGGTGTGCTTTTCAATGTTTCTATTTACATGTAATATTCTTGACTTTTATATGTTATTGTGTATTATATTATTTTTGTACCAAATTTTTTCATGCATGTTCAATTTTTTGTTTTCAATGGTATATCATATATTAAAATATTTTCCAAGACATGTTATAGATTCATACGATTGTGATAATGTTTCATGTTTATTTCGTGCTACACTTGACAATAATAGAATATACATATAACCCCATGTAGTAATGCACATGCCCAATTATCAATGCATGATGATACATTATGCATCAACCACACTATGTAAATGAAAGCTAGAGTTGAGAATGCAATATCCTCTCATAATATTTCTCAATCTCAAGGTGAGAATAACACCAACATTCCTATAAATTTCCCTCAAATTAATAATATTATATTTTATTTCTCTAAATATTATGATATGTTGGATCAACTTAAGAACACTCAAGTAAGGATATCCATTCTACAATTAGCTATAAGATCAAATTTTTACAAGGATATTTTTTACAATGACTTAAAATAAAGTACATTTCTAAGTGATACTCAACCATATCATTTGTAATCTATGTTATATATTTAACATATATTGAGAACATTATTACCTTTAAGCATGATGATATGCCTTTAAAAAATATTTTTGATTTCAAAATTTACCTTTGTATATTCAATTTATAATCGATAGCCTAAGGACAAAAAAGTACTTATCAACAAAGGTTTAAGGTTTAATTTATGAAGTGAAATATTTATTAAATATAATATGTGTATTAGTAAAGACGCCTTGACTAAGTAAATTATGATTATATAATGGTTTGATATCAAGAATGAATAAAACTTCACACAGTCGCATTGAATATTATTTTAAGGCTAAAAACTCTAGCAGTTGAATGTCATATCATATCCAATTATGTAAATTGTATTATTTTTCTTGGAAGACATTTCATTCAAGTTATGGGTGTTGTACCCTCTACCTTATATATATGTTTGGACATTATGAATTATAGAATTATTTATACATGTGTAACAAATGATATATGTTTTACATTTTTCAAAATGGTTAAGCTTCAACATAACTTTGTGCCTCACCTAGATAATAATCTAACAACTATAGTGGCTCATAATTAAACCATTTAAATGGAGCAATCGATAACATTTGAATTTGGTCAATGTAATACTAATAAGGAAAGATATTGAGAATAAAGATTATCAAGTTGATAATATAGATGATAAATTGGTTAAAATAAATTATACACCTATAGACCCTATAAATTATAAAGATGATATGAATATGTTTAATATTAGAACTCTTTATATAACCCCTCAAGATTATAGAATGCCAAATTTTTATTTAGCAAGTGCAAAGAAAATAACAAATGAAGATTAATATGAATATGAATGCACATACCAAAGCTATTAAAAAGCAGTAGTAAAATTAGAACCACAACATTAAGATTTCCCCTACTCCCTCCCATTCTCTTCTACCTATGATCTTACACTCTCACAATATATTTTTACATAAAGAAGTGAGCACATTTTCAAATTTATATTAAATACCATGGCTAAAGGATCAACATTTTAGAGGCTTTCAAAAACATTTATTTCTTTAATGCATAACTCATTCAATCAATATGATTTTGGCATGGAATGTCACAACTATATGCATGCAAAATTTAACCATTTAAGATAACTTTTGTGTGTTAAAGTCTGATTTTTATATTGATAAGGAATGGCACAACTATTTTTAGACATCAATATTTGATTTTTTTTAATTTTTGTTACAAATCTCATGATGTCAAAAGATAAAGTAAGAATGATAAGTGTGTGGTTAATATAGTATAGTGAAGATAAATTCATGTTTATAATGAGGAGTGTGCAAGGTATATATCTCAAATTTTCAATTTCAAAATGGCATGCTAAGCTATATAAACAAATTATTATGTAATTAATTTTTATTTAAAATTTTGTTCTTTTAATATTGATTATTTTGATATATAATTTTGGTTATTAGTACAATAAATGTGTAATATATAAGGTTTAAAAACATATATTGAAAATTATAAGATGTGGTGAGAATCATCATAATTTAATAATTAAAATGAATATTTAGATGTAAGACAAAGTTAACTCAAAAATTTGAGAAAAGATATTTATATGGACTCTAGTGTACTCTCTAAACATTGTTTGCATCATATAGACACTCTAGATAAAATTGTAGACGTGACCAAAAAAAAATTGGACTATATTTGCATGGCACTTTTATTTAAAATCTAGTTAAGTATCTTCTGCTTTCTCTATGATCACATGCTAAATTTAAATTCTTATTCTTGTCTAAACTAGACAATAATACTTATAAATCATATACAAAATAAAATGTGTTTTGAATTTTGCATTATGCCCTCAATGGTAATAGTATAAAAAACACATCTCAATAATTACAATAATTCAAGAATACAATATAATGCTATGTAATATGAACTTGAAAAAATTAATGAATAAATGTTCTTCTTCAAAATGCTTATAATTTTTCAATATAACCTTACATTAATGATGGATTTTATTAATTTTTCATAGATACGTAAATAAATTAGAACGCATTTATGTTTCATAATCAAATTAAATTTAAATTAGGAGTATTAGTACTCAAAGTGACCTCTAATATCAAAAAGAGAAAAATACCCAAGTCAAAAGAAACCACCTACAAGAGTGTCCAGAAGTTAAAAATGATTCATACTAAAGAATCCAATTAGAAGAGAGGTAAAAAAGTGTTGGAATAACTCAAAGAAGATCTAGGAACTCCAAAAAAACTTGTATATTCATTATATATACTTTTATGTTTAAAATCAGTTTGTAACACTCACTTCTATTGCATGTAGTCGAAATGGTAATTTGGCCATGCATTTGGTCTGTCCTATCATAGAAAAAACTCACTGAATACCTGAACAAAAGAGATCCAAGTGTAATGTTAATCACCATAATGTTGTGGTTCACCACCGAAACTCTGCATGCCCAACATGCCATTGACGTAATTGTCACTTCCATGGAATATAGTCCAAATGGTACTTTGGCCATGTATTTGACCTCTCCTATCATTGATAAAACCCACTAAATACCTAGATAAAAGAGTTCTAACTAGAATGTTAATCACCATAATATTGTGGTTCACCCCAAAACTCTTCAAACCGATAAGTTCAAAGGTAATTGAGATTTACATTGATGTAATTATCCTTATCAATATGTCCATCCAGGATTTTTAGTCCTAACATGAACAGACTAGTAAGAACATTCATTAGGATAGCCTAAAACACCACATGAGTTATTACTACCGCAAGTCTCGACTAAGACGAGTATGACACAATATAACATACTAAATCTAGGACCAATAAGTATACCCCACCTACCATGCCCACTACATAGAATAATTTATTAACTAATCTATAAATAATTTATTAACTAACATAAAAATCATATTTAAGTACAAAATCATAAGACAAGTAAATCATTCCAAAATATTTATGTATTCAATTTTTTAAGTTTGTAATTCTCCCAAGTTAATTTCCATTTGTAATTCAATTTTAAAAAATAGAGTATAAAAGTAATATAAGCAAATAATTTCAATATTTCTCTTTCATTGAAAATTACAATTCAAATCTATAATAAGCATAACAAACTAAATTTTTTCTCTCATTAAATCAATAATACATCTTCAATCTAATTTTTAAATTAGAACAAATCTCATGTTTACATTACACTTTACAATTTTAACATACATCAATAATTTATTTCGTTTATAATACATTTAAATACCAACATCATCAATTACATATTACACAATTTAATATTTTCAAATAATAATATAATATATATTTTTTTTCCATGACAATCATATAGGATTAAGTATTCATATAAAATAATCTACATGAACATATAATATCACCATTATTGGTAAGAACTAAGGAATAAGAAGGATAACATCATTAGATTCTTTACCTCCAACAATAGAGCCTTTCCTATCCCCTACACAACTCTTATATTTTAGAGTGGCACTACCTTTAACTTAAAAGGAAGATGTAGAACCATCAACAAGAAATAGAATAATGTGTATACAAGTCATATTGTAGTGAGCACCATAAAATCTATAGCAAGTCTCAATAGTGAACTAGAATAGGAAATAAAAAATTCATAATACATAATAAGTATATATGTTAATGGTCATAAGACTTAGAATTTAACAAGTCCACCTCATTTTATCTAAATTTAATAATCAATTCTCAATTATAGAGTAAAGGTGAAACAAGGGATTTCCACAATCTACATAGTTTTCATGTTCGTAAGTCCATAACTATAACCAAACACATATTTCTTAGCATTACTATTTAATTCAGTGATCTTCATACAAACAATCATGACTCAACATGGAGATAATCTTTGATAAGTACATGAATAATAATACATCGCATTGGTATCCCATACCACCCACATGAATCACCATCACCCTTGTAATTCATTAAGGTTTTCAACATACTATATAAGAAAATAACACAAATTCAATCATCAATAGACTATTTAAATGATAACATGTCACACAGGGGTCCCATACCACCCACACAAAGTTTCATATTCTATTCACCCTATATATGATTGAAAACAAACATAATAAAATCTAAATGTTGGATTATTTATATATTAATCTCATAAAGTAATGTAATTACAATGATTTATTCACAACTAGCATACAAAGAGATAGGTTTAAGTCATTTCAAATGCAAATCATGTTTACTTTTTTATTCCTAATTTAATTTTAAGACACCTAAAATTGATATGAGACACTTTGGCACACTTTGACATACTTGGAATTTGTGTACACATTTGACTCTTGTGTACACTTTCCCCTGTCTGTTTACCCACTTTTTATCTTTTCCAACCTAGTTTACCAGATATACATATTCAAGATAAACCTAGTATGTAAAAGAACCTTCAAAGTTCCTAGACAATTTATCTCCATACTTCAAATTATTGGTTTTCACTCTCAAGATAATATTGGAATAGTCAGATAGTCATGGTTTATTGCAAGTGTCTAGCTTTATTAGTAGTTTTTAGGAACATTCAAAAACTATATTTAAAATTATAAAGTCTCCATTAGGTGAGATTATATGTGTTTCATGGATCAATCATAGTGGTAAATATCAAAGAGTCAACTATAAATATAAATCAATATTAAGGTTATACTCACTTAGCACTCACTTGTTCACTACTTGGAAATCACATTGAGAAATCAAATAACACTCTCTCGAGACATCATCACAAAGGAGTACACATCTGAAAACCCTTTAAATGATAAATACTATTATAAGTGCAATCACTGAGATGGGTCGAGATAAATTAGTGATGCAAGTAATTCAATTCCACTGCCAAATCTTCAAACTCTCAACCATTCAATACAAGCATTCATGAAGCATATAAACTAGTTATTGCAATGAATAAAGGAAACTATGCAATATCAATACTCATGACACATGTATTATGTGGGAAACCATCATGCGGGACAAAACCCACTCTCAATTATACAAAAAAGTGGACTACAATCCTATAAAATATTTACAAATAAGAGACTTTAGTGAAGTACCCACTTCACAAGGAACACCATCCCCTATGTATGAACAAACACCCACTTGTACTATATGTTGAGAACACAAAAAAAACATTATGATATAAATACCTCTATATATTTTATTTCCTTTTAATCTAATAGATAAATAGTGAATATTACTTGTCTTCAACCCTTGACACTCTCTCAAACCTTCACACACAAGCAATGCATCCAAAACACCCTTTTGGATCACTTTACACTTCTCCACTCATATTCAATATTCAACCCTTCAAGAACACTATTATAACATAAAAAATATTACCTATAGGTCATACACACATTCTTCAACTTTTTATTCTCTTCAATCCATCCACCAAGCACACTCATACTTCATTATCCTTCATTTTTCAACTCTAGAAATCTTCACCTTTGATCTTGATCTTTATAGAGTATACATGATCATCACCTTATTGATATTTATAGAGTAAAATGAGAGGGACTCCCCATAATTCACTTGATTTTAGGCACCCCTTGATCACCTTCAAACCATCTCCAACCATGATAAAACTTCATAGTTGCCTTCAAATTTTCTCTCACAAGTCAACTCCATGATCACCAACAGATGTTCAAGCCATACTAAAAACATGAAATATGTTCAAAATATACTGAAAACATCATATTAGAATAATAATACCTTGGCATTTTTGAAAAAAATACAAAATAAATCCATTTAAGTCACCTAACCTTATCTAAAGGCCTAGTAGCCCTACCTAAACCTTGTAGATCCCATAACTTTATGTGTATTCATCTTCATAACTTTAAATTTTATATATAGAGTAAAATAATATTTCCCCTCATGCATGACAATAATGATCATCCAAATCTTCCTTTGTGTTGGGTGAATATTTTGTCAATCAATGAACTGATGAGTAAAATAGGTCTCTTCAACCACAACATAGGGAGATTGGTCAGACAAATGTGCAGGTTTACCACAGTAGAGGTGGACAAATCTCTCCTCTCATCAATGGGAGGTTCCGTATATATATAAGGTACTATATATATATATATATATATATATATATATATATATATATATATATATATATATATATATATATATATATATATATATATATATATATATATATATATCTGCTATAAATAAGCTGAAAATAACACTCAGGAGTAGGATAACACTATCCATCTCTCTTTTTTTAGAGATTATGTTCTCAAATCAAAGGGGAAATCCTGATGAAATGACATAAGGCACTCCTCTTCTTTCAGAAGTGTTGTTCAGCAGACAACAGGAACCTTTCATGTAGTGACAAGTGAATGTAACAAGGCGCAGTAACACAGCAGGATAAAATGTAGCACAAAGTCTCAACCTCAACTACCAAAGAGTGAAATACGATGGATAATGAGGGCACAAAGTCATCCCAAGATCCCTTACATAGAAATAGAAAATAGACAAACTAAAGACAATTATGGCAGCACAAAGTCTCTCCACAGTAGCCTTCAGGACACCTTCCTGATTACTTTCACTAATTCTACTTATTTAATTAAATGGACAAAAAATGTATTAAGGAAACAAACATAAGAAAAATTTCCCCAACAACCAAGCTATTTCAGCACAAAGTCTGAAAAGTCAATTGTTTTCTTATTCAAATAATGAAATATGATCAACAATATGAGCTCAAAGTCTCAGTAATGCCTTTCAATTTGGGCAGAGTTTTGTTTCTGATAACTGAGAGATCTCTCTAAAATAATAAGAGAGAGTCCAATATATAGTGCTCCAAGAAAGACTTGGGCACCTTATTTCACAAAAATGGCCTATGATGCATTCAATGCCTTCAATGCATTTTAAATTCTATCCATGGGCTATACTAGAATTGGGCATCAATTTTAAATATGGGCTGCCTGATGTGTTTCCTAATGTGTGCATAGCTATTCATTCATGCCAAAAAATAGGCCATGCCATTGAATGTTTGCACTCTCTGATGTCCACCTGGTGGGCTGCTTCACCTTCTAGAAACATATCCCATGCACAGATATTTCTGATCTTTCTCCATTGTTTCCCTTTCCTTGATGTATTTTGTCCTTATCTGTGTGATCTAAGCTCTCAGGCTATCTCTTTGGCTAGTCACTAAATTTTCTCACAGGGTCTGTGCCATATTTGAAAATCAACAGATATTTCATTATCTTAAATTTGACGTCCACGAGGACGTCAATGGTTGTTGATTATTTGAACTATATTGAACCATGAACCTTTGAACCTTCAAAATTTCATCAGTTTAATAATTCAATAGTTCAAGTAGTCTTTATTGGTTCCTTGGTTCAATCACCTCCTTGGTTCAATCGCTTCCCTGGTTCAATCGCTTCCTTGGTTCAATCGCTTCCTTGGTTCAATCATTTCCCTAGTTTAATCACTTTCTTGGTTCAATTGCTTTCTTGGTTCAATCACTTTATTGGTTTAATCGCTTTCTTGGTTCAATCACTTTCTTAGTCTTTGATTGAACCATCCCTTTGATCTTTGAACCAATGTTCTTTGTCCTTTGCAAGGGAACCTACCCTTAGTTCACTACCCTCCATAAGGGCACTTATTCTTTCAACTTTGGGACACTCCTTTGAACCATCCACATTGAACCATTGAACCTTTGAACTCTTTTGGTTCAAGGTTCAATGGTTCAATGGTTCAATCATTTTCTTGCTCTTTGTCTGGAGCTTTCTTTGAACCGTTGAACTTGTGCTTTAAACTTTTGAACTCTTTTGGTTCAAGGTTCAATCAGTTCATTGGTTCATCCTTTATTCCATGAATCCATTATTTTTTAAAGTCCTTTTGAAACCTTAAAATTCCTTCAGCTTTATGTCTTTGGAACACCCCGAAGGGAAGGTGTCCCTTTAGGCTTCGAGAAAGGTCCATTTTGCTCATCACCTGCCCTTTGTAAGGGCTATTTGATCTCCAAGATTGCCTTTCAGAAAAGTTTCAAGGGTCCTTTTGGCTCCTAAGTGCCCTCTTCAAGGGCACTTGGTTTTGGTTCACTACCTTCTGCAAGGGCATTTGGTCTCTTCGCTTTGGGGCACTCCTTTGAACCAGCTGATTGAACCGATCGATTCAACCAACTTTGGTTCAATGGTTCAATGGTTTAATCTTGTGTTCACTTGACCGCTTGAACCAACTTCATTGAACCAATCGCATTAAACCAACCACTCATTGAACCTTTGAACCATTGAACATGTTGAACCTTTAAACCATTTTGGTTTAAGGTTCAATGGTTCAAGCCTTCTTCTTTTCGCTAAGTCTTTTAAAGCCATTTGAAGCTGTTGAACTTGATGAAGCGGTTGAACTTTGAACTTTTGCTGAAGCACTTAACTCTTTAAGCTTGCCAAAATCGTTGAACCTTGGCATTGAACCCATTGAACCTTGAAATTTCCTAAGTGTTGAGAGCTTGTTTCTTTCCTGTAGAGTCCGTAGAAATGAACCTACAGAGTCCATAGAAACAAACCTACAAAGTCTGTAGAAATGAGTTCGTAGAACTGGTGGAGTTCATAGAAATTAGTTCGTAGATTCTTTCCTAAAAAGTTTATAAAACTGAGTCCATATATTTAAGCCTATAGAGTCCATAGATTTAAGCCTGCAGAGTCCATAGATTTAATCTTATAGAGTATGTAGAAATGAATCTGTAGAGTCTGTTAGCTGAAAAATCTTGAAAAATGGAGAATTTGAAAGCCCAGAACAATTTTTGAGAAGGGAAGAGATAATTTTTGGCCTGTAGGACCAAAAATAGTTCATGTGTTATCCCAAAAAGGAGTGACAAATTTTAGGAACAACAGTTGACTCCAGTTGGGGAACTTCCTTCAGTTGAAATTTTGAAATAGATAAGGGGAGTAGAAACTAGAATCTCCATTTCCTTTAAGTATGCCATTGGGCCATGGATTCATGCTACACAAAAAAGAAAGGTGCCAAAAATGAAAAAAAAAGCACAAAACACAACTAAAGACTATACAAATATGCATATGTATAGGTAAATCTTATCTGATGGTTCGAGAATTAAAGTGCTTCAGATGCCACCCACTGTGAGATAGTGAAAATGGTGTTCCATCCTGATAAACCAGTAAGAAACTATTTTCTCCCTATAATCGGTGATGGGCAAATGGAGAGTCCCATGGCAAGGCATGGTCTCCAATATGAAAACCATAAATCTTTGCTTTCTTGGCAAAGAGTTCCCTTTCCTAACTTTGGTGTGAAGTAGTATGGTCCACTACCATAGCTTGTTGCTTTTCTAGTTCAGTCTAGCATATGATTTGATTGTCCCCATCAGATACTTGACAAACCATCATCTCAGCATCTCCTTTGGCATGAAGGAGTTTGACACCTTTGTCTTGAGCAGCCTTCAACTCAAGTAATAGAGATTCATACTCGGTAGTGTTGTTGGTGTTGCTGAACTACAACTTATATGAAGGAAAGATATCTCCTTGAGAAGATATCAACATAGTCCCAGCTCCAGCACTAGTAGAAAAATTGCTCCCATCGAATTCTAGGATCCAAACATCATCAAAAATTGATATTCTATCAGATTTGTCTTTATTAGAGAGGGAAGATCCTTTTTCATCTATACTACACCCTAGCAATTCTTCTGATGTCTTATTAAAACAATGGTAAATTAAGTCTCTGCATCAAATAGGTTTTGATTTTAATTTGATAAGTCTATTAAAACAATGGTAAATTAATATTAACATGAAAATATATGATCGATAAAGATGAAAATATATTAATTGAGATATCAATTATGAAATTTCAAGTATAATTATTTCAAGAATTTAGATTAGAACTCAATCAAATTTGAAGCATTAATTTATTTTCCATATATTTATTCTAGCACATAAATTCATATAGGACTAGCCACTATATTTTAGATTTGTTTTAAAAAGGCATTTATAATTGGATTGATTGATAGCTCCCAAAATTTTGAAATGTTTTATGGGTGTGATAATAATTGAGGGATAACATGTGCCCCCAGATACATCCTCCACATTTTTTCTCAACTTTAATGTTCTACTAGGTTTTTAGAGAAGAAGATCTATTCATTATGTATATGTATGTTTTTTTTTTTTTTTTTTTTTTTTTTTTTTTTTTTTTTTTTGTGTATACACACATACACATACAAATACACATATACACATATACATATACATATACATATACATATATATAAGTATTTATAAGAATATAAGAGTGATGTTTTACAAGCACTAAAGGAGATATAACATCATCAAATTAACATTCACACATCTATAATTTATCTAAAAATACAATACTCTTGTAAATATATCCTTACTCTTTTTAAAAAAATTATATAGTTCTGGGATTTAGACTTTATTTATTCTTATATTTTTGGGATTTTTTTCATTTTGATGTGTGGATCTGCTCTACACTATCTATTTTTTGAAACTATTTCCATATTTGTGATAAATTAAATATTCTTCTTAAACCCCCTCTTATCATTTATTACTACATCTGGAACATTTTTATGCAAATAGGTTTAATTTACCATTTAAATATGATTAGGCTTAATGTGCATGTTTTTTCAGTTAATATATTTAATGTTCACATCAAATAACTTTCCCATAAAACCTTTACTACAACTAATGCCCTCTTTTACTTCTTGGTATTAGACCTTTCTTGTTTTACAATGGATCTAATTGTATGTTAGGGTTTATTAAACCCTTAATGTGTTATGCCCTCCATATTGTGTCTAAAGTTTGTTTTCCATATTATCAAAATTACATAGGGCTTGTGAACTTTCATGTTTATTCTTCCCTATCTTTAAATCCTAGTTTTCTTACTCTTTCATATGGTTTTACTTAGTGTCATGCATATTTAACCCAAACCATTCATTTTATAAATAATTATAAATATTTTATCTTTATGTATATTTTATGGATATGAATTTTTCCTAAATGTGATTCAGTTGTGGTGCACTTCTTAATATTTCTATTTACATGTAATATTCGCATATCCTATATGTTATTATTGTACCAATTTTCTTCATGCATGTTCAAATTTATGTTTTGAATGGCATACCATATATTAAAATATGTTCCAAGAAATGTCATGGATTCATAAGTTTGTGATCATATTTCATGTTTATTGATTGTAATGCAAATGTCAAATTATCAATGTATTATGGTGGATTTTTTATATGCTCATCTTAATGTGTTTGCCTAGTATAGCGAAGAATTTATTTGAATTTATAATTTCATATTTTTTTAATTTATTTGTGGATTTTAGCATTGTAAGTATGGATAAATTATGATTCCATATAGATATGAGAGTCAATTTTCAATTGAGGGATTTTGTTTTGGTATGACGAGATGAAGTTAAATATACTAGGGTAAACTTTCTTGTTGGGTATGTTGAAATTAATTTCAATGGGATAGGATAAACTTTCTTTTTGGGTACGTTAAGGTGAATTCATAAGCTTTTATAATTTTTAGGGTTGACATGGTTCCTTAGTGCTATTCAGATTTTGAGTTAATAAAATTGTTATTTATACTTTTAAGTGTTCTTGGTGTGATTTATAGGCCCACGCCCAAAATAAATTCCCCGCATCTAATATAAAACTCCAATTTCATTTAGAGTAGTCACATTTGCTCATGGTGAACCCTCATGTCAAGAAGGTATAGATCAACTTGTTTACATACTTTACCAAATTTTATTTTCCAAATTATTTTTCATTTAATGATATAGATGTTAAAAAAAAACTAAATCATTTCACATGTAAAGGTGAGAAATAAGTAGCCAAATTTATCTAGATTATGGATTTTTTCATTTAACTATGACCAATTGTTAGTTTATGTCCAAAAAATTTTAGGAGACTAAATAGGGATGGGAGACTACCATTAATAAGGGTGGATTGATTCCTCTTATTATATGTTTCACATATTACATGTTTAGATTGTTATTTATATCTCAAAGCTATATTATACCATTCAAAGTGTTTTTGTACAAATATTACATGTTTGGATTACTTTTTAGCTCTTTGGATTACTTTGTATCTCTTTCTCAAAATAATAAATCAACTAATTCCAAGCCATATCAAAGTAATTTTGTTCAATATTGAAAAAATCATTTTGGATTTTTTATATGCTCATCTTAATGTGTTTGCCTATTATAGCATAGGGAAGAATTTGTTTGAATTTACTTTTTCATATTTTTTAAATATATTTGTGGATTTTAGCATTGTAAGTATGGATAATATAGTTGTCATTGCAACACAACTAAGACAATTAATATGTATACCAAGACAATCTATTTTACATGCCCTTTTTTAAATTTATTCTCAACTATAATATTAATTTAAGTTTTATTTATACCAGCTCAATCAACCCAATTAATAACTATAACTATAAGTATTATTATGATTCCATATAGATATGAGAGTCAAGTTTCAATTGAGGGATTTATTTTGGTATCTCGAGATGAAGTAAAATTGACTAGGGTAAACTTTCTTTTTGGGTATGTTGAAATTAATTTCAATGGGATAGGATAAACTTTCTTTTTGGGTACGTCAAGGTGAATTCATAAGATTTTATAATTTTTAGGGTTTACATGGTTCCTTAATTCTATTCATAAAAAATAAAATTGTTATTTATACTTTTAAGTGTTCTTGGTGTGATTCACAGGTCCAAGCCCAAAATAAATTCCCCACATCTAATATAAAACTCCAATTTCATTTAGAGTAGTCACATTTGCTTATGGTGAACCCTCATGTCAAGTAGGTATAGTTCAACTTGTTTACACACTTTACCAAATTTTATTTTCAAAATTATTATCATTTAATGATATAGATGTTTTAAAAAAAAAAACTAAATCATTTCACAAGTAAAGTTGACAAATAAGTAGCCAAATTTAAATATGATTAGGCTTAATGTGCATGTTTTGTCAGTTAATATATTTAATTATTTTCTTTTTGGGTACGTCAAGGTGAATTTAAATATGATTAGGCTTAATGTGCATGTTTTGTCAATTAATATATTTAATGTTCACATCAAATAACTTTGCCATAAAACTTTTATTTGAACTTATGCCCTCTTATACTTCTTGGTATTAGACCTTTCTTGTTTTACAATGGATCTAATTGTATGTTACGGTTTCTTAAACCCTTAATTTGTTATGCCCTCAATATTGTGTCTAAAGTTTGTTTTCCATATTATCAAATTTACATAGGGCTTGTGAACTTTCATGTTTATTCTTCCCTATCTTTAAATTCTAGTTTTCTTACTCTTTCTTAAGGTTTTACTTAGCGTCATGCATATTTAACCCAAACCATTCATTTTATAAATAATTATAAATATTTTATCTTTATGTATATTTTATGGATATGAATTTTTCCTAAATGTGATTCAGTTGTGGTGCACTTCTCAATATTTCTATTTACATGTAATATTTACATATCCTATATGTTATTCTATATTATGTTATTATTGTACCAATTTTCTTCATACATGTTCAAATTTATGTTTTGAATGGCATACCATATATTAAAATATGTTCCAAGACATGTCATGGATTCCTAAGATTGTGATCATATTTCATGTTTATTGATTGTAATGCAAATTTCAAATTATCAATGTATTATGGTGGATTTTTTATATGCTCATCTTAATGTGTTTTCCTAGTATAGGGAAGAATTTGCTTGAATTTATATTTTCATATTTTTTTAATATATTTGTGGATTTTAGCATTGTAAGTATGGATAATATACTTGTCATTGAAACACAACTAAGTTATTTAATATGTATACCAAGACAATGTATTTTACATGCCCCTTTTTTAAATGTATTCTCAATTATAATATTAATCTATGAGTTTTATTTATACCATCTCAGTCAACCTAAATAATAATGATAACTATAAGTATTATTACGATTCCATATAGATATGAGAGTCAAGTTTCAATTGAGGGATTTTTTTTGGTATGTCGAGATGAAGTTAAATTGACTAGGGTAAACTTTCTTGCTGGGTATGTTGAAATTAATTTCAATGGGATAGGATAAACATTCTTTTTGGGTACATTAAGGTGAATTCATAAGTTTTTGTAATTTTTACAGTTGACATGGTTCCTTTGTGCTATTCAGATTTTGAGTTAATAAAAATAAAATTGTTATTTATACTTTCAAGTGTTCTTGGTGTGATTCACAGGCCCACGCCCAAAATAAATTCCCCACATCTAAAATAAAACTCCAATTTCATTTAGAGGAGTCACATTTGCTTATGGTGAACCCTCATGTCAAGAAGGTATAGTTCAACTTATTTACATACTTTACCAAATTTTATTTTCCAAATTATTTTCATTTAATGATATAGATGTTAAAAAAAACTAAATCATTTCACATGTAAAGGTGAGAAATAAGTAGCCAAATTTATCTAGATTATGTATTTTTTCATATAACTGTAACCAATTTTTAGTTTAGGTCCAAAAATATTGAGGAGACTAAATAGGGATGGGAGACTACCATTAATAACGGTGGATTGATTCCTCTGATTATATGTTACACATATTACATGTTTAGATTATTGTTTCTATCTCAAACCTATATTATACCATTCATGGTGTTTTTGTAAAAATATTACATGTTTAGATTACTTTGTAGCTCTTTCTCAAAATAATAAATGAACTAATTCCAAGCCATATCACTGCAATTTTTTTCAATATTGAAAAAAATATGGTGGATTTTTTATATGCTCATCTTAATGTGTTTGCCTAGTATAGTAAAGGGAAAATTTTGTTTGAATTTATATTTTCATATTTTTTGAATATATTTGTGGATTTTAGCATTGTAAGTATGGATAATATACTTGTCATTGCAACACAAATAAGACAATTAATATGAATACCAAGACAATCTATTTTACATGCCCTTTTTTAAATTTATTCTCAACTATAATATTAATCTGTGAGTTTTATTTATACCTGCTCAGTCAACCCAATTAATAACTATAACTATAAGTATTATTATGATTCCATATAGATATGATATTAAATTTTCAATTGAGGGATTTCTTTTGGTATGTTGAGATGAAGTTAAATTGACTAGGGTAAACTTTCTTGTTGGGTATGTTGAAATTAATTTCAATGGGATAGGATAAACATTCTTTTTGGGTATGTCAAGGTGAATTCATAAGCTTTTATAATTTGTAGGGTTTACATGGTTCCTTATTGCTATTCATAAAAATAAAATTTTTATTTATACTTTTAAGTGTTCTTTGTGTGATTCACAGGCCCAAGCCCATTATAAATTCCCCACATCTAATATAAAACTCCAATTTCATTTAGAGTAGTCACATTTGCTTATGGTGAACCATCATGTCAAGTAGGTATAGTTCAAATTGTTTACACACTTTAGAAAATTTTATTTTCTAAATTATTTTTATTTAATGATATAGATGTTAAAAAAAACTAAATCATTTCACATGTAAAGGTGAGAAATAAGTAGCCAAATTTATCTAGATTATGGATTTTTTCATATAAATATGACCAATTGTTACTTTCAAATGCAAAAACAATATTAAATTGTGACTCAATGAACTAATTCCACCATTTAGATATGATTAGGCTTAATGTGCATGTTTTGTCTGTTAATATATTTAATGTTCACATCAAATAACTTTCCCATAAAACCTTTATTTGAACTTATGCCCTCTTATACTTCTTGATATTAGACCTTTCTTGTTTTACAATGGATCTAATTGTATGTTAGGGTTTCTTAAACCCTTAATGTGTTATGCCCTCCATATTGTGTCTAAAGTTTGTTTTCCATATTATCAATTTACATAGGGCTTGTGAACTTTCATGTTTATTCCTCCATATCTTTAAATCCTAGTTTTCTTATCTATCTTATGGTTTTACTCAGTGTCATGCATATTTAACCCAAACCATTCATTTTATTAATAATTTTAAATATTTTATCTTTATGTATATTTTATGGATATGAATTTTTCCTAAATGTGATTCAATTGTGGTGCACTTATCAATATTTGTATTTACATGTAATATTTGCATATCCTATATGTTATTCTATATTATGTTATTATTGTACCAATTTTATTTATGCATGTTCAAATTTATGTTTTGAATGGCATACCATATATTAAAATATTTTCCAAGACATGTCATGTATTCATAAGATTGTGATCATATTTCATGTTTATTGATTGTAATGTAAATGTCAAATTATCAATGTATTATGGTGGATTTTTTATATGCTCATCTTAATGTGTTTGCCTAGTATAGGGAAGAATTTATTTGAATTTATATTTTCATATTTTTTAAATATATTTGTGGATTTTAGCATTTTAAGTATGGATAATATACTTGTCATTGCAACACAACTAAAATAATTAATATGTGTACCAACACAATCTATTTTGCATGCCCCTTTTTAAAGAATTATTATCAACTATGATATTAATCTGTGAGTTTTATTTATACTAGCTCAGTTAACCCAATTAATAATGATAACTATAAGTATTATTATGATTCCATATAGATATGAGAGTCAAGTTTCAATTGAGGGATTTTTTTTGGTATGTCGAGATGAAGTTAAATTGACTAGGGTAAACTTTCTTGCTAGGTATGTTGAAACTAATCTCAATGGGATAGGATAAACTTTCTTTTTGGGTACGTTAAGGTGAATTCATAAGCTTTTCTAATTTTTAGGGCTGACATGGTTCATTAGTGCTATTCATATTTTGATTTAATAAAAATAATATTGTTATTTATACTTTTAAATGTTCTTGGTGTGATTCATAGGCCTGCGCCCAAAATAAATTCCCCACATCTAATATAAAACTCCAATTTCATTTAGAGTAGTCACATTTGATTATGGTGAACCCTCATGTCAAGAAGGTATAGTTCAACTTATTTACACACTTTACCAAATTTTATTTTCTAAATTATTTTCATTTAATGATATAAATGTTACAAAAAAAATAAATCATTTCACAAGTAAAGGTGAGAAATAAGTAGCCAAATTTATCTAGATTATGGATTTTTTCATATAACTGTGACCAATTGTTAGTTTATGTCCAAAAACATTGAGGAGACTAAATAGGGATGGGAGACTACCATTTACAAGGGTGTATTGATTCCTCTTATTATATGTTACACATATTACATGTTTAGATTATTGTTTATATCTCAAACCTATATTATACCATTCATAGTGTTTTTGTATAAATATTACATGTTTGGATTAATTTGTAGCTCTTTTTCAAAATAATAAATGAACTAATTCCAAGCCATATCACTGCAATTTTTTTCAATATTGAAAAAATTATTGTGAATTTTTTATATGCTCATCTTAATGTGTTTGCCTACTATAGTATAGGGAATAATTTGTTTGAATTTATATTTTCATATTTTTTAAATATATTTGTGGATTTTAGCATTGTAAGTATGAATAATATACTTGTCATTACAACACAACTAAGACAATTAATATGTATACCAAGACAATCTATTTTACATGCCCTTTTTTAAATTTATTCTCAACTATAATATTAATTTGTGAGCTTTATTTATACCAAATCAGTCAACCCAATTAATAAATATAAGTATTATTATGATTCCATATAGATATGAGAATCAAGTTTCAATTGAGGGATTTCTTCTGGTATGTCGAGATGAAGTTAAATTGACTAGGGCAAACTTTCTTGTTGGGTATGTTGAAATTAATTTCAATGGGATAGGATAAACTTTCTTTTTGGGTACGTCAAGGTGAATTCATAAGATTTTATAATTTGTAGGGTTTACATGGTTCCTTAGTGATATTCATAAGAATAAATTTTTTATTTATACTTTCAAGTGTTCTTTGTGTGATTCACACGCCCAAGCCCTAAATAAATTCCCCACATTTAATATAAAACTCCAATTTCATTTAGAGTAGTCACATTTGCTTATGGTGAACCATCATGTCAACTAGGTATAGTTCAACTTGCTTACATGCTTTACCAAATTTTATTTTCCAAATTATTTTCATTTAATGATATAGATGTTAAAAAAAAACTAAATCATTTCACATGTAAAGGTGAGAAATAGGTAGCCAAATTTATCTAGATTATGGATTTCTTCATATAACTATGACCAATTGTTAGTTTCAAATGCAAAAACAATATTAAAATATGACTCAATGAACTAATTCCACCATTTAGATATGATTAGGCTTAATGTGCATGTTTTGTCAATTAATATATTTAATGTTCACATCAAATAACTTTCCCATAAAACCTTTATTTGAACTTATGCCCTCTTATACTTCTTGGTATTAGACCTTTCTTTTTTTACAATGGATCTAATTGTATGTTAGGCTTTCTTAGAAACTTAATGTGTTATTCCCTCCAAATTTTGTCTAAATTTTGTATTCCATATTATCAAATTTACATAGGGCTTGTGAACTTTTAGGTTTATTCTTCCCTATCTTTAAATCCTAGTTTTCTTACTCTTTCTTATGTTTCTACTTAGTGTCATGCATATTTAACCCAAACCATTCATTTTATAAATAATTATAAACATTTTATCTTTATGTATATTTTATGGATATGATTTTTTCCTAAATGTGATTCAGTTGTGGTGCACTTCTCAATATTTCTATTTACATGTAATATTTGCATATCCTATATGTTATTGTATATTTTGTTATTATTGTACCAATTTTCTTCATTCATGTTCAAATTTATGTTTTGAATGGCATATCATATATTAAAATATGTTCCAAGACATGTCATGGATTCATAATATTGTGATCATATTTCATGTTTATTGATTGTAATGCAAATGTTAAATTATCAATGTATTATGGTGTACTTTTTATGTGCTCATCTTAATGTGTTTGCCTAGTATAGGGAAGAATTTGTTTGAATTTATATTTTTATATTTTTTTAATATATTTGTGGATTTTAGCATTGTAAGTATGGATAATATACTTGTCATTGCAACACAACTAAGATAATTAATATGTATACCAAGACAATCTATCTTACATGCCCCTTTTTTAAATTTATTCTCAACTATAATATTAATCTATGAGTTTTATTTATACCAGCTCAGTCGACCCAATTAATAATGATTACTATTAGTATTATTACAATTCCATATAGATATGAGAGTCAAGTTTCAATTGAGGGATTTTTTTTGGTATGTCGAGATGGAGTTAAATTGACTAGGGTAAACTTTCTTGTTGGGTATGTTAAAATTAATTTCAATGGGATAGGATAAACTTTTTTTGGGTACGTTAAGGTGAATTCATAATCTTTTCTAATTTTTAGGGTTGACATGGTTCCTTAGTGCTATTCAGATTCTGAGTTATTAAAAATAAAATCGTTATGTATACTTTTAAGTTTTCTTGGTGTGATTCACAGGCCCGCGCCCAAAATAAATTCCCCACATCTAATATAAAACTCCAATTTCATTTAGAGTAGTCACATTTTCTTATGGTGAAACCTCATGTCAAGAAGGTATAGTTCAACTTATTTACACACTTTACAAAATTTTATTTTCCAAATTATTTTTGTTTAATGATATATATGTTAAAAAAAAACTAAATCATTTCACATGTAAAGGTGAGAAATAAGTAGCCAAATTTATCTAGATTATGGATTTTTTCATATAACTGTGACCAATTGTTAGTTTATGTCCAAAAACATTGAGGAGACTAAATAGGGATGGGAGACTACCATTTACAAGGGTGTATTGATTCCTCTTATTATATGTTACACATATTACATGTTTAGATTATTGTTTATATCTCAAACCTATATTATACCATTCATAGTGTTTTTGTATAAATATTACATGTTTGGATTAATTTGTAGCTCTTTCTCAAAATAATAAATGAACTAATTCCAAGCCATATCACTGCAATTTTTTTCAATATTGAAAAAATTAGGGTGGATTTTTAATATGTTCATCTTAATGTGTTTGCCTACTATAGTATAGGGAATAATTTGTTTGAATTTATATTTTCATTTTTTTTTAAATATATTTATGGATTTTAGCAATGTAAGTATGAATAATATACTTGTCATTGCAACACAATTAAGACAATTAATATGTATACCAAGACAATCTATTTTACATGCCCTTTTTTATATTTATTCTCAACTATAATATTAATCTGTGAGTTTTATTTATACCATCTCAATCAACCCAATTAATAAATATAAGTATTATTACAATTCCATATAGATATGAGAATCAAGTTTCAATCGAGGGATTTCTTTTGGTATGTCGAGATGAAGTTAAATTGACTAGGGTAAACTTTCTTTTTGGGTATGTTGAAATTAATTTCAATGGGATAAGATAAATTTTCTTTTTGGTTACGTCAAGGTGAATTCATAAGCTTTTATAATTTGTAGGGTTTACATGGTTCCTTAGTGTTATTCATAATAATAAAATTGTTATTTATACTTTTAAGTGTTCTTGGTGTGATTCACAGGCCCAAACCCAAAATAAATTCCCCACATCTAATATAAAACTCCAATTTCATTTAGAGTAGTCACATTTGCTTATGGTGAACCCTCATGTCAATTAGGTATAGTTCAACTTGTTAACACACTTTACCAACTTTTATTTTGCAAATTATTTTCATTTAATGATATAGATGTTTAAAAAAAAATCTAAATCATTTCACATGTAAAGGTGAGAAAAAAGTAGCCAAATTTATCTAGATTATGGATTTTTTCATATAAATATGACCAATTGTTAGTTTCAAATGTAAAAATAATATTAAAATGTGACTTAATCAACTAATTCCACCATTTAGATATGATTAGGCTTAATGTGCATGTTTTGTCAGTTAATATATTTAGTGTTCACATCAAATAACTTTCCCATAAAACCTTTATTTGAACTTATGCCCTCTTATACTTCTTGGTATTAGACATTTCTTGTTTTACAATGGATCTAATTGTATGTTAGGGTTTCTTAAACCCTTAATGTGTTATGCCCTCAATATTGTGTCCATGTTTGTTTTCCATATTATCAAATTTACATAGGGCTTGTGAACTTTCATATTTATCCTTCCCTATCTTTAAATCTTAGTTTTCTTACTCTTTCTTATGATTTTACTTAGTGTCATGCATATTTAATCCAAACCATTCATTTTATAAATAATTATAAATATTTTATCTTTATGTATATTTTATGGATAAGAATTTTTCCTAAATGTGATTCAGTTGTGGTGCACTTCTCAATATTTCTATTTACATGTAATATTTGCATATCCTATATGTTATTCTATATTATGTTATTATTGTACCAATTTTCTTCATGCATGTTCAAATTTATGTTTTGAATGGCATACCATATATTAAAATATGTTCCAAGACATGTCATGGATTCATAAGATTGTGATCATATTTCATGTTTATTGATTGTAATGCAAATGTCAAATTATCAATGTATTATGGTGGATTTTTTATATGCTCATCTTAATGTGTTTGCCTAGTATAGGGAAGAATTTGTTTGAATTTATATTTTCATATTTTTTAAATATATTTGTGTATTTTAGCATTGTAAGTATGGATAATATACTTGTCATTGCAACACAACTAAGATAATTAATATGTATACCAAGACAATCTATTTTACATGACCCTTTTTTAAATTTATTCTCAGCTATAATATTAATCTGTGAGTTTTATTTATACCAGCTCAGTCAACCTAATTAATAACGATAACTATAAGTATTATTACAATTCCATATAGATATGAGAGTAAAGTTTCAATTGAGTGATTTTTTTTGGTATGTCGAGATGAAGTTAAATTGACTAGGGTAAACTTTCTCACTGTGTATGTTGAAATTAATTTTAATGGGATACGATAAACTTTCTTTGTGGGTACGTTAAGTTGAATTCATAAGCTTTTCTAATTTTTAGGGTTGACATGGTTCCTTAGTGTTATTCATGTTTTGAGTTAACAAAAATAAAATTGTTATTTATACTTTTAAGTGTTCTTGGTGTGATTCAAAAGCTCGCACCCAAAATAAATTCCCCACATCTAATATAAAACTCCATTTTCATTTAGAGTAGTCACATTTGCTTATGGTGAACCCTCATGTCAACAAGGTATAGTTCAACTTATTTACACACTTTACCAAATTTTATTTTCCAGATTATTTTCATTTAATGATATAGATGTTAAAAAAAAACTAAATCATTTCACATGTAAAGGTGAGAAATAGGTAGCCAAATTTATCTAGATTATGGATTTTTTCATATAACTGTGACCAATTGTTAGTTTATGTCCAAAAATTTTGAGGAGACTAAATAGGGATGGGAGACTACCATTAATAAGCACGGATTGATTCCTCTTATTATATGTTACACATATTACATGTTTAGATTATTGTTTATATCTCAAAGCTATATTATACCATTCATAGTGTTTTTGTACGAATATTACATGTTTGGATTACTTTGTAGCTATTTCTCAAAAAAATAAATGAACTAATTCCAAGCCATATCACTGCAATTTTTTTCAATATTGAAAAAATTATGGTGGATTTTTTATATGCTCATCTTAATGTGTTTGCCTAGTATAGTTTAGGGAAAAAATTGTTTAAGTTTATGTTTTCATTTTTTTTAAATATATTTAAGGATTTTAGCATTGTAAGTATGGATAATATATTTGTCATTGCAACACAACTAAGACAATTAATATGTATACCAAGACAATCTATTTTACATGCCCCTTTTTTCAATTTATTCTCAACTATAATATTAATTTATGGCTTTGCATCGTTGATTTTGCCCTATGTTTTGTTTCCCCAAGTCGATGCATGGGGCGACGTTCTAAGTGGTTGCGGAAGTGCCTTGTTTCCTTGTTGGTCTACTAGTGCATGGCAAAGTTTTCTTGGTTCTGTGAGTGGGGTTACGTGTTTTGTTGCATTCCCCTTGATGGTCTTTAAATTGTAAGAAGATGTTTATGTTTTTGTTTTTATCATTACAAACTCAAATTTCTGGGTAAGTACCTTTTCTCCTCAAAAGCTGCCCCCATAGGTGATATGAGAAGTTTGATTTGGCATGCATCATCCACATTAAATTTAAATCTATATCAATCCTAAAAGTTGTCAATAATTTTAATTAGCCCAAACAAACCAAACTAAACAAAATAAATGTTAAGAATTGTTTACTACAATAGAATTTATAGGTGACTCTATGCAGCATGTAAAAATTATCGATTATGTAATGTCACACACTTTTTAGATATTTATTTGAATTTTGTTAATGGAATAACGTAAAATATCTTTTTGAGAGAGAATTTTGCATAAAATTTGCTTTTTTTGCTTTCCTCCACGTCAACATTTGATTGCCACCCAATTTTAAACTTTAATTTTGGTGCTATATGTTTATGATTGAGATAATTTTTATATAGTATTTCTTTGACTTCACCATTTTATAACACCAAATTTCTTCAAATTGTATTTCCATTGTGGAATTTTCATGGTAACAAGAAACATTAGGGAGTTTTTAAAAACTACCATTGTCCAACTTTTCTAATTTTGCTTTTAGTACATAGGTATATCTCTATCTCTCTCTCTCTCTCTCTCTCTCTCTCTCTCTCTATATATATATATATATATATATATATATATATATATATATATATATATATATACATACACACACACATATATATAATCTGTTGTGGGCTTTCACTACAACTGTTTCATCATATATGTGAAGTGATCCTCGTTAATATAGTTTGGATATAATCTAAGTTTCAATTTTAAATAAATTTTTGAATTTTGGATATGAAATGGTTTGGATTGGAATTAATGAAGGGTTTGTGCATGCAAAATTTCAAACCCAGTTAACAAAATATTATTATAATCAAACAATAGTTAAAATCTCATGTTTTATGTTTGTATAGTTCATAGAAAACTAGTTCTAGATGTCTATCAATAAATTGTATCTACTGATAGTGTCATAACCTCATCATTTTACAAAAAATTAGTAATTTATCTAGAGAGGGTAATGTACATTATGCATGTTATATAGCATTTATAGATGGTATCGATATTTATTTGTACACAATTGAAAAAATAGGCCTTTGTGTGGAAGTGAACTCCAAGGCAAGTGTTGCCAAAATGAATGGGAGGAGGGATGTTCTAATTGGAATATTAACTTCATTATACGATGACACATAATTTTTATATTATTTATTCTATGATATTTAAATCACTAATGCAAATGAATACTCAAAATAGAGTGAAGCATTTGATGAACCAAAGTAAATAAGGTAAATGCCTTTGGATGTTTTTGAGATACCTACTTTAGAAGAGGCACTTGGAGATTATTTCAAGGGTTGTGAAATGTTTGATTTTAAGTGGACCACAATGTCTCTATTGTCTAATGTTTGTCATTTTTATGTAATATTATGTTTTTGATTGTTTTTTAATGGTAGTTTACTTTGTTTTATGAGGTGGATAATGTTAACTGAGCACCACTACCAATCTCATAGAAAATATGCACTTGTGGTTTGAAAGACAAAAACTTTTTATAATTATTCAAGTATGACGAGTCTTTTTTAAATTTAGAAAATGAATGCTAAAATGAAATACATTTAATATTTATGCATTGTTCATAGATGTCATGTTTATTTATTGAAATAGGAATGCAAACTGATTATTTTCCTATAAATTGTTTCTCATTTTCTATTCAATTGATACATATCATATAATATGTTCTAAAAAAAATTGTGTCTTTCTTTAGACCCTATAATTCAATTAAATAAATATCATTTGCCTTATATATAATCTATATTTTCACCTCTAATAATTGGAAGCATTAAACTTATCACTAGACAGATAAATTCCCTTAAAGTGACTTGTAACTAGTACCAAACATACAATATTCAAGTTCCTTGATTTTGGTCAAATACCTATGTTGTATTCATGTATTTTATGGGTAAGAAAGAACCTTATTGTGCATCTAGTATTTTATAGAGTGATAATTGTGACCTATTTCATATTTACTTATTTTTTGAATAAATGCTACATTTCTTCATTAGAATTAAAAACTAAATAAAATATCTCCTTGTATCTATTATTTTTCAGTTTGTAGTTAGTTCATGCATATCCTATAATATGTTCTATATTTGTTCATGGATTTGTTTGATCCTTGTCATTCAATTCAATGAATATAATTTGTCTTTCATATTATTTCTACTCTCACTTCTAATATTTGGAGGCATTAAACTTATCATTGGACTAACATAATCCTTTGAAGTGACATGGAACCGATGCCAAACTTACATTATCCAAGCTTCTTTATTATTAAAAAATACATACATTGCATTCATGTATTACATGAGTAATAAATTAAATTATTGTGCAAATTAATTTTTAGAGGGCTAATATTTGGCTATTTGACATTTACTTATTTTTCATAGTTGCCACATCTACTTATTAAAATATAATATTGAATACATTAATTCTCTACATTTTTTTAGTTTCCAATTAGTTCATACATATCTTATAATAGGTTCTAAATTTGCTCGTTGCTTTCTTCAAACCCTATATTTCAATATATGCTTGTGGTTTTATGTATATGGTTAGGTTATTATGGACATTGCATTCATGTTTCCCATGGGTAAGAAATAATCATTTTTGTGCAGAGTAATATTCAAAGTGCAGGGGATCTTATACACATTGTGATGGTGTTATGGTTTACAATTATCACCATCCCTTTGTAAAATCATCAAAACTCTAATACACTTTATTGATTAATATTAATTAAAATTTTACTCAATATTAAAATTACTAAGAATGTGACAAAAGTCTATCCACTATTGATTTTATAAGCTTGACACAATGTGACAAAGTGACTAATGTGAATAACTTAATACTATTCTCTTGAGTTTGTGATTATAGTGCCCAAATTTTTACACATGTATTAACCCAATTTCATATATGGACCATTTGGATTCACTAAACTTATCACTAGATTTACATATTCCCTTTAAGTGAAACGTAATTCATACCAAACTTATATTATTCAAGCTCTTTGATAATGACCAAATACATACATTGCATTCATGTTTTCCATAGGTAATAAATAACTTTGTTGTGAAGAGAAATTTTGAGTGTGTTAATTTTGACCTATTTAACATTATTTGTTGTTCATAGATGCCACATTTCTTCATTGGAATACAAAACCAAACAAATTATGTCCCTACATTTCATTTTTCAATTTCTTGTCAATTCATACACATCATATAATATGTTTTAAATTTACTCATGGCTTTCATGAATTCCTATAATTCAATTCAATAAATATTGTTGTGATTTACATGTTATAATATTGCACTAACACAGAAAGAAACATGATATAGTATTTTAAGAGATATATGGGTGCTTGTGTATCAACAACTAAATCACAATCCATTATATAAATGTTTCAATATTGTAACATAAATGAGTTTTGGGTTTAACCTTTAATACTTATGTTTGTTTATGATAATTATATTGTATGTTTGTGATGCAAGCGTGCATAGGTAACTAAAGTGTCAGGGGAAAATTGGATGACTTTATTATATAGATAGAGGATACAAAAAGGGATCCATCTCCCATATCAGACATGAATATGCCTCGATACCTAAAAGAAATGATACTACTATTGAGTTTTGATTATATGACCTTGTTATGGACTAAACCTAAAATTGTTAAGGTGGATTTTTTATATACTCATCTTAATGTGTTTGCCTAGTATAGGGATGAATTTGTTTGAATTTATATTTTCATATTTTTTTAATATATTTGTGGATTTTAGCATTGTAAGTATGGATAATATACTTTTCATTGCAACACAACTAAGCTAATTAATATGTATACCAAGACAATCTATTTTACATGCCCCTTTTTTAAATATATTCTCCAATATAATATTTATCTCTGATTTTTATTTATACTAGCTCAATCAACCCAATTAATAACTATAACTATAAGTATTATTATGATTCCATATATAATGAGAGTCAAGTTTCAATCTAGGAGGGATTTTTTGTATGTTGAGATGAAATTAAATTTACTAGGGTAAAATTTCTTGTTGGGTATGTTGAAATCAATTTTAATGAGATAGGATAAACTTTCTTGTTGGGTACGTCGAGGTGAATTCATAAAATTTTATAATTTGTAAGATTGACATGGTTCCTTAGTGTTATTCATATTTTTAGTTATTAAAAATAAAGTTATCATTTATACTTTTAAGTGTTCTTGGTGTGATTCACAGGCCCATGCACAAAATAAATTCCCTGCATCTAATATTAAACTCCAATTTCATTTAGATTATTCACATTTGCTTATGGTAAGCCCTCATGTCAAGTAGGTATAATTCAACTTGTTTACACATTTTACCCAATTTTATTTTCAAAATTACTTCCATTTAATGGTATAGCTATTAAAAAACACTAAATCAGTTCAGGGTGAGAAATAAGTAACCAAATTTATCTAGATTATGGATTTTTTCATATAACTGTGGCCAATTGTTAGTTTATGTCCCAAAATTTTGAGGATACTAATAGGGATGGGAGACTACCGTTAATAAGGTTCGAATTATTCCTCTTATTATATGTTACACATATTACATGTTTGGATTATTGTTTGTATCTCAAAGCTATATTGTACCATTTATAGTGTTTTTATACAAATATTACATGTTTGGATTACTTTGTAGCTCTTTCTCAAAATAATAAATGACCTAATTCCAATCCATATCATTGCAATTTTGTTTAATGGATAATATACATGGTTTTTGGCATTGTAATTATGGATGATATAAATGTCATTACAACACAGCTAAGACATTTATTATGTATGCCAAGGTCTTAATTTAATAAAATGGACCCCAAAAAGTACTATGTTAAATGGTTGTGATTTACATGTTATAATTTTGCATTAATGCAACCAGAGTTATTCTTTTATATTCTCATCACACACCAAACACCGATCAAAGATATATTGATAGGCTTTTTTAATATCTTCTCCTCCAAATAGGAAAAATATTAGGGCCATCTCCACCTTATATTATATTATATTACATAGTTATGGTGTATCAAACTGTAATGGTTTGCCTATCCACCAATGGTTCTAGATGTCCAATGCGGGGCAGAAGTGTAGCTTCGAATGAATAAAGTGGTATATAAATGGATGATTATGACAAATTCCATCAAGTTACTAATGGAACTTCTTCTCAAATTTATGTTAAATACTTAGTCATTTGGGAGCTCCTAAATTCATCATAAGATAAACTCTTACTAATATATAACCAACCTATAATGAATAGGGAAGGTATATATTAATGCTAAGAATAACCTAATATCAAATAATAGTAATAATATCAACAAAATCAATTTATCCCATATTCCCATACATTATAATCTCAATATATTATTATAAATTTTAAGGGGAAATTGATCCCATAAAAAAAAAAGATCAAGAAATGGAAAACTATTGATAACTTCTACAATCATTATTTGATTATCAATATTTTGCCAAGGGTATATGGAAGGTATACTGAACTAGTATAATTATCCCTATTCTAACATAGTAATAAAATTATGGTTAGTATTCAAAATGAGTGGGATTGAAGGATATCACTACTTCCAATTATTCCAACTCTATTTATTCAATTAAATCCATCTCTTTACTTTATTTTCATTGGATAGAAATTATAGAATCCCATATGTTTCATGATAGGTCTGAAAGTAACCTGTCTCCATATTGTAACAATTAGACATATGTATCATAGGGAATTTAAGCAGCAATCACTATGATGCATTTCACACATGTGGTTATATAACTAAAATACATTCATGTCACTTCAAGAATTCAATCATATGTTATAAAAGATATAGTTTAGTTGGGCCCCCGATTTAATCTATAAATCAAGGAGTGAGTGATAGATAACCACTTGTGGAGGGTATAATTATATCCAAATGGTGTTGGGGATGATTAGGCTAAACTATATAGTTGGAATTCAACCCTCTCAATTGATAAATTAGTTCCCCTATCTATATATGGGACCTTGATTTATTGGGGCCCTATATATATATATATATATATATATATATATATATATATATATATATATATATATATATATATATATATATATATATATATATATATATATATAGTTGATCCCTTGTCTTATAAAAATGATTGGTAACTTAACAACAAACAATTGGATAATATTTATGGAGATGGAGCCTAGTTTAAATTGCCTTAATAAAAATTAATTGGGTTACCATATATGCATTGTCCATTTATCCTTATTTTAAACAATAAACAACTACTAAAATAATAATATGATAGTTTGAGAAACATCCCATGACTAAATTCTTAAATATATGTTAAAATAATTTTAAAACACTTGTTATATGTTAAATATATGCTATATATTAATAATATTCTAAGAATACTATTGTATAAAACTTGTTTCCACAAAACTTGTGAGATTCATTAAAAGCTTAACAGGATCTAAACATATAATAAATAAAACCCAGTTGGAATGTTCCATTTTTATCAAAGGTAGAGATGAGGTTTAATTAAATTTAATTACATGTGAAATAATTCAAATTAATAATAAGTAAAACTATTAACAATATTGAAAAGGTTTCCAATTGGCATTGACACAAGGTGAAAGTATGAACATGTGTAACTTAAAATTATATCAATAGTAACTTAAATATAACAATCTAGTGAAGTAAATGTTGCAACTACCAAAAAATTAAACATCAAGTAGTAAATTATTTTGAACATTATTTGTGAGTGAAATAACTATACACCTATATAATATTATTCTTATCTCAACTATCAAAACTAGTTGGACCAAACTGTCAAACTTGGACATACAAATTCTCACACTTTGTCTTATAGTACATCAACTCTTTTTCATAAATAACAATTTTCATCATAATTCATTTTTAGGGCCTTGATAATCTCTCCTCTACAATTATGAACTAGTTTTGTGTAGGCATTGGCACAATCCATGGTGATAAAAAATAATTCTACTTATAACTTCTCTGACCTAAATGTCAAAATTGTATGATGTAGCTCCTCATTTTCCATGGTTAATTTATTCACAACCCTATTATTCTTAGTTATTACATGTTCCAACCTCTCAATTATTGTCCTTGAGTTTTGAATAAATTTAGATTAAAATTAGTTTTCCCTACCGAGATAACCTTTTTTTACTAAGACAAATGATAACTTGACAACCACTTGGTCTGACCCAAACATATTTCCCTCACATCTTATCCTTGCAAAAATCTTTCCACTTATTCCATGTTTTCACCAGTTGTCTTATCAATTCCATTCATATGGAACCTTGCATCAATAAATGGATATGAAACCAAAATAGCTAAAGAATCAATAAATTCATGGAAATAATTCAAACCCCTTGGTTTGGGTAATGACAACATGTAATGAACATGTAGTACAACCACTTCACAAGGAACAATATTAATATTCAATACAAGATTTTTAGGACTAGGTTATTAACCCAAGGAGCATGTACCATTTTTAAACCAAATACAACTTAAAGTTTATATAATAATGGGGAAAAAAATGAAGATAAATAATTAAAAATATATATACTAGATTTAAATGAGTTCCTTCTAGTAGTATTATAGTAAAATATTTGATAATGTGTATAACTGTGAATAAGTAGTTAAAATTTATAAAGAATTTGTATTTGGAAGTTGTAGTCTATTCACAAGTTTTGTTCACATTATCTTACATTACATTCTAAAATTGTGACATGTTTTTTCATAAATTCACTATATTTTCATCAAATTCAAAACAAAATATGGCAAGAAAAAACCCTATATGTCACCCTACAATTGAACAACTATTTTTAAATGAGAAACCAATTTTCAATGTGATAAAATGAACTTCATCATAGGAAAACATAAATTTGTATCTTCAAAAGTTGATAAAAAAACATGTTACCATGTTAAATTAAGTAGAACTAGGTGGAAATCTAATAAGAAGAATGAGGAAAAATTTTAAAAAATAAGAACTACATGGAAAACCAAAAAAATATTTATGTTTCAATATTTCATGTTTTGTATTGAAATGGCATTAATCAACTAGGATGGAAAGCCTACTCACTGTGTGTTATAAAGGCTTCTTTAAGATATACAACATGAGAAATAAGTTCAATTGTTAATTTATAGTGATTCAATGTCAATGTAGAAATATTTAGTTATGTTTTCTAATTATGTACATATGAGTTAGTCATGCTTCATTTCCCACTTACAGGAAAGTTTGTAAATAAATTTTTACCTTCTTGATTGTAAATTTATATTTTTAACACTCTACAAAGGAGATATAATCATAATTTTTAATTCCCAAAGAGGTGGTAGGTTTCTAAAGTAGAATAAATAAATTGTAATTTGATAAAATAGTATTCCATATACTGTTAAAATAAATAAGATAATTCATAACTACTCCTAATGTAAAAACATTAGGTGAAACATGTGCTTTGAAGAAAAATAGTACTAGGTTATAAACCCATAGTTGAGTGTGATACATTGGACTTGTTTTGAATTAAAATTTGTCTCAAGTTTCTATTCAAATGAATACAAATGTTGGGATAATAAGAAAAAAATCACCTTGATTACATGAACTACTATTAGGGCATCATCTAACTATTTATTCTCATAAGAGCACTAGTGGCTTCAATATATGTGAATAACTTAAGCAATGTGGATAAAAATAAGAAGTTTAAAAACTCATTATCCCTCACTTTATCACAACTCATCTCAATGTTCAACTTTTGATCTAACTCCTCTTCAAAAATTCTTCATCCCATCACTCTCATCGCTTGTTAATCTTATCTAAAATTGGTCTTATTGTGAAGAGAACTTTCTTGGTTTCAATTCTAGATAGGCCATGGAATCCTATGAACATACCCCTATATGATACCAATAACATTATTTGAAGTGTTACAGTCCACCTTGTCCACCCTCTTATTCTTCCTCATGAGAAAGTCATATCACATGATGTGTTGTGTGACATGATATGAGACAAGTGGAGGTAAAATCTAGACAAGTCACATGAAGCATCCTTTCACATAATCATGAACATAATCCTATGTTGCACTTAATCTCTTAGTTATTCATTTTCACACATGGCTTCATAATTATTAAATGTGAATATACATGTGAAAATTACTACACGTAGTAATAATTTTGAACATGATTACATGTGAGCATACATGTCAACATGATTACATGTGAGTATACATCTAAATATTTTTACATTTGAACATGCATCTCAACATGATTACATGTGAACATACATCTCAATATGATTACAAGTCGACATATATTTCATCATTATTACTTATATGTAATATTTAATAATTAATCATCCTACTAATAATTAATATTCCAAGTAATCTACAGTGATTAAAATAACCCATATTTTTACTCTTAGTCTACATTAACCCATATTTCTAAGGTGATGAAGGGAATGGGGAACGTGAGGAAGTTATGTTACCATAACCTTTACCTATTTCAAATCCTCTTCCTCTTTGTTTATATTAAAACCCTTATCTATTATCCTCTTTATTTCTATACCACAGGGAGATCCTCCTCTAGTGGAATGAAACCCAACTCATCCCCTTAATAGAGGTGAATGTCCTCTTTTGGGCCTAGTTGATCTTCTAAAACCCTGTCTATTTTGATTTCCTTCTTCCTTGAAATTTGATTGATAAGCATATTCCATGTAAAGTATAATATGCATTCTTAATTGATCTTGAATATAAAACTTCAAACCATTTACATATCTTGCGACCATCTATTCCTCTATTTCATAATGTTCCACTTGTATGAAAAGCGTGTAAAACTCATTTATATATTCTTCTATGTTGTGATCCTTTTACCTTAAACTATGGAATATTCTATATATGGTTTGTACATAATCCATAGGAAGAGATTTATCTTTCATCTTCTTCTCCATCTTGTTCCACATGTTGATCTTTTCTTTATCCTTTCTTTGTCTCTCTTTATGCAGGTGATCCCACCAAATAGTTGCATGACCCTTCAATTTAATGCATGCAAACTTTAATTTATTTTATTCTCTTATAATTTTCCATTCAAAAAGCATTTACATGCTATTTAAATAATATATCAACTCCTTTGTTTTTAAACTACCTCCATACTCTAAAACTTCAACCTTGATTCCTTCATTTCTTAATTCTAAATATTGAACCATCATTTATTCCATTGATGGAGTATATTATTTATCTTCCTCATGTTGTTTAAATAACTCTTCATAATATGTTTCTTACTTTGTTTCCTCTCCTACTTGCCTTTGTCTTTGATTTATGACATTTGTGAAATTGAAATTAATTATTTTTTTTACCTCTACAGCTGTTGCATAGTCATGGTCATTTGTGAAATTTCTCCTCATCCTCTTAGCATATTTACACTAATTATTTAATAACATAATACACTCCCAAAATATAATTTAAAAACCCAATACAAATTCACAAATATATTGCCTCTAAGATTTGAACTTGCTCTAATACCAAATGATGAATCCCATAGACTAGCAAAGCAAAAATATCAATAGGCAGAATACCCAAAATTTTGTGAAAACCATAATATTTATGATTAACCTTGAATTAAAAAGAATGTGTACATAAAAATTTAAAAATAAACCTAAACTTGAAACTGTAGTTGACATGCAAAATTAAAAATTCTAAAAGAATAATGAACTACTTAGAGTTAATTGCCCCTACTATAAATATCAATTTGATTTTCTTAATAATGTTTGCATGCAATTTCAGATGATCTTATAATTTTAAATATATCCTAAATACTAAATTAATTATTTTGGATTATTTTTAACCCAATTTCATATTCAGTTACGAAGTTATCTGATTTATAGTATTTTTAACATGACTAAAAATATTAGAATGCAATTTTGGACCCTTAGTTGATCTCATATGTCTCTCCAAACATCTTCTAATTAGCCCTAACTAGTTAAGTAGGTATAGTTTCATGCTTATTCCATTTATGTTCATTTTTATGTGAATTATATCTCAATCGAGTTAATTATTCAAAAGTTATGGCCTCTGAAAGATAGGTCTCCGCATCAAATAGGGTCCTAATTTAAATTTGAGAAGTCTATTAATACACAAGTTCATTAATACATATATGACACTATATTATTGAGAAAGATACAAATCCATTAATCTAGAGATAAATTGTGAAAGTTTAAATATAATTATTTCAATAATTTAGAGTAGAATTCAATCAAATTTGAAGCATTAATTTATTTATCATGCATTTATTTTAGAATAAAACTTCACATAGAACTAGACACTACATTTTAGATTTCTTGTTGAACATGAATTTATACTTGGAGTGATAATTTATAAAAAAAATTAAAAACACCTTATCGGTATGATAATAATTTATGCTTGTAGTTATGGGTGTTGTACCCTCTACCTTATATAGATGTTTGGACATTATGAATTTTAGAATTATCTATACATGTCTAGCAAATGATATATGTTTTACATTTTTCAAAATGGTTAAGCTTCAACATAACTTTGTGCCTTATCTAGATAATAATCTAACAATTATAGTGGGTCATAATTAAATCATTCAAATGGAGCAATCGATAACGTTTAAATTTGGTCAATATAATACTAATAAGGAAAGATATTAAGAATAAAGATTATCAAGTTGATAATATAGATGATAAATTGGTTAAAATAAATTATACACCTATAGACCCTATAAATTATAAAGATGATATGAATATGTTTAATATTAGAACTCTTTATATAACCCCTCAAGATTATGGAATGCCAAATTTTTATTTAGCAAGTGCAAATAAAATAACAAATTAAGATGAATGTGAATATGAATGCACATACCAAAGCTATTAAAAAGCAGTAGTAAAATTATAACCACAACATTTAGATTTCCCCTACTCCCTCCCATTCTCTTCTACCTGTGATCTTACACTCTCACAATAGATTTTTACAGAGAGAAGTGAGCACATTGCCAAATTTATATTAAATACCATGGCTAAAGGATCAACATTTTAGGGGCTTTCAAAAACATTTATTTATTTAATGCATGACTCAATCAATCAATATGATTTTGGCATGGAATGGCACAACTATCTGCATGCAAAATTTAACCATTTAATATAACTTTTGTGTGTTAAAGTCTGATTTTGATATTGATAAGGAATGGCATAACTATTTGCGGGCATCGACATTTCATTTTTTTTTAATTTTTGTTACAAATCTCACAATGTCAAAAGATAAAGTAAGAATGATAAGTGTGTGGTTAATATAATATAATTAAGATAAATTCATGTTTATAATTAGGAGTGTGCAGGGTATATATCTCAAATTTTCAATTTCAAAATGACATGCTAAGCTATATAAACAAATTATTATGTAATTAATTTTTATTTAAAATTTTACTCTTTTAATATTGAGTATTTTGATATGTAATTTTGGTTATAAGTATAATAAATATGTAATATATAAGGTCTAGAAACATATATTGAAGATTATAAGATGTGGTGAGAATCTTCAAAATTTAATAATTAAAATAAATATTTAGATGTAAGACAAAGTTAACTCAAAATTTTGAGAAAGGATATTTATATGGACTCTAGTGTACTCTCTAAACATTGTTTGCATCATATAGACACTCTAGACAAAATTGTAGACGTGACCAAAACTAATTTGGACTATATTTGCATGGCACTTTTATTTAAAATCTAGTTAAGTATCTTGTGCTTTCTCTATGATCACATGCTAAATTTAAATTCTTATTCTTCTCTGAACTAGAAAATAATAATTATAAATCATATAGAAAATAAAATGTGTTTTGAATTTTGCATTATGCTAGAGAATAGTTTAATTATCTTAATATTTATTAGGGCCCTCAATGGTAATAGTATAAAAAAAACACATCTCAATAATTACAATAATTCAAGAATACAATCTAATGCTATGTAATATAAACTTGAAAAATTTAATGAATAAATGTTCTTCTTTAAATTACTTTTAATTTTTCAATATAACCTTACATGAATGATGGATTTTATTGATTTCTATTTAGATACGTAAATAAATAATAACGCATTTATGTTTCATAAGAAAATTAAATTTAAATTATGAGTATTAGTATTCAAAGTGGCCTCGAATATCAAAAAGATAAAAATACCCAAGTCAAAAGAAACCACCTACAAGAGTGTCCAGAAGTTAAAAATGATTCAAACTAAGGAATCCAATTAGAAGAGAGAGAAAAAAGTGTTGTAATAACTCAAAGAAGATCTAGGAACTCAAAAAAAACTTGTATATTCATTATATATACTTTTATGTTTAAAATTAGTTTGTAACACTCACTTCCATTGCATGTATTCCAAATGGTACTTTGGCCATGCATTTGGTCTTTCCTATCATGGAAAAAACTCGCTAAACACCTTAACAAAAGAGATCCAAGTGGAATGTTAATCACCATAGTGTTGTGTTTCACCATCGAAACTCTTCATGCCCAACATGCCATTGACGTGATTGTCACTTCCATGGAATATAGTCCAAATGGTACTTTGGCCATGTATTTAACCTCTCCTATCATTGACAAAACCCACTAAATACCTAGACAAAAGAGTTCTAACTAGAATGTTAATCACCATAATGTTGTGGTTCACCCCAAAACTCTTAAAACTAATAATTTAAAAGGTGATTGAGATTTACATTGACATAATTATCCTTATCAATATGTCCATTCAATATTTTCAAGCCTAACATGAACAGACTGGCAAGAACATTCATTAGGACAGCGTAAAACACCACATGAGTTATTACTACCACAAGCCTCGACTAAGATGATTATGACACAATATAACTTACTAAATCTAGGATCAACAAGTATACCCCAGCTACCATAGCCACTACATAGAACAATTTATTAACTAATCTATAAATAATTGTTCTAAACAAACACAAACAACAAGCATATTTAAGTAGAAAATCATAAGATAAGTAAATCATTCTAAAATATTCATGTATTCAATTTTGTAAGTTTATAATTCTTCCAAGTTAATATCCATGTGTAATTCAATTTTTAAAAAATAGAGTACATATAAAGTAATATAAGAAAATAATTTCAATATTTCTCTTTCATTGAAAATTACAATTGCAGAAAAATTCAAATATAATAAGCATAACAAATTAAATTTTTCTCTCATTAAATAAATAATACATCTTCAATCTAATTTTTAAATTAGAACAAATCTCATGTTTACATTACACTTTACAATGTTAACATACATCAATACTTTATTTCCTTTATAATACATTTCAATACCAACATCATCAATTACATATTACACAATTTAATATTTTAAAATAATAATATCATATATTATATTTTTTTCCCATGACAATCATATAGGATTAAGTATTCATATAAAATTATCTAAATGAACATATAATATCACCATTATTGCTAAGAACTATGGAATAAGAAGGAGAACATCATCAGAGGCTTTACCCCAACAATAGAGCCTTTCCTATCCCCTACACAACTCTTATATTTTAGAGTGGCACTACCTTTAACTTGAAAGGAAGATGTGAAACCATCAACAAGAAATAGAATAATGTGTATACAAGTCATATTGTAGTGAGCACCATAAAATCTATAGCAAGTCTCAATAGTGAACTAGAATAGGAAATAAAAAATCTATAATACATAATAAGTATATATGTGTTAATGGTCATAAGACTTAGAATTTAACAAGTCCGCCTCATTTTATCTAAAGTTAATAATCAATTCTCAATTATAGAGTAAAGGTGAAACAAGGGATTTCCACAATCTACATAGTGTTCATGTTTGTAAGTCCATAACTATAACCAAACACATATTTCTTAGTGTTACTATTTAATTCAGTGATCTTCATACAAAAAATCATGACTCAACATGAAGATAATCTTTGAGAAGTACATTTAATAATAATACATCACATTGGTATCCCATACCACCCACATGAATCACCATCACCCTTGCAATTCATTAAAGGTTTTCAACATACTATATAAGAAAACAACACAAATTCAATCATCGATAGACTATTTAAATGATAGCATGTCACACAAGGGTCCCATACCACCTACACAAAGTGTCATCATCTATTCACCCTACCGATGATTGAAAAAAATCATAATAAAATCTAAATGTTGGATTATTTATATATTAATCTCTTAAAGTAATGTAAATACAATTATGTATTCACAACTAGCATACAAAGAGATAGGTTTAAGTCATTTCAAATGCAAATCATGTTTAATTTTTTAGTCCCAATTTGAGTTTAAGACACCTAAAATTTATATGAGACACTTTGGCACACTTTGACATACTTGGAATTTGTGTACACATTTGACTCTTGTGTACACTTTCCCCTATCTTTTTACCCACTTTTTATCTTTTCCAACCTAGTTTACCAGATATACATATTCAGGATCAACCTAGTATGTATAAGAACCTTCAAAAATCCTATAAAATTTGTCTCCATACTTCAAATTGTTGGTTTTCACTCTCAAGACAATATTGGAATAGTCAGATAGTCATGGTTTATTGCAAGTGTCTAACTTTATTAGTAGTGTTTAGGAACATTCAAAAACTATATTTAAAATTATAAATTCTCCATTAGGTGAGATTAGATGTGTTTCATGGATAAATCATTGTGGTAAATATCAAAGAGTCAACTATAAATACAAATCAATCTTAAAGTTATACTCACTTAGCACTCACTTGTTCACTGCTTGGAAATCACATTGAGAAATCAAATAACACTCTCTCGAGATATCATCACAAAGGAGTACACATCTAAAAACACTTTAAAGGATAAATCTTATTATAGGTGCAATCACTGATATGGTGGGGATAAATTAGTGATTCAATTAATTCAATTCCACTTCCAAATCTTCAAACTATCAACCATTCAATACAAGAATTCATGAAGCATATAAACTAGTTATTGCAATGAACAAAGGAAACTATGCAAGATCAATACTCATGACACATGTAATATGTGGGAAACCATCATGGGGGAAAAACCCCACTCTTAAGTCTACAAACAAGTGGACTATAGTCCTATAAAATACTTATAAACAAGAGACTTTAGTGAAGCACCCACTTCACAAGGAACACCAACCCCTATGCATGAACAAGCACCCACTTGTCCTATATGTTGAGAACCCAAACAAAAAATTATGAAATAAATACCTATATATCTTTTATTTCCTTTTAATATAATGGATAAATATTGAATAGTACTTGTCTTCAACCCTTGACTCTCTCTCAAACCTTCACACACAAGCAATGCATCCAAAACACCCTTTTGGATCACTTTACACTTCTCCACTCATATTCAATATTAAACCCTTCAAGAACACTATTATAACATCATAAATATTACCTATAATTCATACACAGATTCTTCAACTTGATATTCTCTTCAATCTATCTACCAAGCACACTCATACTTCACTATCCTTCATTTTTCAACTCTAGAAACCTTCACCTTTGATCTTGATCTTTATAGAGTATACATGATCATCACCTTATTGATATTTATACAATATAATTATAGGTAATCCCCCTAAGTCACCTAATTTTAGGCACCCCTTGAGCACCTTCAAACCATCTACAACCATGATGAAACTTCATAGTTGCCTTCAAATTTTCTCTCACAAGTCAACTCCATGATCACCAATAGATGTTCAAGCCATACTCAAAACATGAAATATGTTCAAAATATATTTGAAACATCATAGTATAATAATAATACCTTGGTATTTTTTTTTAAAATACAATATAAATCCATTTGAGTCACCTAGCCTTATCTATAGGCCTAGTAGCCCTTCCTAAACCTTGTAGATCCCATAACTTTATGTGTATACATATTCATTACTTTAAATTTCATATATAGATTAAAATAATATTTAACCTCATTCACTCCAATAATTATCATCTAACTCTTCCTCTGCACCATAGCTCCTTCACAATCTAACTTGCCAATTAGCCCTCCATTTGCATAAAAAATCAACCATAGGTCAAACTATACACTTTCAGATGACTATAAATACCTTTTTTAGTACACTTTTGGACATTTAAATATATTAATCATCCTCATAACTTAAATACCTTGGGAAGGTCACTAACTCATATGGTGCAAAACCTATGGCATCAAAGAAAAATCTAGTCAACTTACCACCTTATGGTCAATTCCAAATCCTAAAAATTATCTCACACTTGGAGGTCACCAATACACACTTTTGTACAAAATTTTGAGTTTTAACTCCTTGTGTAACCCATATATCCATGAAATAGTTTTTGACCTGCTTGTCTTTAAGCAAGGACTATCATATCCAAGAGCCATCAAAAATCTTCAAATTTACCTCAAGAGACATTCAAACACTAAAACCACCTAGATCACACCTTTATGAGGTCAACACACCATTATATTCCACAAATTCACTTTGAACACTCACCAATATTTATTTGACACGTAGAACCAGTCATACTATGCATACAAACCTTGTGTACATAGTAGTTACTATGTCAAAACACCTTAGAATGATCATAAAAAACCTTTGACATTTATTCAACACATTTTTCACATGGACACATCAAATCCAACTATCCTCCACCCTCATTTGGCTTCTTAAACCTCAAAATCATCAATTTTGCATGATGAGCTCATACTGGGCAGTGTATACTGAACAAAATGGTCAAATAGAACAAATGGTCATGAATGCTTTCTATGCCCAATAAAATGCATTAAATCCCATGGATTACACTTAAATATATCCTCTTCACCTTCCATATCGTTATTACCTTCATATTTCATGCTTAGACTTTCCAAACCAAGCATCAAAAATATATTAAAACTTGTCTTTAAGACCAATGTCCTTGAACATAACTCTTGAATATTTTCACCACAAACCCATGGAGTAAGCTTATGAACTTATTTCTCCCCCTCAACCAATGATCTTCTAATGGTAAAAACAAGGAGATGACTCCCAGTCTTTATCTTAGATATTCAAATGTTGCTTTTGTCAATGGTTTAATAATAATAACTACAAGTTATTCTTTTGTAGGCACATACTCCAACTTAATACTTTGATTACTCACTTTTTCTCTCAATAAATTATATATAATAGGAATGTGCTTAGTTTTTTATTGAATAATATAATTATTAGAGATACAAATTACACTAGTATTATCATAATAGATAGGAAAATGTCCATTTTATCTTACCTTATAATCTTCTAAGGTTTGCTTCATCCATATTACCTAAGTAAAACTAGAGGTAATAGCTATATACTCAGCTTCTACAATTGATAGTGATATAGAGGCTTTTTTCTTACTTAGCCAAGGCACCAAACATTCAACCATGAAGAAAACACCACCACTGGTACTCCTCCTATCATCTACACATCCTACATTAGTGTATGTCCTTACAGTGAATAATTTGCTCCTAGGATACCATAAATCATATTCTACGATGATCTTGAGATACCTCAAGCTTCTTTTGATTGATTTCAAGTGATATTCTCTAGGATCAACTTGAAACCTACCTACAAGGTATACTTCTTGTATGATATTAGGCCTAGAAGTAGTAGAGTACAAAATACTTCCAATTATATATCTATACAAGGTTTGATCAACCTTTGGTGAGTCATCTTGTTTACTTATCTTACATCTTATGATCATTGGATTACTCATTGGCTTACAATCCAACATGTCAAACTTCCTTAGCATATATTTGATGTATTTTACCTATGAAATGAATATCCCTACATCAAATTGGTTAATTTGTAGTCCTAAGAAGAAAGAAAATTCTCCCAACATTGCAATTTCAAAATCAATCATCATAGCATCTGCAAATTCTCTACTCATGTTGTCATTGTTAGATTCAAAAAATATGTTATTAACATAGAACACCACTAGTAATTGATGAGTACCATTTATCTTAATGTACAAATTACTATCAACTATCCCTTTTTTGAATCCTTGGCTCAATAGATACTTTTCTAATCTATCATACCAAGCTCTAGGATCTTGTTTAAGACCATATAAATCCTTCTTTAGTTTACAAACATAGTCTTCATTACTTTTCATGGAAAAATATTTAGGTATCTCAATATAGACTTCTTCATCTAAGTTTTCATTCAAAAAATTAGATTTCACATCCATTTGGTAAACTTTGAAACCTTTGAAGCTTCTATATGATAAGAAGAGTCTAATTGCTTCCATTCTTACAACAAGAGCAAATGTCTCAAAAAAATCTATCCCTTCAACTTGAGCATATCCTTTACACATTAGTCTAGCCTTATTTCTTATGACCTCTCCTTTATTATCCATCTTGTTTCTGAATACCCACTTATTTCCTATCACTTTTTTGTCTTTTGGCCTGGGTACCAAATCCCATGTTTCATTCTTTACAATTTGATCTAGTTCCTTATCCATTGCACATGTCCAATTTTCATCTTTGCTAGCTTCCAATAATGTTTTAGGTTCAACCTTTGATAACAAAGTTATGTCTTGTTGATTCTAATTGATCAACTTTCTCCTTCTAGTTTACAAACTAGCATTCACATCTCCAATAACTTGGGAAACTGGATGGTCCTTCTGTATTCTCCTAGAAAGATATTTAGTGTCTTGTTTTACTTCTTCCTCTTGATCATCTAATTGATTAGGCATGCCTTCATTATTTGAAATAGGGTTCTTAGTAGTGTCATTTATCTGAAAGTTAGGCTTTTTTATTTAACCTACCTCTTCAACTCTTACATTAGAACTTTTAACAACCTTATGGAATCTCTTATTGAAACATCTCTAAGTAGAACTTATGGATTCTCTAAAATGTTTGACATTAGTTTCCCTATTCTTTCATAGATCATATGGATTCTTATCACCATTTACTCTAACTTGGAACCTATTGAATATGTAAACTAATGTATTAGCATCCTCTTTATAAAAACCATCTAATAGTTTGGAATCTTGAAGCATGGATGTACTGATTTCTTAGATAGTTTTGTTTTTCCTCTCAACTACCCCATTGTGTCTTAGTAGTAAAATATTATTTTATAATCCCTTGTTCCTCACAAAAATTATCAAACTCATAAAACCAAAATTCACCTCCTCTGTCTGATCTCACACACTTGATTTTTGATCCTTTTTCATTTTCAACAAGATATTTTTTGCTTTAAACTTTGCAAAAGCTTCTTATTTCTCCTTAAGGAAATATATTCAAGTAACCCTAATAAATTCATCAATTAATAACATGAAGTAGTTGTTACCTTGAGTTCTTGTAGGTCCACATAGATCAGTGTGGATTAATTACAATGGTACTATGGTGGAATTATCCTTAGATTTGTAGCTTATCTTGGTTTGCTTCCCATGAAGGCATGCCTTACAAAGCGTATGAGGAATCTTAGTGATTTTAGACATATGCCTCACTAATCCTTTCGAACTGATCCTCACCAAGTTGTCAAAATTCATATGTCTAAGTCTATTATGACAAACCTGAATTTCCTCTAATTGATTCATTAAGAACACCTCTCTATTGGATTCATGGAACACATACAAGTTGTTGTCTACCTTGTGAATGTTTTCAACTATTTTTCTAGATTTGGCTCTTCTCACTTCACACCCTTTGTCATGAAAATTCAAAACATTTACTTGCTTACACATTTAGCTAACATTTAGAAGATTATGTTTCAAACCTTCTACATATATAACATTTTCAATTCTAGTGTGACCATTATCTAAACTAATAGAACCTTTCCCAACTATGTTAGAAAAATTATTGTCACCAAATCTTATTGTACATGAATTATGCTTCTTTAAAGAGATAAACTTGCTCATGTATCCTATCATATGACTTGAGCATCCACTATCTATGTACCATTTCTTATTTTCATCCTCTTGAGTATGCAAGGTAGTTTGAATAAACATTTTTTCTTCCTTTGGTGCACTATCTGAATCTTGCTTCTTTTTTTATTCAATCTTGAATTTGTCTTTCTTGAACCATTTGATGGTTTCAATGACCTGAATGTCCTTTTTCCAATATGTCCTCTTACATTATTTGGCTATATGTCCCTATTGATTATAGTTATATCATAGAACCTCATTTATACTCTTTGAAGATAAATTATAGTCCCTATATCTATGACCATATTGATTACAAGTGTATCAGTACCCATTGAAGACATGACTATAGTTTTTCATGTTAGTCATCACTTTTACTTGACCATCAATAACACAAGACTTCTCATCTCTAAATTCTTTAGTAGAACTAGAATTCTTCTTGTCCTTAGATAAAATTACATCTATATATGTCATATATTTACCTTCAAAATTATCCATTCTTTGATTCAATCCTTTATCCACCATATCCTACAAATTCTTGACTGTTATTTCTATTCTACATATTTGTGTCTTCACATTATCAATGGTTGAATTAATATCATAACATATAGAGGAAGTTAGATATGAATTTTTACTTATTTTCTTATTCTTAAATATTTCATTTTCTTCATCTAGACATTTGATCTATAATAAGGCACATACTAGTTCATCTTGAAGATATGTCTCAACCTCTTTGTCATCTATTGTACATATGATCACCTTCAAGTGGTTAAACTTGAAAAAAAGATGTGGATCTAATACCAATTTTTAGAGGTACATTCATTGATGATGCAGGGAGATAAACCAGTGGTGCAAGTAATTTAATGCCAATTCTAAAATTCCAAACTCTCAATCATTCAATACAAGCATTCATGAAGCATATAAATTAATTATTGTAATGATCAAAGGAAACTATGTAAGATCAATATTCATGACACATGGATTATGTCTGAAACCCTCGTGGGGTATAAAACCCACTATAAAGTCTTAAAAAAAGTGCATTATAATCCTATAAAATATTTACAATAAAGAGACTTTAGTGAAGCACCCAATTCATAAGGAACACTAACCCCTATGCATGAACAAGCACCCACTTATCCTAGATGTTGAGCACAAACATTTCACCTTCTAATATAAATATATATATATATATACACACACACACACACATATATATATATATGTATGTATATATATATATAAATTCCTTTAAATATATTTTATAAACAATGAATATCACTTCTTTTCGACCCTTGACACTCTCTCAAACCTTCACACACAAGCAATGCATCCAAAACACCCTCTTAGACTATTTTACAATTCTTCACTCATATTCAATATTCAACCCTAAAAGAAAACTATTATAACATCAAAAATATGACCTCTAAGTCATTCACACATTTTTCAACCTCCTATGATCTTAAATCCATCCATCAACTACACTCACACTTCACTATCCTTCATTTTTCAACTCTAGAAACCTTCACTTTTGATCTTGCTCTTTATAAAGTCTACATGATCATCACCTTCTTGGTCAAACAAAAGAATTTTATTAGATTAAGGATTATATCCAAATTATAATTATATCAACACCACTTTCATAGGTCTTCCATAACTTTTATATACCACCCTTAAGCAACAATACCTTTCAATTAGGCCTAAAAAGCCCTTTTAGGTCCATGGAGAACTATTCACCCTTTTATCACTTCACTGAGAAAAACTAGGAACACAATACCACTTAAAATCATACAAGTCCATGAAAAATGACCCCTAAGATACCCTTAATATATTACATTCATCCCTACAAACCTCTACATATGCAAAACCTATCAATCATTTGCCTTATAAATGAAATCATCATGAACAGACCAAAAATCAACTTGTAAGCAATTGTTCATATAGAATATGGATTATTAAAACCACCAAAATCCATACACATAATCCTCAGGGAGTATAAAAAAATATCCAATATATAATTCACATTGAAACATTCAAATACTATCAATAAAAACTCAAACATCCTTCTTGGGTCATTCATAGAAGAAGGTCAAACCCTTAGTCAAATTTGGACCATAATAAATGTAGTTGTATGACTAGTCAAACCTCAAAACCATTTTTCCTAGATTTCCATTGAAGTTATATACCACTTTTATTTTTATACCACCATCAAATTCATCATTCATCAAAAGTTATAGGCAAAATAATGAGGACTAGTTTTCCTTTGTAAATTTAAATATTTGAATTCCAACGGTCACTTTTTAATGCAAATTTGGCTAAGTATGGAAATCAGTGAAATATTTCTAATTTGGTCTAATTTTTAAATATACTACCATAAGTAAATAGTTCTAATTTGGTCTAATTTTTTTTATTGTTTATGTTTAATTTTTTTTTTGGTTCCCTTATTTTGTATCCTTTATATTGTATTTGGTTCTTAAAATGGTACATGTTACTTGGGATAATAACCCAATCCTAAGAAAAAATTATATTGAATATTAAATATATTTCTTTGTGAAGTAGTAATACTAGACGTTTTCATTACCATAACCAAGGGATTTAAATTGTTTGCATGAATTTATTGATTCTTTATCATATATTGATTCATATATCCCTTTATTGATGCAAGGTTCCCTATGAATGGCATTGATAATATAATTGGTGAAATCATGGAAGAAGTGGAAAGCTTTTGACAAGGTAATTGGTGAAATCATGGAAGAAGTGGAAAGATTTTGACAAGGATAAGATTTAAGGGAAATATGTCTGAGTCAGACCATGTGGTTTTCAAGCTATCATTAACCCTAGTAAAAAAAGTGTATCTCAGATGGGAAAACCAATTTTACTCTTAAATTATTTGAAGCTCAAGATTGAAAATTGAAAGGTTGCAACATGTAATAACTGAGAAGAATAGGGTCATGAAAATATTTACCATGTATAAAGAGGAGTTACATAATATAATTTTAACATTTAGGTCATAGAAGTTAGAAGTAGAATTGTTTTCACCATGGATAGTGTCAATGCCTACACAAGACTAGTTTGTGATTTTAAAGGAGAGATTATCAATATCCTAAGCATGAATTATGATAAAATGATTATTATGTATAAAAAAAAGTTGATGCACTAGAAGAAAAAGTGTGATAAGTTGTGCATCCAAGTCTAACAGTTTGATCTAACCGATTTTATAGTTCAAAGAAAAATAATATTGTATAGGTGTATAGGTATTTCACTCATGATAAATGTTCAAAATAATTTACTATATGTTGTTTATTTTGTTGGTAATTGCAACATTTACTTCACTAGATTGTTATATTTGGGTTACTACTTATATAATTTAAAGTTATGCATTATCATACTTCCTCCTTGTGTCAATGCCAATTGGAAACCTTCTCAATATTATACACAAGTTTATTTAATATTGATTTGAATTCTTTCAAATGTAATTAAATTTGATGAAACATCATCTATTGGATTTGTTAAAAATAGAACATTCCTGCTGGGTTTTATTTAATATATGTTATGATCCTATTGAGTGTTTAATGAATCTCACAAGTTTTATTGAAAATTTTATTATACAATAGGATTCTAAGAATAATATTAAACTCTAGCATATATTTAACATACAATAAGTGTTTTAAAAAAAATTATGTATGTATTTATGAATTTAGTACTGAGATGTTTCCCAAACAATCATATTATTATTTCGTTCATTATTTATTATTTAAAATAATAATGAATGGACAATGGGTATATGGTAACCCGGTTCATTTTCATATAAGGTAATCTAAACTAGGTTCCATGTCCATGAATATTATCCAATTATTTTTTGTTAAGTTACCAATTATTTTTATAGGATAAGGGATCTACTCTATATATGTCCCCAATCAATCGAGGACCAATATATATACATTTGTGATCTAATTTATCAATCGAGAGTGTCGAGTGAAGATTATATAATATATCCTAATCACCCCTAACCCCAATTGTATATAACTCCCCTTCCACAAGTGGTTCGCTATCTCTCGTTCCTCTATTTATAGATTAAATAAGGGACCCAATTAAACTATATCCTATTGAGCATATGATTAAATTATTGAAGTGACAATAAGATATTCTAATTATATATCCACATCTACCAAATTTGTTACAATGAGTACTGCTTAAATTACCCATGATCCATATGTCCAATTGTTACAATATGGAGATAGGGGTAATTTTAGACCTGTCATGAAACATATGGGATTCTATCATTTTTGTCTAGTGAAATGAAAAAAAAGAGATGGATTAAATTGAATAAATAAATATGGAATAATTATTATTAATGATATCCTTCTATCATGCTATCTTTTGATATTAACCACAATTTTATTGTTATGTTATAATAATGCTAGTTATACTAGTTTAATATACTTTCAATATACCCTTGGTATAATATTGAAAATAATATAATGATTTTAAAATATATAATTAGTTTTCCATTCCTGATCTTTCTTTCACGAAATCAATTTCACCTTGACTTCACAATAACGTAAGGAGCTTATCTTGTTTGGGAATATGGGAGAAAGCACTTTTGTTGGCATTATATGTGTGTGTGTGTGTGTGTATATATATATATATATATATACACACACACACATATACATACATATACATATACATATACATATATATATCTATATATATATATATATATATATATATATACATACACACACACACACACACACACACATAATCTGTTGTGGGCTTTCACTACAACTGTTTCATCATATATGTGAAGTGATCCTCATTAATATAGTTTGGATATAATCTAAGTTTCAATTTTAAATAAATTTTTGAATTTTGGATATGAAATGGTTTGGATTGGAATTAATGAAGGGTTTGTGCATGCAAAATTTCAAACCCAGTTAACAAAATATTATTATAATCAAACAATAGTTAAAATCCCATGTTTTATGTTTGTATAGTTCATAGAAAACTAGTTCTAGATGTCTAGCAATAAATTGTATCTACTGAGTAGTGTCAAAACCTCATCATTTTACAACAAATTAGTGTTTTATCTAGAGAGGATAATTTACATTACGCATGTTATATAGCATTTATAGATGGTATCGATAGTTTTTTGTAAACAATTGAAAAAATAGGCCTTTGTGTGGAAGTGAACTCCAAGGCAAGTGTTGCTAAAATGAATGGGAGGAGGGATCTTATGATTGGAATATTAACTTCATTACACGATGACACAACTTTTATATTATATATTCCATGATATTTGAATCACCAATGCAAATGAATACTCAAAATAGAGTGAAGCATTTGATGAACCAAAGTAAATAAGGCAAATGCCTTTAGATGTTTTTGAGATACCTACTTTAGAAGATGCACCTGGTGATTGTTTCAAGGGTTGTGAAATGTTTGATTTTAAGTGGACCACAATGTCCCTGTTGTCCAATCTTTGTCATTTTTATGTAATATTATGTTTTTGTTGTTTTCTTAATGGTAGTCTACTTTTTTTTATGAGGTGGAGAATGTTAACTGAGCACCACTACCAATCTCGTAGGAATATGCACTTGTGGTTTGAAAGACAAAAACTTTTTATAATTATTCAATTATGATGAGTATTTTTCAATTTAAAAATTGAATGCTATAATGAAATACATTTAAAATTTATGCATTGTTCATAGATGGCATGTTTATTTATTGAAATAGGAATGTAAACTGATTATTTTCCTACAAATTGTTTCTCATTTTCTAGTCAACTGATACATATCATATAATATGTTCTAAAAAAATTATGTCTTTCTTCAAACCCTATAATTCAATTAAATAAATATCATTTCCCTTATATATCATTTATATTTTCACCTCTAATAATTGGAAGCCGTAAACTTATCATTAGACTAATAAATTCCTTTAAAGTGATTTGTAACTAGTACCAAACATACAATATTCAAATTTTTTTTATTTTGGTCAAATACCTATGTTGCATTCATGTTTTCTATGGGTAAGAAAGAACCTTGTTGTGCATCTAGGATTTTATAGAGTGATAATTATGACCTATTTCGTATTTACTCGTTGTTTGAATAAATGCTACATCTTCATTAAAAATAAAAACTAAATAGAATATTTCCTTGTATCTATTGTTTTTTAGTTTGTAGTTAGTTCATACATATCCTATAATATGTTTTATATTTGTTCATGGATTTATTCAAACCCTGTCATACAATTCAATTAATATAATTTGGCTTTCATATTATTTCTACTTTCACCTTTGATATTTGGAGGCATTAACCTTATCGTTGGACAGACATAATCCCTTGAAGTGACTTGGAACCAATGCCAAACTTACATTATCCAAGATCCTTTATTCTAAAAAAATACATACATTGCATTCATGTTTTACAAGAGTAATAAATTAAATTGTTGTGCAAATTAATTTTTAGAGGGTTAATATTTGGCTATTTCACATTTATTTATTTTTCATAGGTGCCACATTTATTTATTAAAATATAAAATTGAATAGATTAATTCTCTACATTTTTTTAGTTTCCAATTAGTTCCTACATATCTTATAATATGTTCTAAATTTGCTTGTTGCTTTCTACAAACCCTATGATTCAATATGTGCATGAGGTTTTATGTATATGATTAGGCTTTTATGGACATTGCATTCATTTTTTCCATGGGTAAGAAATAATCTTTTTTATGCAGAGTAACATTCAGAGTGCAAGGGATATTATACACATTGTTATGGTGTTACAGTTTAGAATTATCACCATCCCTTTGTAAAATCATCAACACTCTAATACACTTCATTGAATAATATTAATTCAAATTTTACACAATATTAAAATTACTAAGAATGTGAAAAAAGTCTATCCACTATTGATTTTATAAGCTTGACACAATGTGACAAAGTGACTAATGTGAATAACCTAATACTATTCTCTTGAGTTTGTGAATATAGTTCCCAAACTTTTACACATGTATTAACCCAATTTCATCTATGAACCAGTTGGAGTCACTAAAATTCTCACTAGATTTACATATTCCCTTTAAGTGAATTATAATTTATACCAAACTTATATTATTCAAGCTCTTTGATAATGACCAAATACATGCATTGCATTCATGTTTTCCATAGGTAATAAATAACTTTGTTGTGAAGATCAATTTTGAGTGTGTTAATTTTGACCTATTTAACATTATTTATTGTTCATAGATGCCACATTTCTTCATTGGAATAGAAAACCAAACAAATTATGTCCCTGCATTTCATTTTTCAATTTCTTGTCAATTCATACACATTGTATAATACGTTTTAAATTTTCTCATGGCTTTCATGAATTCCTATAATTCAATTCAATAAATATTGTTATGATTTACATGTTATAATATTGCATTAACACAAAAAGAAACATGATATTATATTTTAAGAGGTATATGAGTGTTTGTGTATCAGCAACTGAATGATAATCCCTTACATAAATGTTTTAATATTGTAACATAAATGAGTTGTGGGTTTAACCTTTACTAATTATGTTTATTTATGATAAATTATGGTGTATGTTTTTGATGCAAGTGGTGCATAGGTAACTAAAGTGTTAGGGGAAAATTGGATGCCTTTTTTATATAGATAGATGATACAAAAAGGGATCCATCTCCCTTATCAGACATGAATATGCTTTGATACCTAAATGAAATGATATTACTATTGAGTTTTGATTATATGACTTTGTTATGGACTAAACCTAAAATTCTTATGGTGGATTTTTTATATGCTCATCTTAATGTGTTTGCCTAGTATAGGGATGAATTTGTTTGAATTTACATTTTCATATATTTTTAATATATTTAAGGATTTTGGCATTGTAAGTATGGATAATATACTTGTCATTGCAACACAACTAAGACAATTAATATGTATACCAAGACCATCTATTTTACATGCCCCTTTTTAAAATGTGTTCTCCACTATAATATTTATCTTTGATTTGTATTTATACCAGCTCAGTCAACCCAATTAATAACTATAAATATAAGTATTATTATGATTCCATATAGAAATGAGAGTCAAGTTTCAATTAAAGAGGTATTTCTTTTGGTATGTTGAGATGAAGTTAAATTCACTAGGTAAAATTTCTTGTTGGGTGTGTTGAAATTAATTTCAATGGGATAGGATAAATTTTCTTTTTGGGTATGTCAAGGTGAATTCATAAGCTTTTATAATTTGTAGGGTTTACATGGTTCCTTAGTGATATTCATATTTTGATTTAATAAAAATAAAGTTATTATTTTCTCTTTTAAGTGTTCTTGGTGTAATTCATAGGCCCATGCACAAAATAAATTCCCTGCATCTAATATTAAACTCTAATTTCATTTAGATTAGTCACATTTGCTTATGGTGAACCCTCATGTCAAGTAGGTATAATTTAACTTGTTTACACATTTTACCCAATTTTATTTTCCAAATTATTTTCATTTAATGGCATAGATGTTAAAAAACACTAAATCATTTCACATGTAAAGGTGAGAAATAAGTATCCAAATTTATCTAGATTATGGATTTTTTCATATCACTATGGCCAATCATTAGTTTATGTCCCAAAATTTGAGGAGACTATATAGGGATGGGAGACTACCATTAATAAGGGTAGAATGATTCCTCTTATTATATGTTACACATATTACATGTTTGGATTATTGTTTATATCTCAAATCTATATTATACCATTCATAGTGCTTTTATACAAATATTACATGTTTGGATTACTTTGTAGCTCTTTCTCAAAATAATAAATGACCTAATTCCAAGCCATATCACTAAAATTTTGTTCAATGGATAATATACATGGTTTTTGGCATTGTAATAATGGATGATATAAATGTCATTACAACACAACTAAGACATTTATTATGTATGCCAATGTTTTGATTTAATTAAATGGACCCCAAAAAGTACTATGTTAAATGGTTATGATTTACATGTTATAATTTTGCATTAATGCAACCACAGTTATTCTTTTAGATTCACAGCATGCACCAAACATTGATCAAAGATATACTGATAGGCTTTTTTAGTATCCTCTCCTCCAAGTAGGAAAAATATTAGGGACATCTCCACCTTATATTATATTATATTACATAGTTATGGTGTATCGAATTGTAATGGTTTTCCTATCCACCAATGGTTCTAGATGTCCAATGGGACTAGCTTCGAATGAATAAAGTGGTATATAAATGGATGACTATGACAACTTCCAATGAGTTATTAATGGAACTTCTTGTTGAATTTATGTTAAATACTTAGTCATCTGGGAGCTCCTAATGTCATAACAAGATAAACTCTTACTGACTAATAACCAACCTACAATGAATAGGGAAGGTATATATTAATGCTAAGAATAACCCAATATTGAATACTAGTAATAATGTCAAAAAAATAAATTTATCCCATATTCCAATACATTCTAATCTCAATATATTATTATAAATTTAACGGGAAATTGATCCCATGAAAAAGAGAGATCAAGAAATGGAAAACTATTGATAACTTCTACAATCATTATTTGATTATCAATATTATACCAAGAGTATATTGAAAGTATACTGAGCTAGTATAATTATCCCTATTCTAACATAGTAATAAAATTATGGTTAATATTCAAAATGAGAAGGATAGAAGGGTATCACTACTTCCAATTATTCCAACTCTATTTATTCAATTAAATCCATTTCTTTGCTTTATTTTCATTGGATAGAAATGATAGATCCCATATGCTTCATGATAGGTCTGAAAGTAACCATGTCTCCATATTGTAACAATTGGGCATATGTATCATAGGGAATTTAAGTAGTAATCATTGTAATGCATTTCACACATATGGTTATTTAACTAAAATACATTCATGTCACTTCAAGAATTCAATCATATGTTCTAAAAGATATAGTCTAGTTGGGCCCCCTATTTAATCTATAAATCAAGGAGTGAGTGATAGATAACCACTTGTGGAGGGTATAATTATATCCAAATGGTGTTGGGGATTATTAGGCTATACTATATAATTGGCATTCAACCCTCTCAATTGATAAATCAGTTCCCCTATCTATATATGGGACCTTGATTGATTGGGACCCTATATATATAGTCGATCCCTTGTCTTATAAAAATAATTGGTAACTTAACAAAAAATAATTGGATAACATTGATGGAGATGGAACCTATTTTAAATTGCCTTAATAAAAATGAATCGGTTTACCATATATACATTGTCCATTTATCCTTATTTTAAATAATAAATAACCACTAAAATAATAATATGATAGTTTGAGAAACATCGTAGGACTAATTTCTTAAATATATGTTAAAATAATTTTGAAACACTTGTTATATGTTAAATATATGCTAGATATTAATAACATTCTAAAAATCCTATTGTATAAAACTTGTTTCCACAAAACTTGTGAGATTCATTAAAAGCTTAACAGGATCTGAACACATAATAAATAAAACCCAATTGGAATGTTACATTTATATCAAAGGTAGAGATGAGGTTTAATTAAATTTAATTACATGTGAAATAATTCAAATTATAGTAAGTAAAATTATGAACAATAGTGAAAAGGTTTCCAATTGGCATTGACATAAGGTGAAAGTATGACCATGCGTAACTTAAAATTATATCAATAGTAACTTAAATATAATAATCTATTGAAGTAAATGTTGCAACTACAAAAAAATTAAACATCAAGTGGTCAATTATTTTTAACATTGTTTGTGAGTGAAATAACTATACACCTATACAATATTATTCTTATCTAAACTATCAAAACTAGTTGGATGAAACTGTCAAACTTGGACATACAAATTCTCACACTTTGTCTTCTAGTACATCAAATCTTTTTCATAAATAAAAATTTTCATCATAATTCATTTTTAGGGCCTTGATAATCTCTCCTCTAAAATCATGAACTAGTTTTGTGTAGGCATTGGCACAATCCATGGTGATAAAAAACAATTCTACTTCTAACTTCTCACACCTAAATTTCAAAATTGTATGATGTAGCTCCTCATTTTCCATGGTTAATTTCTTCACAACCCTATTCTTCTTAGTTATTACATGTTCCAACCTCTCAATTATTATCCTTGAGTTTTGAATAAATTCATATTAAAATTAGTTTTCCCTATAGAGATAATATTTTTTTACTAAGACAAATGATAGCTTGAAAACCACTTGGTCTGATCCAAAAATATTTCCCTCACATCTTATCCTTGCCAAAATCTTTCCACTTCTTCCATGTTTTCACCAGTTGTCTTATCAATTCCATTCATATGGAACCTTGCATCAATAAATTGATATGAAACCAAAATATGTTAAAGAATCAATAAATTTATGGAAATAATTCAAACCCCTTGGTTTGGGTAATGACAACATGTAATGAACATGTAGTACAACCACTTCACAAGGAATGATATTAATATTCAATACAAGATTTTCAGGATTGGATTATTAACCCAAGGAACATGTACCATTTTTAGAACCAAATACAACTTAAAGGTTATAAAATAATGGAACAAAAATATTGAAGATAAATAATAATAAAAAATATAGACTAGATTTAAATGAGCTATTTATAGTAGTATTATAGTAAAATATTTGATAATGTGTATAACTGTGAAGTAGTTAAAATTTATAAAGAATTTGCATTTGGAAGTTGTAGTCTATTCACAAGTTTTTTTCACATTATCTTACATTACATTCTAAAATTGTGACATGTTTTTTCATAATTTCACTATATTTTTATCAAATTCAAAACAAAATATGGCAAGAAAAAAACCCTATATGTCACCCTTGAACAACTATTTTGAAATGAGAAACCAATTTTCAATGTGATAGAATCAACTTCATCAAAGGAAAACATAAATTTGTATCTTCAAAAGTTTATAAAAAAACATGTTACCATGTTACATTAAGTAGAACTAGGTGGAAATATAATAAGAAGAATGAGGAAAAAAATTAAAAATAAGAACTAGGTGGAAAACCAAAAAAATATTTATCTTATTATATTTATGTTGCAATCTTTCATGTTTTGTATTGAAATGGCATTAATCAACTAGGATGGAAAACTTACTCAATGTGTACTATAAAGGCTTCTTTAAGATATACAACATGAGAAATAAGTTCAATTGTTAATTTATAGTGATCCAATGTCATAATGTAGAAATATTTAGTTATGTTATTTAATTATGTACATATGAGTTAGTCATGCTTCATTTCCCACTTGCAGGAAAGTTTGTAAATAAATTTTTACCTTCTTGATTGGAGATTTATATTTTTAACACTCTATAAAGGAGATATAAGCATAATTTTCAATTCCTAAAGAGGTGGTAGGTTTCTAAATTAGAATAAAAAAATTGTAAGTTGATAAAATAGTATTCCATATAATGTTAAAATAAATAAGCTAATTCATAACTACTTATAATGTAAAAACATTATGTGTAACATGTGCTTTAAATAAAAATAGTAATAAGTTATAGACCCATATTCGAGTGTGATACATTGGACTTGTTTTAGATTAAAATATGTCTCAAGTTTTTATTCAAATAAATAGAAATTTTGGGATAATAATACAAAAATCACCTTGATTAGATGAACTACTATTAGGGCATCATCTAACTTTTTATTCTCATAAGAGCACTAGTGGCTTCAATATATGTGAATAACTTAAGCAATGTGGATAAAAATAAGAAGTTCAAAAACTCATTATCCCTCACTTTATCACAACTCATCTCAATGCTCAACTTTTGATCTAGCACCTCTTCAAAATTTCTCCCTCCCATCAGTCTCATCCCTTGTTAATCTTATCTATAATTGGTCTTATTTTTAAGAGAACTCTCTTGTTTTCAATTCTAGATAGGCCATGGAATCCTATGAACATACCCCTATTTGATACCCATAGCATTCTTTGAAGTGTTATGGTCCACCTTTTCCACCTTCTTTCTCTTCCTCATGAGAAAGGCATATCACATGATGTGTTTTGTGAGTTGTTTTAATAAATAAAGACATGGTATGAGACAATTGGAGATAAAATCTAGACAAGTCACATGAAGCATCCTTTCACATAATCATGAACATAATCCTATGTTGCACTTAATCCCTCAATTATTCATTTTCACACATTGATTCATAATTATTAAATGTGTATATACATGTGAAAATTATTACATGTGGTAATAATTTTGAACATGATTACATGTGAGCATACATGTCAACATGATTACATGTGAGTATACATCTAAAATGTTTACATTTGAACATGCATCTCAACATGATTACATGTGAACATACATCTCATTATGATTACAAGTGAACATATATTTCATCATTATTACTTATATGTAATATTTAATAATTAATAATCCTAGTAATAATTAATATGCCAAGTAATCTACAGTGATTAAAGTAACCCATATTTTACTTTCAGTCTACATTAACCCATATTTCTAAGGTGATGAATGAAATGGGGAATGTGAGGAAGTTATGCTACCATAACATTTACCTATTTGAAATCCTCTTCCTCTTTGCTTATATTAAAACCCTTATCTATTATCCTCTTTCTTTATATACCATGGGGAGATCATCCTCTAGTGGAATTAAACCCAACTCGTCCCCTTAATAAAGGTGAATGTCTTCTTTTTGGCCTAGTTGATCTTCTAAAACCATATCTATTTTGATTTCCTTCTTCCTTGAAATTTAATTTATAAGCCTATTCCATGTAAAGTATAATATGCATACTTAATTCATCTTGAATATAAAACTCCAAACCATTTACATATCTTGTGACCATTTATTCCTCTATTTCATAATGTTCCACTTGTATGAAAATCTTGTAAAACTCATTTATATATTCTTGTATGTTGTGATCCTTTTACCTTAAATTATGGAATATTATGTATAGGTTTTGTACATAATCCATAGGAATAAATTTCTCTTTCATCTTCTTCTCCATCTTGCTCCACGTGTTGATCTTTTCTTTATCATTTCTTTGTCTCTCTTTATCCAAGTGATCCCACCAAATAGCTGCATGACCCTTTAATTTAATGCATGAAAACTTTAATTTCTTTTATTCTCTTATAATTTTCCATTCAAAAAATATTTACATGCTATTTAACCAATCTATCAACTCCTTTGTTTTTAAACTACCTCCATACTCTAAAACTTCAACCTTGATTCCTTCATTCCTTAATTCTAAATATTGAATTATCATTTCTCCCATTGATAGAGTTTATTATTTATCTTCCTCAAGTTGTTTAAATAATTCTTCACAATATTTGTCTTCCTTAGTTTCCTCTCCTGCTTGCCTTTGTCTTTGATTTGTGAGATTTGTGAAATTGAAATTCATTATTTTGTTTGACTCTACAGCTGTTGCATAGTCCTATTCATTTGTGTAATTTCTCCTCATCCTCTTACCATATTTACACTTGTTATTCAATCACATAATACACTCCCAAAACATAATTTAAAAACCCAATACAAATTCACAAAGATATTACCTCTAAGATTTGAACTTGCTCTAATACCAAATGATGAATCCCATAGACTAGCAAAGCAAAAATATCAATAGGCAGAATACCCAAAATTTTGTGAAAACCATAATATTTATTGATTATCCTTAAATTTAAAAAAAAAAATTGTACATAAAAAAATTTAAATAAACCTCAACTTGAAACTGCAATTGACATGCAAAATTAAAAATTCTAAAAGAATAATGAACTACTTAGAATTAACTGCCCCTACTATAAATATCAATTTGCTTTTCTTAATAACTTTTGCATGCAATTTCAAATGATCCTATAATTTTAAACATATCCTAAATACTAAATTAATTATTTTGGATGAGTTTCAACCCAATTTCATTATTGGTTACAAAGTTATCTGATTTATGGTATTTTTAACATGACTAAAAATATTAGAACACAATTTTGGACCCTTAGTTGATCTAAAATGTCTCTCCAAACATCTTCTAATTATCCATAACTCGTGAAGCAGGTATATTTTCATGCTTATTCCATTTATATTCATTTTTATATGAATTATATCTCAATCAAGTTAATGATTCAAAAGTTATGGCCTCTGGAAGATAGGTATCCGCATCAAATAGGGTCCTAATTTAAATTTAAGAAGTATATTAATACACAAGTTCATTAATACATATATCCATTAATCTAGAGATAAATTTTTTAAGTTTAAATACAATTATTTCAACAATTTAGAGTAAAATTCAATCAAATTTGAAGCATTAATTTATTTATCATGCATTTATTTTAGCACAAAACTTCATATAGAACTAGGCACTACATTTTAGATTTCTTGTTGAACATGAATTTATACTTGGAGTGATAATTTATAAATTTTTAAAAACATCTTATGGGTGTGATAATAATTGAGGTATAACACATGCCCCCAAATACATCCCCCATAATGTTTTGGGGCTTTAATGTTATACTATAGGTTTGGAGAATAACACCAATTCCTTAAGAATCTATATGTACTTATAAAAAATAGAGTGAGGTTTTCCAAACACTAAAGGAGATATATAACATCATCAAATTAGTTTTCACTCATCTACAAATTATCTAAAAATATAATACTCTTTTAAATATATCACTACTCTTCCTAAATTTTTTATAATATTGGGATATTTGCTCTATTTATTATTATATTTTTGTGATTTTTTTCATTTAATATGTGTACTTGCTCTACGCTATCTATTTTTTTCAACTATCTCCATATTTATGACAAATTAGATATTCTTCTTAAACCCCATCTTATCATTGAATACTACATCAGGGACATTTTTATGCAAATATGTTTGATTTACCATTTAGATATGATTATGCTTATTGTGCATGTTTTATGGTTTAATGTATTTAATGTTAGTATAAAACCACTTTACCATAAAATATTTCTTTTAACTTGCTCCCTTTTACACTTCTTGGGATTTTATCTTGCTTGGTTTATGGTGGATCTAATTGTTTCTTAGGGTTTCCTAAACCCTTGATGCATTATGCGCTCCATCTTATGGCTAAATATTGCTTTTCATAGTATGGTATTTACATAGGACTTGTGAACTTTCATGTTTATACTTCATTATATCTAATTTATATATTTCTTAATCCTTCCTATAGTTTTTCTTAATGTCATGCATATTTAACCCAAACCATTCATTGCATAAATTATTTTAAATCTTATATCTTTATGTATATTTAATAGATGTGAATATTTCCTAGATGTGATTCAATTATGGTGTGTTTTTCAATGTTTCTATTTACATGTAATACTCTTGAATTTTATATGTTATTTTGTATTATATTATTTGTGTACCAAATTTTCTCATGCATGTTCAATTTTTTGTTTTCAATGGTATATCATTTATTAAAATATTTTCCAAGACATGTTATAGATTCATACAATTGTGATAATTTTACATGTTTATTTCTTGCTACACTTGCCAATAATAGAAGATGCATATAACCCCATGTAGTAATGCACATGCCCAATTATCAATGCATGATGATACATTATGCATCAACCACACTATGTAAATGAAAGCTAGAGTTGAGAATGCAATATCCTCTCATAATATTTCTCAATCTCAAGGTGAGAATAACACCAACATTCCTCTAAATTTCCCTCAAAGTACTAATATTATATTTTACTTATCTAAAGATTATGATATGTTGGATCAACTTAAGAACACTCAAATAAGGATATCCATTCTACAATTAGCTATAAGATCAAATTTTTACAAGGATATTTTTTATAATGCCTTAAAATAAAATACATTTCTAAGTGATACTTAACCATATCATTTGTAATATATGCTATATATTTAACATATATTCAGAACATTATTACCTTTGAGCATGATGATATGCCTTTAAAAAATATTTTTGATTTCAAAATTTACCTTTCTATATTCAATTTATAATCGATAGCCTAAGGACAAAAAAGTACTTATCGACAAAGGTTTAAGGTTTAATTTATGAAGTGAAAGATTTATTAAATATAATATGTGTATTAGTAAAGAGGCCTTGACTAAGTAAATTATGATTATATAATGGCTTGATATCAAGAATGAATAAAACTTCACACAGTCGCATTGAATATTATTTTAAGGCTAAAAACTCTATCAATTGAATGTCATATCGTATCCAAATATGTAAATTGTATTATTTTTCTTGGAATACATTTCATTCAAGTTATGGGTGTTGTACCCTCTACCTTATATAGATGTTTGGACATTATGAATTTTAGAATTATCTATACATGTCTAGCAAATGATATATGTTTTACATTTTTCAAAATGGTTAAGCTTCAACATAACTTTGTGCCTCACCTAGATAATAATCTAACAACTATAGTGGGTCAAAATTAAATGATTCAAATGGAGAAATCGATAACATTTGAATTTGGTCAATGTAATACTAATAAGGAAGATATTGAGAATAAAGATTATCAAGTTGATAATATAGATGATAAATTGGTTAAAATAAATTATACACCTATAGACCCTATAAATTATAAAGATGATATGAATATGTTTAATATTAGAACTCTTTATATAACCCCTCAAGATTATGGAATGCGAAATTTTTATTTATCAAGTGCAAATAAAATAACAAATGAAGATTAATATGAATATGAATGCACATACCAAAGCTATTAAAAAGTAGTAGTGAAATTAGAACCACAAAATTTAGATTTCCCCTACTCCCTCCCATTCTCTTATACCTATGATCTTACACTCTCACAATAGATTTTTACATAAAGAAGTGAGCACATTTCCAAATTTATATTAAATACCATGGCTGAAGGATCAACATTTTAGAGGCTTTCAAAAACATTTATTTGTTTAATGCATGACTCAATCAATCAATATGATTTTGGCATGGAATGTCACAACTATATGCATGCAAAATTTAACCTTATAAGATAAATTTTGTGTGTTAAAGTCTAATTTTGATATTGATAAGGAATGGCACAAATATTTTTGGGCATCAACATTTGATTTTTGTTACAAATCTCACGATGTCAAAAGATAAAGTAAGAATGATAAGTGTGTGGTTAATATAATATAGTGAAGATAAATTCATGTTTATAATGAGGAGTGTGCAGGGTATATATCTCAAATTTTCAATTTCAAAATGACATGCTAAGCTATATAAACAAATTATTATGTAATTAATTTTTATTTAAAATTTTATTCTTTTAATATTGAGTATTTTGATATATAATTTTGGTTATTAGTACAATAAATGTGTAATATATAAGGTTTAGAAACATATATTGAAAATTATAAGATGTGGTGAGAATCATCAGAATTTAATAATTAAACTGAATATTTAGATGTAAGACAAAGTTAACTCAAAAATTTGAGAAAGGAGATTTATATGGACTCTAGTGTACTCTCTAAACATTGTTTGCATCATATAGACACTCTAGATAAAATTGTAGACATGACCAAAAAAAATTGGACTATATTTGCATGGCGCTTTTATTTAAAATCTAGTTAAGTATCTTCTGATTTCTCTATGATCACATGCTAAATTTAAATTCTTATTCTTGTCTGAACTAGACAATAATACTTATAAATCATATACAAAATAAAATGTGTTTTGAATTTTTCATTATGCTAGAGAATAGTTGAATTATCTTAATATTTATTAGGGCCTTCAATGGTAATAGTATAAAAAAAAACACATCTCAATAATTACAATAATTCAAGAATACAATATAATGTTATGTAAGATGAACTTGAAAAATTTAATGAATAAATGTTCTTCTTCAAAATGCTTATAATTTTTCAATATAACCTTACATTAATGATGGATTTTATTAATTTTTCTTAGATACGTAATAAATTAGAATGCATTTATGTTTCATAATCAAATTAAATTTAAATTAGGAGTATTAGTACTCAAAGTGACCTCCAATATCAAAAAGAGAAAAATACCCAAGTCAAAAGAAACCACCTACAAGTGTGTCCAGAAGTTAAAAATGATTCATACTAAGGAATCCAATTAGAAGAAAGGTAAAAAAGTGTTGGAATAACTCAAAGAATATCTAGGAACTCCAAAAAAACTTATATATTCATTATATATACTTTTATGTTTAAAATTAGTTTGTAACACTCACTTTTATTGCATGTAGTCCAAATGGTACTTTGGCCATGCATTCGGTCTCTCCTATCATAGAAAAAACTCACTAAATACCTGAACAAATGAGATCCAAGTGTAATGTTAATCACCATAATGTTGTGGTTCACCACCAAAACTCTACATGCCCAACATGCCATTGACGTAATTGTCACTTCCATGGAATATAGTCCAAATGGTACTTTGGCCATGTATTTGACCTCTCCTATCATTGACAAAACCCACTAAATTCCTAGATAAAAGAGTTACAACTAGAATGTTAATCACCATAATGTTGTGGTTCACCCCAAAACTCTTCAAACCAATAAGTTCAAAGTTAATTGAGATTTACATTGATGTAATTATCCTTATCAATATGTCTATCCAAGATTTTCATTCCTAACATGAACGGACTGGTAAGAACATTCATTAGGATAGCCTAAAACACCACATGAGTTATTACTACCACAAGCCTCGACTGAGACGAGTATGACACAATATAACGTACTAAATCTAGGACCAACAAGTATACCCCAGCTACCATGCCCACTACATAGAATAATTTATTAACTAATCTATAAATAATTGTTCTAAACAAACTAACATAAAAAAGCATATTTAAGTACAAAATCATAAGACAAGTAAATCATTCCAAAATATTCATGTATTCAATTTTTTAAGTTTGTAATGCTTCCAAGTTAATTTCCATTTGTAATTCAATTTTAAAAAATAGAGTACAAAAGTAATATAAGCAAATAATTTCAATATTTCTCTTTCATTGAAAATTACAATTGCATTACAATTCAAATCTATAATAAGCATAACAAACTAAATTTTTTCTCTCATTAAATCAATAATACATCTTCAATCTAATTTTTAAATTAGAACAAATCTCATGTTTACATTACACTTTACAATTTTAACATACATCAATAATTTATTTCCTTTATAATACATTTAAATACCAACATCATCAATTACATATTACATAATTTAATATTTTCAAATAATTATATATATATATATATATATATATATTCCATGACAATCATATAGGATTAAGTATTCATATAAAATAATCTACATGAACATATAATATCACCATTATTGCTAAAAACTATGGAATAAGAAGGATAACATCATCAGAGGCTTTACCTCCAACAATAGAGCCTTTCCTATCCCCTACACAACTCTTATATTTTAGAGTGGCACTACTTTTAACTTAAAAGGAAGATGCAGAACCATCAACAAGAAATAGAATAATGTGTATACAAGTCATATTGTGGTGAGCACCATAAAATCTATAGCAAGTCTCAATAGTGAACTAGAATAGGAAATAAAAAATTCATAATACATAATAAGTATATATGTTAATGGTCATAAGACTTAGAATTTAACAAGTCCACCTCATTTTATCTAAATTTAATAATCAATTCTCAATTATAGAGTAAAGGTGAATCAAGGGATTTCCACAATCTACATAGTGTTCATGTTCATAAGTCCATAACTATACCAAACACATATTTCTTAGCATTACTATTTAATTTAGTGATCTTCATACAAACAATCATGACTCAACATGGAGATAATCTTTGATAAGTACATGAATAATAATACATCATATTGGTATCCCATACCACCCACATGAATCACCATCACCCTTGTAATTCATTAAGGTTTTCAACATACTATATAAGAAAATAACACAAATTCAATCATCAATAGACTATTTAAATGATAACATGTCACACAGGGGTCCCATACCACCTACACAAAGTTTCATCATCTATTCACCCTATAGATGATTGAAAACAAGCATAATAAAATCTAAATGTTGGATTATTTATATATTAATCTCATAAAGTAATGTAAATACAATGAATTATTCACAACTAACATACAAAGAGATAGGTTTAAGTTATTTCAAATGCAAATCATGTTTACTTTTTTATTCCTAATTTAAGTTTAAGACACCTAAAATTTATATGAGACACTTTGGCACACTTTGACATACTTGGAATTTGTGTACACATTTGACTCTTGTGTACACTTTCCCCTGTCTTTTTACCCAATTTTTATCTTTTCCAACCTAGTTTACCAAATATACATATTCAAGATCAACCTAGTATGTAAAAGAACCTTCAAAAATCCTAGACAATTTGTCTCCATACTTCAAATTATTGGTTTTCACTCTCAAGATAATATTGGAATAGTCGGATAGTCATGGTTTATTGCAAGTGTCTAGCTTTATTAGTAGTTTTTAAGAACATTCAAAAACTATAATTAAAATTATAAAGTCTCCATTAGGTGAGATTATATGTGTTTCATGGATCAATCATAGTGGTAAATATCAAAGAGTCAACTATAAATATAAATCAATCTTAAGGTTATACTCACTTAGCACTCACTTGTTCACTGCTTGTAAATCACATTGAGAAATCAAATAACACTCTCTCGAGACATCATCACAAAGGAGTACACATCTAAAAACCCTTTAAAGGATAAATCCTATTGTAACTGTAATCACTAAGATGGGGTGGGATAAATTAGTGATGCAAGTAATTCAATTCCACTTCCAAATCTTCAAACTCTCAACCATTCAATACAAGCATTCATGAAGCATATAAACTAGTTATTGCAATGAATAAAGGAAACTATGCACTATCAATACTCATGACACATGTATTATGTGGGAAACCATCATGGGGGACAAAACCCACTCTCAAGTCTACAAAAAAGTGGACTACAATCCTATAAAATATTTACAAACAAGAGACTTTAGTGAAGCACCCACTTCACAAGGAACACCATCCCCTATGTATGAACAAACACCCACTTGTCCTATATGTTGACAACACAAACAAAACATTATGATATAAATACCTCTATATCTTTTATTTCCTTTTAATCTAATAGATAAATAGTGAATATTACTTGTCTTCAACCCTTGACACTCTCTCAAACCTTCACACACAATTAATGCATCCAAAACACCCTTTTGGATCACTTTACACTTCTCCACTCATATTCAATATTCAACCCTTCAAGAACACTATTATAACATAAAAAATACTACCTATAGGTCATACACACATTCTTCAACTTTCTATTCTCTTCAATCCATCCACCAAGCACACTCATACTTCATTATCCTTCATTTTTCAACTCTAGAAATCTTCACCTTTGATCTTGATCTTTATATAGTATATATGATCATCACCTTATTGATGTTTATAGAGTATAATGAGAGGGACTCCCCATAATTCACTTGAGTTTAGGCACCCCTTGATCACCTTCAAACCATCTCCAACCATGATGAAACTTCATAGTTGCCTTCAAATTTTCTCTCACAAGTCAACTCCATGATCACAATAGATGTTCAATCCATACTCAAAACATGAAATATGTTCAAAATATACCGAAAACATCATATTAGAATAATAATACCTTGGTATTTTTGAAAAAAATACAAAATAAATCCATTTAAGTCACCTAACCTTATCTAGAGGCCTAGTAGCACTACCTAAACCTTATAGATCCCATAACTCTGTGTATGCATCTTCATAACTTTAAATTTTATATATAGACTAAAATAATATTTCCCCTCATGCATGACAATAATGACCATCCAAATCTTCCATTGTGTTGGGTGAATATTTTGTCAATCAGCTAACTGATGAGTAAAATAGGTCTCTTCAACCATAGCATAGGGAGATTGGTCAGACAAATGTGCAGGTTTACCACATCAAAGGTGGAAAAATATCTCCTCTCAAGGGGAGGTTCCCTATAACTATAGGGTACTATATATATATATATATATATATATATATATATATATATATATATATATATATATATATATATATATATATATATATATATATATATATATATATATATATATATATATATATACACACACACACACACTAATCTGCTATAAATAAGCTAAAAATAACACTCAGGGGTCAGATAACACTATCCATCTCTCTTTTTTCAGAGATGATGTTCACAAATCAAAGGGAAAATCCTGATGAAATGACAGAAGGCACTCCTCTTCTTTCAGAAGTGATGTTCATCAGACAATAGGAACCTTTCATGTAGTGACAAGTAAATGTAACAGGGCACAGTAACACAATAGGATAAAATGTAGCACAAAGTCTCAACCTCAACTGCCAAAGAGTGAAATACGAAGGATAATAAGGGCACAAAGTCATCCCAAGATCCCTTACATAGAAATAGAAAATAGAAAAACTAAAGACAATTATGGTAGCACAACGTATCTCCATAGCAGGCTTCAGGACACCTTCTTAATTACTTTCACTAATTCTACTTATTTAATTAAATAGACAAAAAATGTATTAAGGAAATAGACATATGAACAATTTTTGCAAAAACCAAGCTATTTCAACACAAAGTCTAAAAAGTCAATTATTTTCTTATTCAAATAATGAAATATGATCAACAATCTGAGCTCAAAGTCTTAGTAATGCCTTTCAATTTGGGCAGAGTTTTGTTTTTGATAACTGAGAGATATCTCTAAAACAATAAGAGAGAGTCCAATATGTAGTGCTCCAAGAAAGACTTGGGTGCTTTGTTTCACAAAAATGTCCTATGATGCATTCAATGCCTTCAATGCATTTTAAATTCTATCCATGGGCTATGCTGGAATCGAGCATCAGTTTTAAATGTGGGCCACCTGATGTGTTTCCTGATGTGTGCATAGCTATTCATTCACTTTACTCAATGCCAAAAATTAGGCCATGCTATTGAATGTTTGTTCTCTCTGATGTCCACCTAGTGGGCTACTCACCTTCTAGAAACATATCCCATGCATAGATATTTTTGATCTTTCTCCATCATTTCCATTTCCTTGTTATATTTTGTCCTTATCCATGCGATTTGAGATCTCAGGCTATCTCTTTGGCTGGTCACTAAATTTGTTCACAGGGTTGTGCCATATTTGAAAATTGATAGATATTTCATTATCTTAAATTTGATGTTCGTGGGGATGTCAATGGTTGCTGATTATTTGAAATATATTGAACCAAGAAACTTAAAACCTTCAAAAGTTCATCAGTTTAATAATTCAACGGCTCAAGTAGTCTTTATCAGTTCCTTGGTTCAATCACTTCCCTAGTTCAATCGCTTCCCTGGTTCAATCACTTCCCTGGTTCAATCACTTTCTTAGTTCAATCGCTTTCTTGGTTTAATCACTTTCTTGGTTCAATCACTTTCTTAGTCTTTGATTGAACCATCCCTTTGATATTTAAACCAATGTTCTCTACCCTCCACAAGGGCACCTACCCTTAGTTCACTACCCTCCATAAGGGCACTTATTCTTTCAACTTTGGGGCACTCCTTTGAACTGTCCACATTTAATCGTTGAACCTTTGAACTCTTTTAGTTCAAGGTTCAATAGTGTAACGGTTCAATCATTTTCTTGCTCTTTGTTTAGAGCTTCCTTTGAACCGTTGAACCTATGAACCTTTAAACTTTTGAACTCTTTTGGTTCAAGGTTCAATCAGTTCATTGGTTCATCCTTTATTCCATGAATCCATTATTTTTCTAAGTCCCTTTGAAACCTTAAAATTCCTTTAGCTTTCTATTTTTGGAACACCCTGAAGGGAAGGTGTCCCTTCGAGCTTTGAGAAAGGTCCATTTTGCTCATCACCTACCCTCTGTAAGGGTTGTTTGATCTCCAAGATTGCCTTTCAAAAAATTTACAAGGGTCCTTTTGGCTCCTAAGTGCCCTCTGCAAGGGCACTTGGTCTCTTCGCTTTAGGGCACTCCTTTGAACCGGTTGATTTAACCAACCAATTGAACCAACTTGGGTTCAATAGTTTAATGGTTCAACGGTTCAATCTTGTGTTCACTTCCACTCATTGAACCTTTGAACCATTTTGGTTCAATGTTCAATGGTTCAATGGTTCAAGCCTTCTTCTTTTTGCTAATTCTTTTGAAGCCATTTGAAGTTGTTAAACTTACTGAAGTGGTTAAACTTTGAACTTTTGCTAAATCACTTAACTCTTTAAGCTTGATGACATCGTTGAACCTTGGCATTCAACCCGTTAAACCTTGAAATTACCTAAGTGTTGAGAGCTTGTTTCTTTCCTCTAGAGTGCATAGAAATGAACCTGCAGAGTCCATAGAAATGAACCTATAGAGTCCATAGAAATGATTTCATAGAACTGTTGGAGTTCATATAAATGATTTCATATATTCTTTCCTATGAAGTTTGTAGAACTGAGTCCGTAGATTTAAGCCTACAGAGTCTGTAGATTTAAGCCTATGAAGTCTGTAGATTTAAGCCTGCAGAGTTTATAGAATGAACTTACAGAGTCTGTTAGCTGAAAAAGCTTGAAAAAATGGAGAATTTAAAATCCCAAAATAGTTTTTTAGAAGGGAAGAGATAATTTTTGTCCTGTAGGACCAAAAATAGTTCATGTGTTGTCCCAAAAAGGAGTGACAAATTTTGGGAACAATAGTTGGCTCCAGTTGGGGAACTTCCTTCAATTGAAATTTTGAAGCAGTTGAGGGGATTAGAAAGAAAAATCTCCAGTGCCTTTAAGTATGACATTGGGCCATAGAGTCATGCTACCCAAAAAAGAAAGGTGCAAAAAATGGAAATGAAAAGTACAAAACACAACTAAACACTATACAAATATACATATGTACAAGTAAATCTTATTTGATGCTTTGAGAATTGAAGCGCTTCAGATGCCACCCACTATGAGATAGTGAAAATGGTGTTCCATCCTGATAAACCAATAACAAACCATTTTCTCCCTAAAATCGATGATGGGTGAATAGAACTCTCCACTAGGAATCACATTTTTTGTGCATCCCTTTTGGTTCTCTCCTCTTACCCCATGACAAGGCATGGTCTCCAATCTAAAAACCATAAATTTTTGCTCTCTTGGTGAAGAGTTCCTTTTCTTGACTTTGGTGTGAAGCATTATGGTCCACTACCATAGTTTTTTGCTTTTCTAGTTCAGTCCATCACATGATTTGATTGTCCCCATTAGATACTTGACAAACCATTGGCTCAACATCTCCTTTGGCATGAAGGAGTTTGACACCTTTGTCTTGAGTAGCCTTAAACCTAAGTAACAGAGATTCATACTTAGTAGTGTTGTTGGTGTTATTGAACTATAAATCATATGAAGAAGAAAAAATATCTCCTTGAGGAGATATTAACACAGTCCTAGCTCCAGCACTAGTAAAAGAATTACTACCATCAAATTCTAGGATCCAAACATCATCAAAAATTGATCTTCTATCAAATTTGTCTTTATTAGAGAGGGAAAATCCTTTTTCATCTATACTATGCCCTACCAATTCTTTTGATGTCTTGTTTGATTCAATTTTGGGATCGCCACCTACAAGATTTTCATTTGTTGTAACTAGAATGTCTTCAATAGACAAAAATTAACTACCCCTGCCTGAAGACTCAAATAGAATTTGAGATTCAGGCGTTGATGTCTGAGTGAAAATATATTTTGCTTCCTTCTCAGAAAGTAGCCTCCTCTTGATGCCTTTGAACAGGATACTCACCTCAAATAGGTCCATGCTCAATTTTCCACCAACATCCTTGTAGAGATTCTGCCTAGGAAGGATGTCGTATGATGCTAGGACGTCGACCACTAGGACAGTCATCTTGATTCTCTTATCTGGGAATGTTGCAAATGTAAATTAGGCATCCTTGATTTGTCCCAATAGTGGCACTTGTTTATTCTCCATGGAGAAACATCCCCCAAATGTCTTGGTCAGTGTGAGACCAAGGGATTCAGCTACTTTGGTAGGCATGACATTGTCAGATGCACCTGAGTCTATGATGGAATTATTCAGCTGATGTCCATTTATTAGTAGGGAGACATAAAATGGTTCAATCCTTCTGAGAGCAATAGGAGGATCAACGACAGTTATTTTGGGTGGATGTGGGAGTCTACATGATCATCACCTTCTTGGTCAAACAAAAGAATTTTATTAGATTAAGGATTATATCCAAATTATAATTATATCAACACCACTTTCATAGGTCTTCCATAACTTTTATATACCACCCTTAAGCAACAATACCTTTCAATTAGGCCTAAAAAGCCCTTTTAGGTCCATGGAGAACTATTCACCCTTTTATCACTTCACTGAGAAAAACTAGGAACACAATACCACTTAAAATCATACAAGTCCATGAAAAATGACCCCTAAGATACCCTTAATATATTACATTCATCCCTACAAACCTCTACATATGCAAAACCTATCAATCATTTGCCTTATAAATGAAATCATCATGAACGGACCAAAAGTCAACTTGTAAGCAATTGTTCATATAGAATATGGATTATTAAAACCATCAAAATCCATACACATAATCCTCAGGGAGTATAAAAAAATATCCAATATATAATTCACATTGAAACATTCAAATACTATCAATAAAAACTCAAACATCCTTCTTGGGTCATTCATAGAAGAAGGTCAAACCCTTAGTCAAATTTGGACCATAATAAATGTAGTTGTATGACTAGTCAAACCTCAAAACCATTTTTCCTAGATTTCCATTGAAGTTATATACCACTTTTATTTTTATACCACCATCAAATTCATCCATCATCAAAAGTTATAGGCAAAAAAATGAGGACTAGTTTTCCTTTGTAAATTTAAATATTTGAATTCCAACGGTCACTTTTTAATGCAAATTTGGCTAAGTATGAAAATCAGTGAAATATTTCTAATTTGGTCTATTTTTTAAATATACTACCATAAGTAAATAGTTCTAATTTGGTCTAATTTTTTTTATTGTCTATGTTTAATTTTTTTTTTGGTTCCCTTATTTTGTATCCTTTATATTGTATTTGGTTCTTAAAATGGTACATGTTACTTGGGTTAATAACCCAATCCTAAGAAAAAATTATATTGAATATTAAATATATTTCTTTGTGAAGTAGTAATACTAGACGTTTTCATTACCATAACCAAGGGATTTAAATTGTTTGCATGAATTTATTGATTCTTTATCATATATTGATTCATATATCCCTTTATTGATGCAAGGTTCCCTATGAATGGCATTGATAATATAATTGGTGAAATCATGGAAGAAGTGGAAAGCTTTTGACAAGGTAATTGGTGAAATCATGGAAGAAGTGGAAAGATTTTGACAAGGATAAGATTTAAGGGAAATATGTCTGAGTCAGACCATGTGGTTTTCAAGCTATCATTAACCCTAGTAAAAAAAGTGTATCTCATATGGGAAAACCAATTTTACTCTTAAATTATTTGAAGCTCAAGATTGAAAATTGAAAGGTTGCAACATGTAATAACTGAGAAGAATAGGGTCATGAAAATATTTACCATGTATAAAGAGGAGTTACATAATATAATTTTAACATTTAGGTCATAGAAGTTAGAAGTAGAATTGTTTTCACCATGGATAGTGTCAATGCCTACACAAGACTAGTTTGTGATTTTAAAGGAGAGATTATCAATATCCTAAGCATGAATTATGATAAAATGATTATTATGTATAAAAAAGAGTTGATGCACTAGAAGAAAAAGTGTGATAAGTTGTGCATCCAAGTCTAACAGTTTGATCTAACCGATTTTATAGTTCAAAGAAAAATAATATTGTATAGGTGTATAGGTATTTCACTCATGATAATGTTCAAAATAATTTACTGTATGTTGTTTATTTTGTTGGTAATTGCAACATTTACTTCACTAGATTGTTATATTTGGGTTACTACTTATATAATTTAAAGTTATGCATTATCATACTTCCTCCTTGTGTCAATGCCAATTGGAAACCTTCTCAATATTATACACAAGTTTATTTAATATTAATTTGAATTCTTTCAAATGTAATTAAATTTGATGAAACATCATCTATTGGATTTGTTAAAAATAGAACATTCCTATTGGGTTTTATTTAATATATGTTATGATCCTATTGAGTGTTTAATGAATCTCACAAGTTTTATTGAAAATTTTATTATACAATAGGATTCTAAGAATAATATTAAACTCTAGCATATATTTAACATATAATAAGTGTTTTAAAAAAAATTACGTATGTATTTATGAATTTAGTACTGAGATGTTTCCCAAACCATCATATTATTGTTTCGTTCATTATTTATTATTTAAAATAATAATAAATGGACAATGGGTATATGGTAACCCGGTTCATTTTCATATAAGGTAATCTAAACTAGGTTCCATGTCCATGAATATTATCCAATTATTTTTTGTTAAGTTACCAATTATTTTTATAGGATAAGGGATCTACTATATATAGGTCCCCAATCAATCGAGGACCAATATATATACATTTGTGATCTAATTTATCAATCGAGAGTGTTGAGTGAAGATTATATAATATATCCTAATCACCCCTAACCCCAATTGTATATAACTCCCCTTCCACAAGTGGTTTGCTATCTCTCGTTCCTCTATTTATATATTAAATAAGGGACCCAATTAAACTATATCCTATTGAGCATATGATTAAATTATTGAAGTGACAATAAGATATTCTAATTATATATCCACATCTACCAAATTTGTTACAATGAGTACTGCTTAAATTACCCATGATCCATATGTCCAATTGTTACAATATGGAGATAGGGGTAATTTTAGACCTGTCATGAAACATATGGGATTCTATCATTTTTGTCTAGTGAAATGAAAAAAAAGAGATGGATTAAATTGAATAAATAAATATGGAATAATTATTATTAATGATATCCTTCTATCATGCTCTCTTTTGATATTAACCACAATTTTATTGTTATGTTATAATAATGCTAGTTATACTAGTTTAATATACTTTCAATATACCCTTGGTATAATATTGAAAATAATATAATGATTTTAAAATATATAATTAGTTTTCCATTCCTGATCTTTCTTTCACGAAATCAATTTCACCTTGACTTTACAATAACGTAAGGAGCTTATCTTGTTTGGGAATATGGGAGAAAGCACTTTTGTTGGCATTATTACCAATATTTGATATTGGGTTATTCATAATATTACCCTTCCATATTAATTAAAGGTTGGTTATTTATCAGTACAAGTTTAACTTATGATGTCTTTTTGAGCTCCCAACCAAATTAGTATTTCATATAAATCAAATAGGGTCTTGATTTGAATTTGATAAGTCTATTAAAACACTGGTAAATTATTATTAATATGAAAATATATGATCGATAAAGATACAAATCCATTAATCGAGAGATCAATTTTAAAAGTTCAAGTACAATTATTTCAATAATTTAGAGTAGAACTCAATCAAATTTGAAACATTAATTTATTTTCCATACATTTATTCTAGCACATAAATTCATATAGGACTAGGCACTATATTTTAGATTTTTTTTAAAAAATGCATTTATAATTGGATTGATAATTTCAAAAAATTTAAAATATTTTATAGGTGTGATAATAATTGAGGGATAAAATGTGCCCCCAGATACATCCCCCACATTTTTTCTCAGCTTTAATGTTTTACTAGGTTTTTAGAGAAGAAGATCAATTATGTGTGTGTGTGTGTGTGTGCATGTATGCATGTGCATGTGCATGTGTGTGTGTGTGTGTGTGTGTGTGTGTGTGTGTGTGTGTGTGTGTGTGTGTGTGTGTGTGTGTGTGTGTGTGTGTGTGTGTGTGTGTGTGTGTGTGTGTGTGTGTGTGTGTGTGTGTGTGTGTGTGTGTGTGTGTGTGTGCATGTGCGTGTGTGTGTGTGCGTGTGTGTGCGTGTGCATGCGTGCGTGCGTGCGTGCGTGCATGCGTGCGTGCGTGCGTGCATGCGTGTGTGTGTGTGTGTGTGTGTGTGTGTGTGTGTGTGTGTGTGTGTGTGTGTGTGTGTGTGTGTGTGTGTGTGTGTGTGTGTGTGTGTGTACATATGTTGTACACACACACGCACAAAGAATATATATAAGAGTGATGTTTGACTAGCACTAAAAGAGATATAAAATCATCAAATTAGTATTCACACATATATAATTTATGTAAAAATATAATTCTCTTGTAAATATATCCTTTTTAAAAAAAAATCATACAGTTCTAGGATTTAGATTCTATTTATTCTTATATTTTTAGGATTTTTTAGAGAATAACATCAATTCTTTATGTGTGTGTACACACACACACACACACACACACACACACACACACACACACATATACATACATAAATAATATATATAAGAGTGATGTTTTAGAAGCACTAAAGGAGATATAACATCATCAAACTAGCACTCACACATCTACAATTTATCTAAAAATATAATACTCTTGTAAATTAATCCTTACTCTTTTTGAAAATTTTAAACATTTCTGGGATTTAGACTCTATATTCTTATATTTTTGGGATTTCTTTCATTTTGATGTGTGGATGTGCTTTACGCTATCAATTTTTGGAAACTATTTCCATATTTGTGATTAATTAAATATTCTTCTTAAACCCCCTCGTATCATTTATTACTACATCTGGAACATTTTTATGCAAATAAGTTTCATTTACCATTTAGAAATGATTAGGCTTAATGTGCATGTTTTGTCAATTAATATATTTAATGTTCACATAAAATAACTTTCCCATAAAACCTTTACTTAAACTTATGCCCTCTTATACTTCTTGGTATTAGACCTTTCTTGTTTTACAATGGATCTAATTATTTGTTAGGGTTTCCTAAACCATTAATGTGTTATGCTCTCCATATTGTGTCTAAAGTTTGTTTTCCATATTATCAAATTTACATAGGGCTTGTGAACTTTCATGTTTATTCTTCCTTATCTTTAAATCCTAGTTTTCTTACTCTTTCTTATGGTTTTACTCAGTGTCATGCATATTTAACCCAAACCATTCATTTTATAAATTATTATAAATATTGTATCTTTATGTATATTTTATGGATACGAATTTTCCTAAATGTGATTCAGTTGTGGTGTACTTCTCAATATTTCTATTTACATGTAATATTTGCATATCTTATATTTTATTCTATATTATGTTATTAATGTACCAATTTTATTCATGCATGTTCAAATTTATGTTTTGAATGGCATACCATATATTAAAATATGTTCCAAGACATGTCATGGATTCATAAGATTATGATCATATTTCATGTTTATTGATTGTAATGTAAATGTCAAATTATCAATGTATGATGATACATTATGGGTCAACCATATTATGTAAATGAATGTTAAATCCAAGAATGCAAAATTCTCTCATAATAATTCTCAATTTCAAGGTGAGAATAACCCCAAAATTCATCTGAATTTCCTTTAAAGGCCTAATATTATGATATGTTGGATCAACTTAAGAACATTCAATAAAACATATACATTTTATAATTAGATATAAGATTGATGTTTATAATGATATTTTTTATAATACCTTAGAAGAAACTAATTTTTCAAGTTATACTCAACTTTATTATTTTTCCTTTGTTAGATTTTTAACATATAACAAGAACATTATTACCTCTAAGAATGATGAGATGCCTTAAAAATATATTTTTTGATTTCAACAATTACCTTTGTATATTCAAATTATAATCAATAACCTAGGGACAAAAAGGTACCTATTGACTATGGTTTTAGATTTAATATATGAAGTGAAATACTTATTTTACAAGATGGGTATAAGTAAAGAAGCCTTGACTAAGTAAATTATGATTATAAAATAGTTTGATAATCAAAAATGAAAAACACATAAGATAGTGATATTGAATATTATTTTAAATTTAAAAACATTAGCAATTTAATATCATATCATATCAAATGTTGTAAATTATATTATTTTTCATGTAAGACCTTTATTCAATTTATGGGTGTTATGCCCTCTACTTTATATAGATGTTTAGAAGTTGTGCATTATAGAATTATTTATACACATCTAGCATATAATATGTGTTTTATTTTTTCAAAATGATTAAGCCTCGGCATAACTTTGTGTCTCATCTAAATAAGAGTCAAACAATTATAATGGGTCATAACTAATATTTTTGAATAGAACAAGCCACATTGTTAAAATTTGGTGAATGTAATATTAATAAAGAAAGATACTGAAAATAATGATTATCAAGTTGATAATGTAGATGATAAGTTGGTTAAAATAAATTTTACATCAATATATCCTATTAATTATAAACATGATATGAGTGTGTTTAATATTGGAAATTTTTATATAACACATCAATATTATAGAATGTGAAATTTTTCTTTAGTGATTGCAAAGGAAATAATAAATGAAAAAATTGGTGAAAGATGATTGGTGTATTATAAATAGTAATAATAAAAGTTATAGCATTATTCAAACATTCTTAAATAAATGTAGATTTGGATACAAATATATATTAAAAATGAATTATATTGATAAAGGGTTCAACAAAAGAAAATAATGTATAATAAAACTTATTATTCTAACTACTCATCTAATCAGACAATGAATTAATTATATAACAATAATAATAAATTGTATTTAAAATTTTAAGATATTGATATACAAATGATAAAAGATATACTATATCTAATATTATACATTTACTTTTAAGTGCTTGAACTCTTAAAAAACTCCAATAATAAAAAAAACACTAAAAATTCAAAGTGTTGACACACACAATATATATCATTCATTTATTTACTCTTTTTAAAAATTCAAAATATTAACATAAAAATAATTAAAAACATTATATATTTAATAATAAACATTTACCTTTAATTAGATATACCTTTACCCTTTAGGTGCTTGAACTCATTAAAAAACTACAACGACAAAAGACTTGAAAACTCGAAGTGTTGAGAGACACAATATATATCATTCATTTATTTACACTCTCTATATATAATTAATTTATTTTACACCAATATATCCTATTAATTATAAACATGATATGAGTGTGTTTAATATTGGAAACCTTTATATAACACATCAATATTATAGAATGCCAAATTTTTCTTTAGTGATTGCAAAGGAAATAATTAATGGAAAAATCAGTGAAAGATGATTGTTGTATTATAAATAGTAATAATAAAAGTTATAGCATTATTCAAACATTCTTGAATAAATGTAGATTTGGATACAAATATATATTAAAAATAAATTATATTGATAAAGGGTTCAACAAAAGAAAACAATGTATAATAAAACTTATTATTCTAACTACTCATCTAATTAAATAATGAATTGATTATATAACAACAATAACAAATCGTATTTAAAAATTTAAAATATTGATATACAAATGATAAAAAATATACTGTATCTAATATTATACATTTACTTTTAAGTGCTTGAACTCTTAAAAAACTCCAATAATAAAAAAACACTAAAAATTCAAAGTGTTGACACACACAATATATATCATTCATTTATTTACTCTTTTTAAAAATTCAAAATATTAACATAAAAATATTTAAAAACATATTATATTTAATAATAAACCTTGACCTTTAATTAGATATACCTTTACCCTTTAGGTATATCTTTTAAGTGCTTGAACTCATTAAAAGACTCCGACGACAAAAGACTTAAAAACTCGAAGTGTTGAGAGACACAATATATATCATTCATTTATTTACTCTCTCTATATATAATTAATTTATTTTCAATTAGATATAAAATAAAACGACCACTCCAACGATAGAAGACTCCCATCACTCATCAACAAGGTTTGTAGCAGTACCATTTTCGGCTTGCCACGTGGAAATCGCAACTCCCTGACGGGAAATTCTCAGTTCGACAGACATTTTTACAGTTGGTGCTGCTGACACAATACCCCTTAAACTTGTGGCTCTGGGCCTTACACGTTCGCCCCTCCGCTCCTTCCATCTCTGCAATACGTTTATTCCCACCAAACCATATGCACAATAAATTAAGGTAACAAAGAAATTCATAAGAATGAATATGAATGTTCAGATTTCCATTTTCTTTTACTAAATTAAGAAAACAAAAAATATATATTCATATTCGTACTGAATATGAATCATTACGAATATGAACGCACATACCAAAGCTAATGAGAAACAGCATCAAAAGCAAAATCACAGCTTTCATATTTCCGCTACTCCCTCCCATTCTCTTCTTCCTCTCAGCTTACACTCTCACAATAGCTTTTTACACACACAAGTGAGCAGATTGCCACATTTATATAGAAATACCATGACTGAAGGATCAATATTTTAGAGCTTTGCGAAAATATTAATTTGTTTAATGATTTTGATTTTGATTATGATTAGTGATGGCATTTCACTTTACACGCAAAAGTTTAAGTGTTTAAAATGAGTTTGGTGTGTTAAAGGCACCGACATTTATTTATTTTTTTCATTTTTGTTGCGAATCTCAGCTCACGATATCAAAAGATAAAGTAAGATTGATTATAATGACAAGTGTGGTTTATATAATATAGTGAAGATAAACCCATGTTTACAATGAGGTATATAACTCGATTTTCCAAATTCAAAACGATATGCTCAGATGTATAAACAAATTATTATTTAAGTAATTTTTAATTAAAAGTACTCTTTTAATATTGAGTATTTTGATATGTAATTTTGATTGTAAATTCAAGAAACATATGGTATTTAAAATTTAGAGATGTATATTGAGAATTGTAAAATATGGTGAGAATCATCATAATTTAATTATTTTAGTATTTAAAAATTAAATTAAATTAAATTAAATTATTTGAGTATTTAAAAATAAAATAAAATTAATTAAAATAATTTAAGTAAAGAAATTTATATAGATTTTTTGTATGGATTGTATGGATATTTTGGATAGAATGTCTACACATTTGTTAATGGAATGACGTAAAATATCTTTTTGAGAGAGAATTTTGCATAGAAGTTTCTTTTTTTCACTTTTGTCCACGTTAACATTTGATTGCCACCCAATTTTAAACTTTAATTTTGGTGCTATGTGTTTATGACAGAGATAATTTTTATATCATATTTCTTTGATGTCACTTTTTTATGACACCAAATTTCTTCAAATTGTATTTCCATTGAGGAATTTTCATGGTAACAAGAAACATTAGGGAGTATTTAAAAACCACCATTGTCCCACTTTTCTAATTTTGCTTTCAATGCATAGGAACCTATTATTGCGCCTCTCTGCCCCTCTCTCTCTCTCTCTCTCTCTCTCTCTCTCTCTCTCTCTCTACATACATATATATATATATATATATATATATATATATATATATACACACCCACACACACACACACACACATATACATATACATATACATATACATATACATATATATATATACACATACACATACACATACACATACACATATACATACACACACACACACACACACACACACACACACACACACACACACACACACACACACACACACACACACACACATAATCTGTTGTGGGCTTTCACTACAACTGTTTCATCATATATGTGAAGTGATCCTCATTAATATAGTTTGGATATAATCTAAGTTTCAATTTTAAATAAATTTTTGAATTTTGGATATGAAATGGTTTGGATTGGAATTAATGAAGGGTTTGTGCATGCAAAATTTCAAACCCAGTTAACAAAATATTATTATAATCAAACAATAGAAAACTAGTTCTAGATGTCTAGCAATAAATTGTATCTAGTTCTATGTTTTATGTTTGTATAGTTCATAGAAAACTAGTTCTAGATGTCTAGCAATAAATTGTATCTACTGAGTAGTGTCAAAACCTCATCATTTTACAACAAATTAGTGTTTTATCTAGAGAGGGTAATTTACATTACGCATGTTATATAGCATTTATAGATGGTATCGATAGTTTTTTGTAAACAATTGAAAAAATAGGCCTTTGTGTGGAAGTGAACTCCAAGGCAAGTGTTGCTAAAATGAATGGGAGGAGGGATCTTATGATTGGAATATTAACTTCATTATACGATGACACATAACTTTTATATTATTTATTCCATGATATTTGAATCACCAGTGCAAATGAATACTCAAAATAGAGTGAAGCATTTGATGAACCAAAGTAAATAAGGCAAATGCCTTTAGATGTTTTTGAGATACCTACTTTAGAAGATGCACCTGGTGATTGTTTCAAGGGTTGTGAAATGTTTGATTTTAAGTGGACCACAATGTCCCTGTTGTCTAATCTTTGTCATTTTTATGTAATATTATGTTTTTGTTGTTTCTTTTATGGTAGTCTACTTTTTTTTATGAGGTGGAGAATGTTAACTGAGCACCACTACCAATCTCGTAGGAATATGCACTTGTGGTTTGAAAGACAAAAACTTTTTATAATTATTCAATTATGATGATTATTTTTCAATTTAAAAATTGAATGCTATAATGAAATACATTTAAAATTTATGCATTGTTCATAGATGGCATGTTTATTTATTGAAATAGGAATGTAAACTGATTATTTTCCTACAAATTGTTTCTCATTTTCTAGTCAACTGATACATATCATATAATATGTTCTAAAAAAATTATGTCTTTCTTCAAACCCTATAATTCAATTAAATAAATATCATTTCCCTTATATATCATTTATATTTTCACCTCTAATAATTGGAAGCCGTAAACTTATCATTAGACTAATAAATTCCTTTAAAGTGATTTGTAACTAGTACCAAACATACAATATTCAATTTTTTTTTATTTTGGTCAAATACCTACGTTGCATTCATGTTTTCTATGGGTAAGAAAGAACCTTGTTGTGCATCTAGGATTTTATAGAGTGATAATTATGACCTATTTCATATTTACTCATTGTTTGAATAAATGCTACATCTTCATTAAAATTAAAAACTAAATAGAATATTTCCTTGTATCTATTGTTTTTTAGTTTGTAGTTAGTTCATACATATCCTATAATATGTTTTATATTTGTTCATGGATTTATTCAAACCCTGTCATACAATTCAATTAATATAATTTGGCTTTCATATTATTTCTACTTTCACCTCTGATATTTGGAGGCATTAACCTTATCGTTGGACAAACATAATCCCTTGAAGTGACTTGGAACCAATGCCAGACTTACATTATCCAAGATCCTTTATTCTAAAAAAATACATACATTGCATTCATGTTTTACAAGAGTAATAAATTAAATTGTTCTGCAAATTAATTTTTAGAGGGTTAATATTTGGCTATTTCACATTTATTTATTTTTCATAGGTGCCACATTTATTTATTAAAATAGAAAATTGAATAGATTAATTCTCTACATTTTTTTAGTTTCCAATTAGTTCCTACATATCTTATAATATGTTCTAAATTTGCTTGTTGCTTTCTACAAACCCTATAATTCAATATGTGCATGAGGTTTTATGTATATGATTAGGATTTTATGGACATTGCATTCATTTTTTCCATGGGTAAGAAATAATCTTTTTTGTGCAGATTAACATTCAGAGTGCAAGGGATATTATACACATTGTGATGGTGTTACAGTTTAGAATTATCACCATCCCTTTGTAAAATCATCAACACTCTAATACACTTCATTGAATAATATTAATTCAAATTTTACACAATATTAAAATTACTAAGAATGTGACAAAAGTCTATCCACTATTGATTTTATAAGCTTGACACAATGTGACAAAGTGACTAATGTGAATAACCTAATACTATTCTCTTGAGCTTGTGAATATAGTTCCCAAACTTTTACACATGTATTAACCCAATTTCATCTATGAACCAGTTGGAGTCACTAAAATTCTCACTAGATTTACATATTCCCTTTAAGTGAATTATAATTTATACCAAACTTATATTATTCAAGCTCTTTGATAATGACCAAATACATGCATTGCATTCATGTTTTCCATAGGTAATAAATAACTTTGTTGTGAAGATCAATTTTGAGTGTGTTAATTTTGACCTATTTAACATTATTTATTGTTCATAGATGCCACATTTCTTCATTGGAATAGAAAACCAAACAAATTATGTCCCTGCATTTCATTTTTCAATTTCTTGTCAATTCATACACATCGTATAATACGTTTTAAATTTATCATGGCTTTCATGAATTCCTATAATTCAATTCAATAAATATTGTTATGATTTACATGTTATAATATTGCATTAACACAAAAAGAAACATGATATTATATTTTAAGAGATATATGAGTGCTTGTGTATCAGCAACTGAATCATAATCCCTTACATAAATGTTTTAATATTGTAACATAAATGAGTTGTGGGTTTAACCTTTACTAATTATGTTTATTTATGATAAATTATGGTGTATGTTTTTGATGCAAGTGGTGCATAGGTAACTAAAGTGTTAGGGGAAAATTGGATGCCTTTTTTTATATAGATAGATGATACAAAAAGGGAGCCATCTCCCTTATCAGACATGAATATGCTTTGATACCTAAATGAAATGACATTACTTTGGAGTTTTGATTATATGACTTTGTTATGGACTAAACCTAAAATTCTTATGGTGGATTTTTTATATGCTCATCTTAATGTGTTTGCCTAGTATAGGGGTGAATTTGTTTGAATTTACATTTTCATATTTTTTAAATATATTTAAGGATTTTGGCATTGTAAGTATGGATAATATACTTGTCATTGCAACACAACTAAGACAATTAATATGTATACCAAGACCATCTATTTTACATGCCCCTTTTTAAAATGTGTTCTCCACTATAATATTTATCTTTGATTTGTATTTATACCAGCTCAGTCAACCCAATTAATAACTATAAATATAAGTATTATTATGATTCCATATAGAAATGAGAGTCAAGTTTCAATTAAAGAGGTATTTCTTTTGGTATGTTGAGATGAAGTTAAATTCACTAGGGTAAAATTTCTTGTTGGGTGTGTTGAAATTAATTTCAATGGGATAGGATAAACTTTCTTTTTGGGTATGTCAAGGTGAATTCATAAGATTTTATAATTTGTAGGGTTTACATGGTTCCTTAGTGATATTCATATTTTGATTTAATAAAAATAAAGTTATTATTTACTCTTTCAAGTGTTCTTGGTGTAATTCATAGGCCCATGCACAAAATAAATTCCCTGCATCTAATATTAAACTCTAATTTCATTTAGATTAGTCACATTTGCTTATGGTGAACCCTCATGTCAAGTAGGTATAATTTAACTTGTTTACACATTTTACCCAATTTTATTTTCCAAATTATTTTCATTTAATGGCATAGATGTTAAAAAACACTAAATCATTTCACATGTAAAGATGAGAAATAAGTATCCAAATTTATCTAGATTATGGATTTTTTCATATCACTATGGCCAATTATTAGTTTATGTCCCAAAATTTGAGGAGACTATATAGGGATGGGAGACTACCATTAATAAGGGTCGAATGATTCCTCTTATTATATGTTACACATATTACATATTTGGATTATTGTTTATATCTCAAATCTATATTATACCATTCATAGTGCTTTTATACAAATATTACATGTTTGGATTACTTTGTAGCTCTTTCTCAAAATAATAAATGACCTAATTCCAAGCCATATCACTAAAATTTTGTTCAATGGATAATATACATGGTTTTTGGCATTGTAATAATGGATGATATAAATGTCATTACAACACAACTAAGACATTTATTATGTATCCCAAGGTTTTGATTTAATTAAATGGACCCCAAAAAGTACTATGTTAAATGGTTATGATTTACATGTTATAATTTTGCATTAATGCAACCACAGTTATTCTTTTAGATTCACAGCATGCACCAAACATTGATCAAAGATATACTGATAGGCTTTTTTAGTATCCTCTCCTCCAAGTAGGAAAAATATTAGGGACATCTCCACCTTATATTATATTATATTACATAGTTATGGTGTATCGAATTGTAATGGTTTTCCTATCCACCAATGGTTCTAGATGTCCAATGGGACTAGCTTCGAATGAATAAAGTGGTATATAAATGGATGACTATGACAACTTCCAATGAGTTATTAATGGAACTTCTTATTGAATTTATGTTAAATACTTAGTCATCTGGGAGCTCCTAATGTCATCACAAGATAAACTCTTATTGACTAATAACCAACCTACAATGAATAGGGAAGGTATATATTAATGCTAAGAATAACCCAATATTGAATACTAGTAATAATGTCAAAAAAATCAATTTATCCCATATTCCAATACATTCTAATCTCAATATATTATTATAAATTTAACGGGAAATTGATCCCATGAAAAAGACAGATCAAGAAATGGAAAACTATTAATAACTTCTACAATCATTATTTGATTATCAATATTATACCAAGAGTATATTGAAAGTATACTGAACTAGTATAATTATCCCTATTCTAACATAGTAATAAAATTATGGTTAATATTCAAAATGAGAAGTATATAAGGATATCACTACTTCCAATTATTCCAACTCTATTTATTCAATTAAATCCATTTCTTTGCTTTATTTTCATTGGATAGAAATGATAGATCCCATATGCTTCATGATAGGTCTAAAAGTAACCATGTCTCCATATTGTAACAATTGGGCATATGTATCATAGGGAATTTAAGTAGTAATCATTGTAATGCATTTCACACATATGGTTATTTAACTAAAATATGTTCATGTCACTTCAAGAATTCAATCATATGTTCTAAAAGATATAGTCTAGTTGGGCCCCCTATTTAATCTATAAATCAAGGAGTGAGTGATAGATAACCACTTGTGGAGGGTATAATTATATCCAAATGGTGTTGGGGATTATTAGGCTATACTATATAATTGGCATTCAACCCTCTCAATTGATAAATCAGTTCCCCTATCTATATATTTGACCTTGATTGATTGGGACCCTATATATATAGTCGATCCCTTGTCTTATAAAAATGATTGGTAACTTAACAAAAAATAATTGGATAACATTGATGGAGATGGAACCTATTTTAAATTGCCTTAATAAAAATGAATCGGTTTACCATATATACATTGTCCATTTATCCTTATTTTAAATAATAAATAACCACTAAAATAATAATATGATAGTTTGAGAAACATCGTAGGACTAATTTCTTAAATATATGTTAAAATAATTTTGAAACACTTGTTATATGTTAAATATATGCTAGATATTAATAATATTCTAAAAATCCTATTGTATAAAACTTGTTTCCACAAAACTTGTGAGATTCATTAAAAGCTTAACAAGATCTGAACACATAATAAATAAAACCCAATTGGAATGTTACATTTATATAAAAGGTAGAGATGAGGTTTAATTAAATTTAATTACATGTGAAATAATTCAAATTATAGTAAGTAAAATTATGAACAATAGTGAAAAGGTTTCCAATTGGCATTGACATAAGGTGAAAGTATGACCATGCGTAACTTAAAATTATATCAATAGTAACTTAAATATAATAATCTATTGAAGTAAATGTTGCAACTACAAAAAAATTAAACATCAAGTGGTCAATTATTTTTAACATTGTTTGTGAGTGAAATAACTATACACCTATACAATATTATTCTTATCTAAACTATCAAAACTAGTTGGATGAAACTGTCAAACTTGGACATACAAATTCTCACACTTTGTCTTCTAGTACATCAAATCTTTTTCATAAATAAAAATTTTCATCATAATTCATTTTTAGGGCCTTGATAATCTCTCCTCTAAAATCATGAACTAGTTTTGTGTAGGCATTGGCACAATCCATGGTGATAAAAAACAATTCTACTTCTAACTTCTCACACCTAAATTTCAAAATTGTATGATGTAGCTCCTCATTTTCCATGGTTAATTTCTTCACAACCCTATTCTTCTTAGTTATTACATGTTCCAACCTCTCAATTATTATCCTTGAGTTTTGAATAAATTCATATTAAAATTAGTTTTCCCTATAGAGATAATATTTTTTTACTAAGACAAATGATAGCTTGAAAACCACTTGGTCTGATCCAAAAATATTTCCCTCACATCTTATCCTTGCCAAAATCTTTCCACTTCTTCCATGTTTTCACCAGTTGTCTTATCAATTCCATTCATATGGAACCTTGCATCAATAAATTGATATGAAACCAAAATATGTTAAAGAATCAATAAATTTATGGAAATAATTCAAACCCCTTGGTTTGGGTAATGACAACATGTAATGAACATGTAGTACAACCACTTCACAAGGAATGATATTAATATTCAATACAAGATTTTCAGGATTGGATTATTAACCCAAGGAACATGTACCATTTTTAGAACCAAATACAACTTAAAGGTTATAAAATAATGGAACAAAAATATTGAAGATAAATAATAATAAAAAATATAGACTAGATTTAAATGAGCTATTTATAGTAGTATTATAGTAAAATATTTGATAATGTGTATAACTGTGAAGTAGTTAAAATTTATAAAGAATTTGCATTTGGAAGTTGTAGTCTATTCACAAGTTTTTTTCACATTATCTTACATTACATTCTAAAATTGTGACATGTTTTTTCATAATTTCACTATATTTTTATCAAATTCAAAACAAAATATGGCAAGAAAAAAACCCTATATGTCACCCTTGAACAACTATTTTGAAATGAGAAACCAATTTTCAATGTGATAGAATCAACTTCATCAAAGGAAAACATAAATTTGTATCTTCAAAAGTTTATAAAAAAACATGTTACCATGTTACATTAAGTAGAACTAGGTGGAAATATAATAAGAAGAATGAGGAAAAAAATTAAAAATAAGAACTAGGTGGAAAACCAAAAAAATATTTATCTTATTATATTTATGTTGCAATCTTTCATGTTTTGTATTGAAATGGCATTAATCAACTAGGATGGAAAACTTACTCAATGTGTACTATAAAGGCTTCTTTAAGATATACAACATGAGAAATAAGTTCAATTGTTAATTTATAGTGATCCAATGTCATAATGTAGAAATATTTAGTTATGTTATTTAATTATGTACATATGAGTTAGTCATGCTTCATTTCCCACTTGCAGGAAAGTTTGTAAATAAATTTTTACCTTCTTGATTGGAGATTTATATTTTTAACACTCTATAAAGGAGATATAAGCATAATTTTTAATTCCTAAAGAGGTGGTAGTTTTCTAAATTATAATAAAAAATTTGTAATTTGATAAAATAGTATTCCATATAATGTTAAAATAAATAAGCTAATTCATAACTACTCCGAATGTAAAAACATTAGGTGTAACATGTGCTTTAAATAAAAATAGTACTAAGTTATAAACCCATATTTGAGTGTGATACATTGGACTTGTTTTGGATTAAAATATGTCTCAAGTTTCTATTCAAATGAATAGAAATGTTGGGATAATAAGACAAAAATCACCTTGACTACATGAACTACTATTAGGGCATCATCTAACTTTTTATTCTCATAAGAGCACTAGTGGATTCAATATATGTGAATAACTTAAGCAATGTGGATAAAAATAAGAAGTTCAAAAACTCATTATCCCTCACTTTATCACAATTCATCTCAATGCTCAACTTTTGATCTAGCACCTCTTCAAAATTTCTCCCATCACTCTCATCCCTTGTTAATCTTATCTATAATTGGTCTTATTTTTAAGATAACTCTCTTGTTTTCAATTCTAGATAGGCCATGGAATCCTATGAACGTACCCCTATATGATACCCATAGCATTCTTTGAAGTGTTACAGTCCACCTTGTCCACCTTCTTTCTCTTCCTCATGAGAAAGGCATATCACATGATGTGTTGTGTGAGTTATTTTAATGAATAAAGACATGATATGAGACAAGTGGAGGTAAAATATAGACAAGTCACATGAAGCATCCTTTCACATAATCATGAACATAATCCTATGTTGTACTTAATCCCTCAGTTATTCATTTTCACACATTGATTCATAATTATTAAATGTGAATATACATGTGAAAATTATTACACGTGGTAATAATTTTGAACATGATTACATGTGATCATACATGTCAACATGATTACATGTGAGTATACATCTATATATGTTTACATTTGAACATGCATCTCAACATGATTACATGTGAACATACATCTCAATATGATTACAAGTGAACATATATTTCATCATTATTACTTATATGTAATATTTAGTAATTAATAATCCTACTAATAATTAATATTCCAAGTAATCTACAGTGATTAAAATAACCCATATTTTACTTTCAGTCTACATTAACCCATATTTCTAAGGTGATGAATGGAATGGGGAACGTGAGGAAGTTATGCTACCATAACATTTACCTATTTGAAATTATCTTCCTCTTCGTTTATATTAAATCCCTTATCTATTATCCTCTTTCTTTCTATACCATGGGGAGATCGTCCTCTAGTGGAATTAAACCCAACTCATCCCCTTAATAGAGGTGAATGTCTTCTTTTTGGCCTAGTTGATCTTCTAAAACCATATCTATTTTTATTTCCTTCTTCCTTGAAATTTAATTTATAATCCTATTCCATGTAGATTATAATGTGCATGCTTAATTCATCTTGAATATAAAACTCCAAACCATTTACATATCTTGCAACCATTTATTCCTCTATTTCATAATGTTCCACTTGTATGAAAAGCTTGTAAAACCCATTTATATATTCTCGTATGTTGTGATCCTTTTACCTTAAACTATGGAATCTTCTATATAGGGTTTGTACATAATCCATAGGAAGAAATTTCTCTTTCATATTCTTCTCCATCTTGCTCCACATGTTGATCTTTTCTTTATCATTTCTTTGTCTCTCTTTATGCAGGTGATCCCACCAAATAGTCGCATGACCCTTCAATTTAATGCATGAAAATTTTAATTTATTTTATTCTCTTATAATTTTCCATTCAAAAAACATTTACATGTTATTTAACCAATCTATCAACTCCTCTATTTTTAAACTACCTCCATACTCTAAAACTTTAACCTTGATTCCTTCATTCCTTAATTCTAAATATTGAACCATCATTTCTCCCATTGATGGAGTTTATTATTTATCTTCCTCAAGTTGTTTAAATAATTATTCACAATATTTTTCTTCCTTAGTTTCCTCTCCTGCTTGCCTTTGTCTTTGATTTGTGAGATTTGTGAAATTGAAATTCATTATTTTGTTTGACTCTACAGCTGTTGCATAGTCCTATTCATTTGTGTAATTTCTCCTCATCCTCTTACCATATTTACACTTGTTATTCAATCACATAATACACTCCCAAAACATAATTTAAAAACCTAATACAAATTCACAAAGATATTACCTCTAAGATTTGAACTTGTTCTAATACCAAATGATGAATCCCATAGACTAGCAAAGCAAAAATATCAATAGGCAGAATACCCAAAATTTTGTGAAAACCATAATATTTATTGATTATCCTTAAATTTAAAAAAAAAATTGTACATAAAAAAATTTAAATAAACCTCAACTTGAAACTGCAATTGACATGCAAAATTAAAAATTCTAAAAGAATAATGAACTACTTAGAATTAACTGCCCCTACTATAAATATCAATTTGCTTTTCTTAATAACTTTTGCATGCAATTTCAAATGATCCTATAATTTTAAACATATCCTAAATACTAAATTAATTATTTTGGATGAGTTTCAACCCAATTTCATTATTGGTTACAAAGTTTTCTGATTTATGGTATTTTTAACATGACTAAAAATATTGGAACACAATTTTGGACCCTTAGTTGATCTAAAATGTCTCTCCAAACATCTTCTAATTATCCATAACTGGTGAAGTAGGTATATTTTCATGCTTATTCCATTTATATTCATTTTTATATGAATTATATCTCAATCAAGTTAATGATTCAAAAGTTATGGCCTCTGAAAGATAGGTATCCGCATCAAATAGGGTCCTAATTTAAATTTAAGAAGTATATTAATACACAAGTTCATTAATACATATATCCATTAATCTAGAGATAAATTTTTTAAGTTTAAATACAATTATTTCAACAATTTAGAGTAAAATTCAATCAAATTTGAAGCATTAATTTATTTATCATGCATTTATTTTAGCACAAAACTTCATATAGAACTAGGCACTACATTTTAGATTTCTTGTTGAACATGAATTTATACTTGGAGTGATAATTTATAAATTTTTAAAAACATCTTATGGGTGTGATAATAATTGAGGTATAACACATGCCCCCAAATACATCCCCCATAATGTTTTGGGGCTTTAATGTTATACTATAGGTTTGGAGAATAACACCAATTCCTTAAGAATCTATATGTACTTATAAAAAATAGAGTGAGGTTTTCCAAACACTAAAGGAGATATATAGCATCATCAAATTAGTTTTCACTCATCTACAAATTATCTAAAAATATAATACTCTTTTAAATATATCACTACTCTTCCTAAATTTTTTATAATATTGGGATATTTGCTCTATTTATTATTATATTTTTGTGATTTTTTTCATTTAATATGTGTACTTTCTCTACGCTATCTATTTTTTTCAACTATCTCCATATTTATGACAAATTAGATATTCTTCTTAAACCCCATCTTATCATTGAATACTACATCAGGGACATTTTTATGCAAATATGTTTGATTTACCATTTAGATATGATTATGCTTATTGTGCATGTTTTATGGTTTAATGTATTTAATGTTAGTATAAAACCACTTTACCATAAAATATTTCTTTTAACTTGCTCCCTTTTACACTTCTTGGGATTTTATCTTGCTTGGTTTATGGTGGATCTAATTGTTTCTTAGGGTTTCCTAAACCCTTGATGCATTATGCGCTCCATCTTATGGCTAAATATTGCTTTTCATAGTATGGTATTTACATAGGACTTGTGAACTTTCATGTTTATACTTCATTATATCTAATTTATATATTTCTTAATCCTTCCTATAGTTTTTCTTAATGTCATGCATATTTAACCCAAACCATTCATTGCATAAATTATTTTAAATCTTATATCTTTATGTATATTTAATAGATGTGAATATTTCCTAGATGTGATTCAATTATGGTGTGTTTTTCAATGTTTCTATTTACATGTAATACTCTTGAATTTTATATGTTATTTTGTATTATATTATTTGTGTACCAAATTTTCTCATGCATGTTCAATTTTTTGTTTTCAATGGTATATCATTTATTAAAATATTTTCCAAGACATGTTATAGATTCATACAATTGTAATAATTTTTCATGTTTATTTCTTGCTACACTTGCCAATAATAGAAGATACATATAACCCCATGTAGTAATGCACATGCCCAATTATCAATGCATGATGATACATTATGCATCAACCACACTATGTAAATGAAAGCTAGAGTTGAGAATGCAATATCCTCTCATAATATTTCTCAATCTCAAGGTGAGAATAACACCAACATTCCTCTTAATTTCCCTCAAAGTACTAATATTATATTTTACTTATCTAAAGATTATGATATGTTGGATCAACTTAAGAACACTCAAATAAGGATATCCATTCTACAATTAGCTATAAGATCAAATTTTTACAAGGATATTTTTTATAATGCCTTAAAATAAAGTACATTTCTAAGTGATACTCAACCATATCATTTGTAATATATGTTATATATTTAACATATATTGAGAACATTATTACCTTTGAGCATGATGATATGCCTTTAAAAAATATTTTTGATTTCAAAATTTACCTTTCTATATTCAATTTATAATCGATAGCCTAAGGACAAAAAAGTACTTATTGACAAAGGTTTAAGGTTTAATTTATGAAGTGAAAGATTTATTAAATATAATATGTGTATTAGTAAAGAGGCCTTGACTAAGTAAATTATGATTATATAATGGCTTGATATCAAGAATGAATAAAACTTCACACAGTCGCATTGAATATTATTTTAAGGCTAAAAACTCTATCAATTGAATGTCATATCATATCCAATTATGTAAATTGTATTATTTTTCTTGGAAGACATTTCATTCAAGTTATGGGTGTTGTACCCTCTACCTTATATAGATGTTTGGACATTATGAATTTTAGAATTATCTATACATGTCTAGCAAATGATATATGTTTTACATTTTTCAAAATGGTTAAGCTTAAACATAACTTTGTGCCTCACCTAGATAATAATCTAACAACTATAGTGGGTCATAATTAAATGATACAAATGGAGAAATCGATAACATTTGAATTTGGTCAATGTAATACTAATAAGGAAGATATTGAGAATAAAGATTATCAAGTTGATAATATAGATGATAAATTGGTTAAAATAAATTATACACCTATAGACCCTATAAATTATAAAGATGATATGAATATGTTTAATATTAGAACTCTTTATATAACCCCTCAAGATTATGGAATGCAAAATTTTTATTTATCAAGTGCAAATAAAATAACAAATGAAGATTAATATGAATATGAATGCACATACCAAAGCTAGTAAAAAGTAGTAGTAAAATTAGAACCATAAAATTTAGATTTCCCCTACTCCCTCCCATTCTCTTATACATATGATCTTACACTCTCACAATATCTTTCTACATAAAGAAGTGAGCACATTGCCAAATTTATATTAAATACCATGGCTGAAGGATCAACATTTTAGAGGCTTTCAAAAACATTTATTTGTTTAATGCATGACTCAATCAATCAATATGATTTTGGCATGGAATGTCACAACTATATGCATGCAAAATTTAACCATTTAAGATAAATTTTGTGTGCTAAAGTCTAATTTTGATATTGATAAGGAATGGCACAACTATTTTTGGGCATCGACATTTGATTTTTGTTACAAATCTCACGATGTCAAAAGATAAAGTAAGAATGATAAGTGTGTAGTTAATATAATATAGTGAAGATAAATTCATGTTTATAATGAGGAGTGTGCAGGGTATATATCTCAAATTTTCAATTTCAAAATGACATGCTAAGCTATATAAACAAATTATTATGTAATTAATTTTTATTTAAAATTTTATTCTTTTAATATTGAGTATTTTGATATTTAATTTTGGTTATTAGTACAATAAATGTGTAATATATAAGGTTTAGAAACATATATTGAAAATTATAAGATGTGGTGAGAATCATCAGAATTTAATAATTAAACTGAATATTTTGATGTAAGACAAAGTTAACTCAAAATTTTGAGAAAGGATATTTATATGGACTCTAGTGTACTCTCTAAACATTGTTTGCATCATATAGACACTCTAGATAAAATTGTAGACATGACCAAAAAAAATTGGACTATATTTGCATGGCACTTTTATTTAAAATCTAGTTAAGTATCTTCTGATTTCTCTATGATCACATGCTAAATTTAAATTCTTATTCTTGTCTGAACTAGACAATAATACTTATAAATCATATACAAAATAAAATGTGTTTGAATTTTTCATTATGCTAGAGAATAGTTGAATTATCTTAATATTTATTAGGGCCTTCAATGGTAATAGTATAAAAAAAAACACATCTCAATAATTACAATAATTCAAGAATAAAATATAATGCTATGTAATATGAACTTGAAAAATTTAATGAATAAATGTTCTTCAAAATGGTTATAATTTTTCAATATAACCTTACATTAATGATGGATTTTATTAATTTTTCTTAGATACGTAAATAAATTAGAATGCATTTATGTTTCATAATCAAATTAAATTTAAATTAGGAGTATTAGTACTCAAAGTGACCTCCAATATCAAAAAGAGAAAAATACCCAAGTCAAAAGAAACCACCTACAAGTGTGTCCAGAAGTTAAAAATGATTCATACTAAGGAATCCAATTAGAAGAGAGGTAAAAAAGTGTTGGAATAACTCAAAGAATATCTAGGAACTCCAAAAAAACTTATATATTCATTATATATACTTTTATGTTTAAAATTAGTTTGTAACACTCACTTCTATTGCATGTAGTCCAAATGGTACTTTGGCCATGCATTTGGTCTCTCCTATCATAGAAAAAACTCACTAAATACCTGAACAAAAGAGATCCAAGTGTAATGTTAATCACCATAATGTTGTGGTTCACCACCAAAACTCTACATGCCCAACATGCCATTGACGTAATTGTCACTTCCATGGAATATAGTCCAAATGGTACTTTGGCCATGTATTTGACCTCTCCTATCATTGACAAAACCCACTAAATACCTAGATAAAAGAGTTCCAACTAGAATGTTAATCACCATAATGTTGTGGTTCACCCCAAAACTCTTCAAACCAATAAGTTCAAAGGTAATTGAGATTTACATTGATGTAATTATCCTTATCAATATGTCTATCCAAGATTTTCATTCCTAACATGAACGGACTGGTAAGAACATTCATTAGGATAGCCTAAAACACCACATGAGTTATTACTACCACAAGCCTCGACTGAGACGAGTATGACACAATATAACGTACTAAATCTAGGACCAACAAGTATACCCCAGCTACCATGCCCACTACATAGAATAATTTATTAACTAATCTATAAATAATTGTTCTAAACAAATTAACATAAAAAAGCATATTTAAGTACAAAATCATAAGACAAGTAAATCATTCCAAAATATTCATGTATTCAATTTTTTAAGTTTGTAATGCTTCCAAGTTAATTTCCATTTGTAATTCAATTTTAAAAAATAGAGTACAAAAGTAATATAAGCAAATAATTTCAATATTTCTCTTTCATTGAAAATTACAATTGCATTACAATTCAAATCTATAATAAGCATAACAAACTAAATTTTTTCTCTCATTAAATCAATAATACATCTTCAATCTAATTTTTAAATTAGAACAAATCTCATGTTTACATTACACTTTACAATTTTAACATACATCAATAATATATTTCCTTTATAATACATTTAAATACCAACATCATCAATTACATATTACATAATTTAATATTTTCAAATTATATATATATATATATATATATATATATATATATATATTCCATGACAATCATATAGGATTAAGTATTCATATAAAATAATCTACATGAACATATAATATCACCATTATTGCTAAAAACTATGGAATAAGAAGGATAACATCATCAGAGGCTTTACCTCCAACAATAGAGCCTTTCCTATCCCCTACACAACTCTTATATTTTAGAGTGGCACTACTTTTAACTTAAAAGGAAGATGCAGAACCATCAACAAGAAATAGAATAATGTGTATACAAGTCATATTGTGGTGAGCACCATAAAATCTATAGCAAGTCTCAATAGTGAACTAGAATAGGAAATTAAAAATTCATAATACATAATAAGTATATATGTTAATGGTCATAAGACTTAGAATTTAACAAGTCCACCTCATTTTATCTGAATTTAATAATCAATTCTCAATTATAGAGTAAAGGTGAATCAAGGGATTTCCACAATCTACATAGTGTTCATGTTCATAAGTCCATAACTATACCAAACACATATTTCTTAGCATTACTATTTAATTTAGTGATCTTCATACAAACAATCATAACTCAACATGGAGATAATCTTTGATAAGTACATGAATAATAATACATCATATTGGTATCCCATACCACCCACATGAATCACCATCACCCTTGTAATTCATTAAGGTTTTCAACATACTATATAAGAAAATAACACAAATTCAATCATCAATAGACTATTTAAATGATAACATGTCACACAGGGGTCCCATACCACCTACACAAAGTTTCATCATCTATTCACCCTATAGATGATTGAAAACAAGCATAATAAAATCTAAATGTTGGATTATTTATATATTAATCTCATAAAGTAATGTAAATACAATGATTTATTCACAACTAACATACAAAGAGATAGGTTTAAGTTATTTCAAATGCAAATCATGATTACTTTTTTATTCCTAATTTAAGTTTAAGACACCTAAAATTGATATGACACACTTTGGCACACTTTGACATACTTGGAATTTGTGGACACATTTGACTCTTGTGTACACTTTCCCCTGTCTTTTTACCCACTTTTTATCTTTTCCAACCTAGTTTACCAGATATACATATTCAAGATAAACCTAGTATGTAAAAGAACCTTCAAAAATCCTAGACAATTTGTCTCCATACTTCAAATTATTGGTTTTCACTCTCAAGATAATATTGGAATAGTCGGATAGTCATGGTTTATTGCAAGTGTCTAGCTTTATTAGTAGTTTTTAAGAACATTCAAAAACTATAATTAAAATTATAAAGTCTCCATTAGGTGAGATTATATGTGTTTCATGGATCAATGATAGTGGTAAATATCAAAGAGTCAACTATAAATATAAATCAATCTTAAGGTTATACTCACTTAGCACTCACTTGTTCATTGCTTGTAAATCACATTGAGAAATCAAATGACACTCTCTCGAGACATCATCACAAAGGAGTACACATCTAAAAACCCTTTAAAGGATAAATCCTATTATAAGTGTAATCACTAAGATGGGGTGGGATAAATTAGTGATGCAAGTAATTCAATTCCACTTCCAAATCTTCAAACTCTCAACCATTCAATACAAGCATTCATGAAACATATAAACTAGTTATTGCAATGAATAAAGGAAACTATGCACTATCAATACTCATGACACATGTATTATGTGGGAAACCATCATGGGGGACAAAACCCACTCTCAAGTCTACAAAAAAGTGGACTACAATCCTATAAAATATTTACAAACAAGAGACTTTAGTGAAGCACCCACTTCACAAGGAACACCATCCCCTATGTATGAACAAACACCCACTTGTCCTATATGTTGAGAACACAAACAAAACATTATGATATAAATACCTCTATATCTTTTATTTCCTTTTAATCTAATAGATAAATAGTGAATATTACTTGTCTTCAACCCTTGACACTCTCTCAAACCTTCACACACAATTAATGCATCCAAAACACCCTTTTGGATCACTTTACACTTTTCCACTCATATTCAATATTCAACCCTTCAAGAACACTATTATAACATAACAAATACTACCTATAGGTCATACACACATTCTTCAACTTTCTATTCTCTTCAATCCATCCACCAAGCACACTCATACTTCATTATCCTTCATTTTTCAACTCTAGAAATCTTTACCTTTGATCTTGATCTTTATATAGTATATATGATCATCACCTTATTGATGTTTATAGAGTATAATGAGAGGGACTCCCCATAATTCACTTGATTTTAGGCACCCCTTGATCACCTTCAAACTATCTCCAACCATGATGAAACTTCATAGTTGCCTTCAAATTTTCTCTCACAAGTCAACTCCATGATCACCAATAGATGTTCAATCCATACTCAAAACATGAAATATGTTCAAAATATACTAAAAACATCATATTAGAATAATAATACCTTGGTATTTTTGAAAAAAATACAAAATAAATCCATTTAAGTCACCTAACCTTATTTAGAGGCCTAGTAGCACTACCTAAACCTTGTAGATCCCATAACTTTGTGTATGCATCTTCATAACTTTAAATTTTATATATAGACTAAAATAATATTTCCCCTCATGCATGACAATAATGACCATCCAAATCTTCCATTGTGTTGGGTGAATATTTTGTCAATCAGCTAACTGATGAGTAAAATAGGTCTCTTCAACCATAGCATAGGGAGATTGGTCAGACAAATGTGCAGGTTTACCACATCAGAGGTGGAAAAATATCTCCTCTCAAGGGGAGGTTCCCTATAACTATAAGGTACTATATATATATATATATATATATATATATATATATATATAAGCTAAAAATAACACTCAGGGGTCAGATAACACTATCCATCTCTCTTTTTTCAGAGATGATGTTCACAAATCAAAGGGGAAATCCTGATGAAAGGACAGAAGGCACTCCTCTTCTTTCAGAAGTGATGTTCATCAGACAATAGGAACCTTTCATGTAGTGACAAGTAAATGTAACAGGGCACAGTAACACAATAGGATAAAATGTAGCACAAAGTCTCAACCTCAACTGCCAAAGAGTGAAATACGAAGGATAATAAGGGCACAAAGTCATCCCAAGATCCCTTACATAGAAATAGAAAATAGAAAAACTAAAGACAATTATGGTAGCACAAAGTCTCTCCATAGCAGGCTTCAGGACACCTTCTTAATTACTTTCACTAATTCTACTTATTTAATTAAATAGACAAAATATGTATTAAGGAAATAGACATATGAACAATTTTCGCAAAAACCAAGCTATTTCAACACAAAGTCTAAAAAGTCAATTATTTTCTTATTCAAATAATGAAATATGATCAACAATCTGAGCTTAAAGTCTTAGTAATGCCTTTCAATTTGGGCAGATTTTTGTTTTTGATAACTGAGAGATATCTCTAAAACAATAAGAGAGAGTCCAATATGTAGTGCTCCAAGAAAGACTTGGGTGCTTTGTTTCACAAAAATGTCCTATGATGCATTCAATGCCTTCAATGCATTTTAAATTCTATCCATGGGCTATGCTAGAATTGAGCATCAGTTTTAAATGTGGGCCACCTGATGTGTTTCCTGATGTGTGCATAGCTATTCATTCACTTTACTCAATGCCAAAAATTAGGCCATGCTATTGAATGTTTTTGCTCTCTGATGTCCACCTAGTGGGCTACTTCACCTTCTAGAAACATATCCCATGCATAGATATTTCTGATCTTTCTCCATCATTTCCATTTCCTTGTTATATTTTGTCCTTATCCATGCGATTTGAGATCTTAGGCTATCTCTTTGGCTGGTCACTAAATTTGTTCACAGGGTTTGTGCCATATTTGAAAATTGATAAATATTTCATTATCTTAAATTTGATGTTCGTGGGGATGTCAATGGTTGCTGATTATTTGAAATATATTGAACCATGAAACTTTAAACCTTCAAAAGTTCATCAGTTTAATAATTCAATGGTTCAAGTAGTCTTTATCAGTTCCTTGGTTCAATCACTTCCCTAGTTCAATCGCTTCCCTGGTTCAATCACTTCCCTAGTTCAATCACTTTCTTGGTTCGATCGCTTTCTTGGTTTAATCACTTTCTTGGTTCAATCACTTTCTTAGTCTTTGATTGAACCATCCCTTTGATCTTTAAACCAATGTTCTCTGCCCTCCACAAGGGCACCTACCCTTAGTTCACTACCCTCCATAAGGGCACTTATTCTTTCAACTTTGGGGCACTCCTTTGAACTGTCCACGTTGAACCGTTGAACCTTTGAACTCTTTTAGTTCAAGGTTCAACAGTGTAACAGTTCAATCATTTTCTTGCTCTTTGTTTGGAGCTTCCTTTGAACCGTTGAACCTATGAACCTTTAAACTTTTGAACTCTTTTGGTTCAAGGTTCATTCAGTTCATTGGTTCATCCTTTATTCCATGAATCCATTATTTTTCTAAGTCCCTTTGAAACCTTAAAATTCCTTTAGCTTTCTATTTTTGGAACACCCTGAAGGGAAGGTGTCCCTTCGAGCTTTGAGAAAGGTCCATTTTGCTCATCACCTACCCTCTGTAAGGGTTGTTTGATCTCCAAGATTGCCTTTCAAAAAAATTTCAAGGGTCCTTTTGGCTCCTAAGTGCCCTCTGCAAGGGCACTTGGTCTTGGTTCATTTCCTTTTGCAAGGGCACTTGGTCTCTTCGCTTTGGGGCACTCCTTTGAACCGGTTGATTGAACTGACCAATTGAACCAACTTGGGTTCAACAGTTTAATGGTTCAACGGTTCAATCTTGTGTTCACTTGACCGCTTGAACCAACTTCATTGAACCAATCACGTTGAACCAACCACTCATTGAACCTTTGAACCTTTGAACCATTTTGGTTCAAGGTTCAATGGTTCAAGCCTTCTTCTTTTTGCTAAGTCTTTTAAAGCCATTTGAAGTTGTTAAACTTGCTGAAGTGGTTAAACTTTGAACTTTTGCTAAAGCACTTAACTCTTTAAGCTTGATGACATCGTTGAACCTTGGCATTCAACCCGTTAAACCTTGAAATTACCTAAGTGTTGAGAGCTTGTTTCTTTCCTATAGAGTGCATAGAAATGAACCTGCAGAGTCCATAGAAATGAACCTATAGAGTCCATAGAAATGATTTCATAGAACTGTTGGAGTTCATATAAATGATTTCATATATTCTTTCCTATGAAGTTTGTAGAACTGAGTCCGTAGATTTAAGCCTACAGAGTCTGTAGATTTAAGCCTATGAAGTCTGTAGATTTAAGCCTGCAGAGTTTATAGAAATGAACTTACAGAGTCTGTTAGCTAAAAAAGCTTGAAAAAATGGAGAATTTAAAATCCCAAAATAATTTTTTAGAAGGGAAGAGATAATTTTTGTCCTGTAGGACCAAAAATAGTTCATGTGTTGTCCCAAAAAGGAGTGACAAATTTTGGGAACAAAAGTTGGCTCCAGTTGGGGAACTTCCTTCAATTGAAATTTTGAAGCAGTTGAGGGGAGTAGAAAGAAAAATCTCCAGTGCCTTTAAGTATGCCATTGGGCCACAGAGTCATGCTACCCAAAAAAGAAAGGTGCAAAAAATGGAAATGAAAAGTACAAAACACAACTAAAGACTATACAAATATACATATGTACAAGTAAATCTTATTTGATGCTTTGAGAATTGAAGCGCTTCAAATGCCACCCACTATGAGATAGTGAAAATGGCATTCCATCCTGATAAACCAATAAGAAACCATTTTCTCCCTAGAATCGATGATGGGTGAATAGAACTCTCCACTAAGAATCACATTTTTTGTGCATCCCTTTTGGTTCTCTCCTCTTACCCCATGACAAGGCATGGTCTCCAATCTAAAAACCATAAATTTTTGCTCTCTTGGTGAAGAGTTCCTTTTCTTGACTTTGGTGTGAAGCATTATGGTCCACTACCATAGTTTGTTGCTTTTCTAGTTCAGTCCATCACATGATTTGATTGTCCCCATCAAATACTTGACAAACCATTAGCTCAACATCTCCTATGGCATGAAGGAGTTTGACACCTTTGTCTTGAGTAGCCTTAAACCTAAGTAACAGAGATTCATTCTTAGTAGTGTTATTGGTGTTGTTGAACTATAAATCATATGAAGAAGAAAAAATATCTCCTTGAGGAGATATCAACACAGTCCTAGCTCCAGCACTAGTAGAAGAATTACTACCATCAAATTCTAGGATCCAAACATCATCAAAAATTGATCTTCTATCAGATTTGTCTTTATTAGAGAGGGAAAATCCTTTTTCATCTATACTATGCCCTACCAATTATTTTGATGTCTTGTTTGATTCAATTTTGGGATCGCCACCTACAAGATTTTCATTTGTTGTAACTAGAATGTCTTCAATAGACAAAAATTAACTACCCCTGCCTGAAGACTCAAATAGAATTTGAGATTCAGGTGTTGATGTCTAAGTGACAATATATTTTGTTTTCTTCTCAGAAAGTAGCCTCCTCCTGATGCCTTTGACAAGGATACTCACCTCAAATAGGTCCATGCTCAATTTGCCACCAACATCCTTGCATAGATTTTGCCTAGGAAGGATGTCGTATGATGCTAGGATGTTGGCCACCAGGACAGTCATCTTGATTCTCTTGTCTGGGAATGTTGAAAATGTAAATTAGGCATCCTTGATTTGTCCCAATAGTGGCACTTGTTTATTCTCCATGGAAAAACATCCCCCAAATGTCTTGGTCAGTGTGAGACCAAGGGATTCGGCTACTTTGGTAGGCATGACATTGTCAGATGCACCTGAGTCTATGATGGAATTATTCAGCTGATGTCCATTTATTAGTAGGAGACATAAAATGGTTCAATCCTTCTGAGAGCAATAGGAGGAGCAATGACAGTTATTTTGGGTAGATGTGGGAGTCACCTTTAGAATAGCTAGTCTTATAGGGATGGTTGTATTCTTCACACATTCCACTAACCTATCCAACTGCTCAAGGTTGGATTGAAGGAATTCAAATTTAGAAATTTAATTTTAGTTTTCTTGACATGGTCAATTATGTCAAATGTCTGAAATGAACTAGGAATAGAGGATGGGAATTCATCATTTTTGTTTTTGGGAGGGGGAGGACTGGTCTATAGATTTAAAGTTGAAGGTGAAGGCATATTTGAGGTTTTCACCTTTTTAATAGTCACCAGGTCCTTTGGTTGGAAGGGTAGAGTGGTTCCCCACTTAGCAATTGAAATTACAAGCTGAGTTCATTCCTCTGTTCTTTCTTTATTAGCTTACTAAGCTAACTAGTTATTGGATCAAGTGAAAATAGTGTATGATCCTTCAACTGCTTTACCTTCACTTCTAGGTTCATCCTGGTAATTCAGGAAACCAATGTTGGAGTCACCAATTTATTCTTCTTGGTCTATTGCAAAGAGATTAGTATCATTTCCTTGATCAAACTCAAGTTGGAAAGAGAAATCATGTTATGTTTCCAGATATCCAACTGCTGAGTTGGCTGGTGTTGCTTCAATGGCAAGATTCCCCTATGGGGGAGGCAAATGATTTGGTTGTCCTTGACTTTTGGTAGCATTGCCTTGATATGACTAACTCTAAAATGTCCTCCTTGGCATATCCTGATAAGGAGTAAACATACCTTAAGACACTTGTCTTTTCAAGGCTAGCAGTTCATTTGCCAACTTTTACACCATTTGGTCAGTGGTGCCTGTAGATGAATATTTAGAAGATGAAGAAGATTTACCTCTATTAGGATCTCTTCTTATCTTTCCTGCCAAGATGAGGTCATCTTCCACCTCAGTGGCCAAATCTTGAGCTGCAACAAGGTTTATTTGGCCAATACATCTCAGCAGAAAACTCACTTCAGGCAGCTGAGAGTTGATGAAGAAACATTTGAGATTCTCAGCTATAGGCTGAGCAATTATAGGAATCATGTTCCTCAGCTTGTCAAAATTGTCTATGAAATCCCTCATTGGTTCATGAATCTCCTTCTTCATTTGTGTGAGTTGAGCCAGCAGGGCATGTGCATCTTCTGTAGGCTTGAACCTTGCTTTGAACTTGGCTTTGAGTGTGTTCCAGTCAGTTACTGACTGAGCCTACAGGTGATAGAACTAGTTTGCAGTAGCACCTTGTAATGTTTCCATAAATAATCTGACTGCCACATCCTCAAATTCCACACCTATTATGCCACAAGCTTTGCTAAAGGCTACAATATGTTCATCAGGATGAACCTTCCCATCACCATAGAACTTGGGGAAATTTTTTCTTGAACTGCATGGTAGCTCATGTAGAGGTGGAGTTAAATTGAGTGGGCTAAAAGAGTTACCCTAAGGGCCTTGAATTGCCATTGTATGACTATGGAAAGGTGGAATAACAAATCTCAGAGGGGTAAGTATTGACAAAGCTTTATTAATAGCAGAAATGGATGCTTTTCCCAGTAATGGAGACTTGACTTTAGTAGGAGGAAAGCTCTTGGTTCATTAGAGGTGAGATGGTGAAGGAAATAGATCAAAATTACTTTGTTTTACCAACTCGAATATAGGGTCAACAATACCTTTAAACCTTTGGCTTTGTGTATACAGTGGATCTGCCAGAGTGTAAAAATAAAAATGGAAAATAACTAATACTACTTTAGCTTGAAGCTTGAGGCTTTAAACTATGCATTCTTCCCTAGTAGAGTCGCCAAAAATTGTTGGCATGAAGCTAGAAGGAAAAATTAACAATGGGAAAGCACTTGAGTATCTCATTCTTTCACAGCAGGATAAATGGATAAGGCTATAATGATAATGGGTAAGACCCAGATGAGAGTCACTAGAGTATATAATGGATAAGGATAAGAACTACTTGTTTGAATCCCCAGTAGAGTCACCAAAAACTATTGGGTGAATATTTTATCAATCAGCTAACTGATGAGTAAAATAGGTCTCTTTAACCACAGCATAGGGAGATTAGTCAGATAAATGTGCAGGTTTACCACATCAAAGGTGGACAAATCTCTCTTCTCATCAAGGAGAGGTTCCCTATAACTATAAGGTACTATATATATATATATACTAATCTGCTATAAATAAGCTAAAAATAACACTCAAGGGTAGGATAACACTATCCATCTCTCTTTTTCTAGAGATGATGTTCACAAATCAAAGGGGAAATCCTGATGAAATGATAGAAGGCACTCTTCTTTTAGAAGTGTTGTTCAACAGACAATAGGAACCTTTCATGTAGTGACAAGTAAATGTAACAGGGCACAGTAACACAACAGGATAAAATGTAGAATAAAGTCTCCACCTCAACTGCCAAAGAGTGAAATATGAAGGATAATGAGGGCACAAAGTCATCCCAAGATCCCTTACATAGAAATAGAAAATAGACAAACTAAAGACAATTATGGTAGCATAAAGTCTCTCCATAATAGGCTTTAGGACACCTTCCTAATTACTTTCACTAATTCTGCTCATTTAATTAAATAGACAAAAAATGTGTTAAGGAAATAGACATATGAACAATTTCCCCAACAACCAAGCTATTTCAGCACAAAGTCTAAAAAGTCACTTGTTTTCTTATTCAAATAATGAAATATGATCAACAATCTGAGCTCAAAGTCTCAGTAACGCCTTTCAATTCGGGCAGAGTTTTATTTTTGATAACCGAGAGATCTCTCTAAAACAATAAGAGAGAGTCCAATATATAGTGCTCTAAGAAAGACTTGGGTGCTTTGTTTCACAAAAAATGGCCTATGATGCATTCAATGACTTTAATGCATTTTAAATTCTATCCATGGGCTATGCTAGAATCGAGTGTCAATTTTAAATATGGGCCACCTGATGTGTTTCCTGATGTGTGCGCAGCCATTCATTCACTTTACTCAATGCCAAAAAATAAGCCGCACCATTAAATGTTTGTGCTCTCTGATGTCCACCTGGTGGGTTGCTTCACCTTCTAGAAACATATCCCATGTGTGGATATTTTTTATCTTTCTCCATCATTTCCCCTTTCCTTGCTATATTTTGTCCTTATCTATGTGATCTGAGCTCTTGGGCTATCTCTTTGGCCGATCACTAAATTTGTTCACAGGGTCTGTACCATATTTGAAAATTGATGAATATATCATTATCTTAAATTTGACGTCTTTAGGGACGTCAATGGTTGCTAATTATTTGAACTATATTGAACCATGAACCTTTAAACCTTCAAAAGTTCATCAGTTTAATAATTCAATAGTTCAAGTGGTCTTTATTGATTCCTTGGTTCAATCACCTCCTTAGTTCAATCGCTTCCCTGGTTCAATCGCTTCCCTAGTTCAATTGCTTACTTGGTTTAATCACTTTCTTGGTTCAATCACTTTCTTGGTTTAATCACTTTCTTGGTTCAATCACTTTCTTAGTTCAATCACTTTCTTAGTCTTTGATTGAACCATCCCTTTGATCTTTAAACCAATGTTCTCTTCCCTCTGCAAGGGCACCTGCCCTTAGTTCACTACCCTCCACAAGGGCACTTGTGCTTTCAGCTTTCAGGCACTCCTTTGAACTGTCCACATTAAACCATTAAACCTTTGAACTCTTTTGGTTCAAGGTTCAACAGTTTAATGGTTCAATCATTTTCTTACTCTTTGTCTGGAGCTTCCTTTGAACTGTTGAACTTGTGAACCTTCAAACTTTTAAACTCTTTTGGTTCAAGGTTGAATCAGTTCTTTGGTTCATCTTTTATTCCATGAATCCATTATTTTTCTAAGTCCCTTTGAAACCTTAAAATTCCTTTGGATTTATGTCTTTAGAACACTCTGAAGGGAAGGTGTTCCTTCGGGCTTCGAGAAAAGTCCATTTTACTCATCACCTGCCCTCCACAAGGGTTGTTTGATCTCCAAGATTGCCTTTCAAAAAAGTTGCAAGGGTCCTTTTGGCTCTTAAGTGCCCTCCACAAGGGCACTTGGTTTTGGTTTGCTTCCTTCCATAAGGGCACTTAGTCTCTTCGCTTTGGGGCACTCTTTTGAATTGGCCGATTGAACTGACCAATTGAACCAAATTTGGTTCAATGGTTCAATCTTGTGTTCACTTGACCGCTTGAACCAACTTCATTGAACCAACCATGTTGAACCAACCACTCATTAAACCTTTGAACTATTGAACCTATTAAACCATTGAACCATTTTGGTTCAAGGTTCAACGGTTCAACAGTTCAAGCCTTCTTCTTTTTGCTAAGTCTTTTGAAGCCATTTGAAGCCATTAAACTTGCTGAAGCGGTTAAACTTTGACTTTTGCTGAAGCACTTAACTCTTTAATCTTGCCGACATCATTGAACCTTGGCATTGAACCCATTGAACCTTGAAATTACCTAAGTGTTGAGAGCTTGTTTCTTTCCTACAGAGTCTGTAGAAATGAACCTGCAGAGTCTGTAGAAACAAACTTGCAGAGTCCATAGAAACGAGTTCATATAACTAGCAGAGTCCATAGAAATGAGTCCATAGATTCTTTCCTATGAAGTCTGTAGAAATGTGTCCATAGATTTAAGCCTATAGAGTCCATAGATTTAAGCCTGTAGAGTCTATAGATTTAAGCCTACAAAGTCTGTAGAAACAAACCTGTAGAGTTTGTTAGCTGAAAAAGCTTGAAAAAATGGAGAATTTGAAATCCCAGCATAATTTTTGAGAAGGGAAGAGATAGTTTTTGGCCTGTAGGACCAAAAATAGTTCATGTGTTGTCCCAAAAAGGAGTGACAGATTTTGGGAACAACACTTTGCACCATAGTTCCTTCACAAATTGACTTGCCAATTAGCCCTCCATTTGCATAAAAGCTCAACCATAGGTCAAAATATACACTTTCAGATGACTATAAATACCTTTTTGAGTACCGTTTTAGACATTTAAAATATTTTAATTAGCCTAAGACCTTAAACACCTTTGGTGAGTCATCATTGGAGTACTCAATAGGGTTCTCAGTAGTGTCATTTATCTACAAGTTAGGCTTTTTGATTTCACCTACCTCTTCAACTCTTACATTAGAACTTTTAACAACCTTGTGGAGTCTCTTATTGAAACATCTGTAAGTAGAACTTATGGATTCTATAAAATGTTTGACATTAGTTTCCCTATTCTTTCATAGATCATATGGATTATTATCACCATTTACTCTAACTTGGAACCTATTGAAGATGTAAACTAATATATTAGCATCCTCTTTACAAAAACCATCTAATAGTTTGGAATCTTGAAGCATGGTTCTACTCATCTCTTAGATAGTTTTGTTTTTCCTCTCAACTACCCCATTGTGTCTTAATAGTAAAATTTTATTTTCTAATCCCTTGTTCCTCACAAAAAGTATCAAACTCATAAAACCAAAATTCACCTCCTCTGTCTAGTCTCACACACTTGATTTTTTATCCTTTTTCATTTTCAACAAGATATTTGAATGGTTTAAACTTTTCAAAAGCTTCTTATTTCTCCTTAAAGAAATATATTCAAGTCATCCTAATAAATTCATCAATTAATAACATGAATTAGTTGTTACCTTGAGTTCTTGTAGGTCCACATGGATCAGTGTGGATTAATTACAATGGTACTATGGTGTAATTATCCTTAGATTTGTAGCTTCTCTTGGTTTGCTTCCCATGAAGGCATATCTTACAAAGAGTATGAGGAATCTTAGTGATTTTAGACATATGCCTCACTAATCCTTTCAAACTGATCCTCACCAAGTTATCAAAATCCATATGTCTAAGTCTACTATGACAAACCCAAATTTCCTCCAATTGATTAATTAATAACACATCTCTATTGGATTCATGGAACACATACAAGTTGTTGTCTACCTTGTGAATGTTTTCAACTATTTTTCCAGACTTGGCTCTTCTCACTTCACACCCTTTATCATGAAAATTCAAAACATTTACTTGCTTACACATTTGGATAAAATTTAGAAGATTATGTTTCAAACCTTCTACATATAGAACATTTTCAATTCTAGTGTGACCATTATCCAAAACAACAGAACCTTTCCCAACTATGTTAGAAAAATTGTTGTCACCAAATCTTATTATACATGAATTATTCTTCTTCAGAGATAAACTTGCTCATGTCTCTTATCATATGACTTGAGCATCCACTATCTATGTACCATTTCTTGTTTTCATCCTCTTGAGTATGCAAGGTAATTTGAATAAATATTTTCTCTTCCTTTGGTGCACTATCTTAATCTTGCTTCTTATTTTCTTCAATCTTGAATTTGTCTTTCTTGAACCATTTGATGGTGTCAATGACTTGAATGTCCTTTTTCCAATAGGTCCTCTTGTAGTATTTGGTTATATGTCCCTATTGATTTTAGTTATAGCATATAACCTCATTTATGCTCTTTAAAGATAAATTATAGTCCCTATATCTATCAACATATTGATTACAAATGTAACAGTACCCATTGAAGACATGACTATAGTTGTTCATGTTAGTCATCACTTTTACTTGACCATCAATAACCCAAGACTTCTCATCTTTAAATTATTTAGTAGAATTATAATTCCACTTGTCCTTAGATAAAATTACATCTATATATGTCATATCTTTACCTTCCAAATGATCCATTCTTTGATTCAATCTTTTATCCACCATATCCTACAAATTCTTGATTGTTGTTTCTATTCTACCTATTTGTGTCTTCAGATTATCAATGCTTGAATTAATATCATAAAATATAGAGGAAGTTAGATATGAAATTTTAATTAATTTATTGTTTTTAAATATTTCATTTTATTCCTATAGACATTTGATCTATAATAAGGCACATACTAGTTCACCTTGAAGATATGTCTCAGCCTCTTTATCATCTATTGTACCTATGATCACCTTCAAGTGGTTAAATACTAATTTTTACAGGTACATTCACTGATGATGTGGGGAGCTAAATCAGTGATGCAATCAATTCAATTCCAATTCTAAAAGTCTAAACTCTCAATCATTCAATTCAAGCATTCATGAAGCATATAAACTAGTTATTGTAATGAATAAAGGAAACTATGTAAGATCAACACTCATGACACATGGATTATGTGGGAAACCCTCATGGTGTATAAAACACACTCTAAATTTTAAAAAAAAACTAGACTATATTCCTATAAAATATTTACAAACAAAAGACTTTAGTGAAACACCCAATTCATAAGGAGCATCAACCCCTATGCATGAACAAGCACCCACTTATCCTAGATGTTGAGCACCAACATAACACCTTATAATATCAATACCTATAAATATCTGATTTCCTTTCAATATATTTGATAAATAATTAATATCACTTTTCTTCAACCCTTTACACTCTCTCAAACCTTCACACACAAGCAATGTATCTAAAACACCCTCTTAGACTATTTTACACTTCTTCGCTCATCTTCAGTATTTAACCCTACAAGAACACTATTATAACATCAAAATATGACCTATAAGTCATGCACACATTTTTAAACCTCCTATGATCTTCAATCCATCCACCAAGTACACTCACACTTCACTATCCTTCATTTTTCAACTCTAGAAACCTTCACTTTTGAACTTGTTCTTTATAAAGTCTACATGATCATCACCTTCTTGGTCAGACACAAGAATTTTATTAGCCCTTAAAGATTCTATCCAATTTATAATTATATCAACACCACTTTCATAGCTCCTCCATAACTTTTATATACCACCCTTAAGCAACAATACCTTTCAATTAGGCCTAAGAAGCCCTTTTAGGTCCATGGAGAACTATTCACCCTTTTATCACTTCACTGAGAAAAACTAGGACCACAAGACCACTTAAAATCATATAAGTCCATGAAAAATGTACCATAAGATACCCTTAATATATTACATTCATCCCTACAAACCTTTGCATATGTAAAACCTATCAATCATTTGCCTTACACATGAAAGCATCATGAACAGACCAAAAGTCAACTTGTAAGCAATTGTTCATATAGAATATGGATTAGTCAAACCACAAAAATCCATACACATAATCCTCAGGGAGTATAAAAAACTATCAAATATATAATTCACATTGAAACATTTAAAATACTATCAATAAAAACTCAGACATCCTTCCTAGGTCATTTATAGAAGAAGGTCAAACCCTTAGACAAACCTCCAAACCATTTTTCCTAGATTTCCCTTGAATTTATATACCACTTTTATTTTTATACCACCATCAAATTCATCCATCATCAAAATTTATAGGCAAAAAAATGAGGACTGGTTTTCCTTTGTAAATTTAAATATTTGAATTTCAATGGTCACTTTTTAATGCAAATTTGGCTAAGTATGGAAATCAGTGAAATCTGCTTGGGAGACCAACTTTGCACTAACATAACATTTTATTGACACCATGTCAATATATAAAATTTGAAACACATGATCTAGGCATAAACCTCAATAAGTCCATGTGACCATTTTCTTATAACACCTTCACATGTGTGAATGTTGAGGTCATCAATCTACTTAAGGAGATTTGCCAAGGTGACTAGGCTAACCTAGACCTTCACAAGACTATTAAAATTAATTAATTTCACTTCCACAAGTACCCAAATCATTCTTGACCCCTCAAACAATTTCAATAGACCATCAACATTCACTATGTTGTTTAACCAAGAAAACCATGCAAGCTCCATGCATGATTACTAAGGCACAGTTTGTCATTGAGAGCCATGTAGACTTGACAACTCATGGAAAAAAAATTATAACCTTAGGGAAATAATTTAAAACACATTAAAAATATCCCAATTTTTCATTTATGTCAACATTTTTTAAAGTTTTCAAAGCCATGTACATACTCTTTCTCCCTTTACAAAAACTTTCTCCCCCTTTGACACAATGAAAAAAGTGGGCTTACCTACTGATCCAAAGGACCTATAAATGTTTTAAAATCCAACATAAATAAGTTATATCCTCTGAGATATTATATAAAACTCACCCTATCATTGTGCATACCATTCCTTAACATGACTACCTCAAGCCTACTCATTGACAACACACCATCTTGACCATGCCTTGATACTTGAAGAATAAATGATCAATATATAGAAAATAGGAATGATAAAACATTAATAAAATTTATAGGAACTCCTCCTAAGTCACCTGAGCTTAGGTACCCCTTGATCACCTTCAGACCATCTCAAACCATGATGAAACTTCATAGTTTCCTTCAAATTTTCTTTCACAAGTCAACTCCATGATCACTAACAGATGTTCAATCCATATTTAAAACATGAAATATGTTTGAAATATACTAAAAAAATCATATGAGAACAATCACACCTTGTTATTTTGTAAAAAAATACAAAAAAAATCCATTTGAGTCACCTAGCCTTGTCTTGAGGCCTAGTAGCCCTACCTAAACCTTGTAGAGCCCATTATTTTTTGTGTTTGCATCCTCATGACTTGAAATTTCATATATGTAGTAAAATCATATGCACCCTAATTTATTCCAAGACTGATCATCCAAATCTTCCTCTACACCATAGCTCCATCATAAACTGACCTGTCAATTAGCCCTCCATTTACACAAAATTTCAACCATAGGTCAAAATATACACTTTCATATGATTGTAAAGTGATTTTTTAGTACCCTTTTGTCCATTTCAATAGATTAACAAGCCTTATATCCCAACTCCCTTGGGAAGGTCACTAACTCATATGGTTCAAAACCTAGGGACTCAAAGAGAAATCTAGTCAATGCCAACTCTTGAAACTTGTGTCACACCTGGAGGTCCCACATACACAATTATGGACCAAATTTGAGGTTTCACTACTTATATAACCCATATATCCATGAAATGGTTTTTGACTTGCTTTCCCTTAAACAAATACTATCATACTTGAGAACTTTCAAAAATCTTCAACTTGCCCTTAAGAGACCTTAAAACCCTGAAACCACCTAGATCACACTTATATGAGGTCAACACACCATTATATGGCATATAATCACTTTGAACACTCACCAATCTTCATTTGACACCTAGAACCAGTCATATTATGCATACAAACCCTATGTACACAATAGTTACTATGTCAAAACACCTTAGAATGATCATGGAAACCTTTTGACATCTCCTCAACACCTTTTACACCTGCACACATCAAATCCAACTGGCCTCCACCCTTGGTTGGCTTCTTATACCTCAAAATTATCAATTTTGCATAATGAGCTCATATTAGGTAGTGTATACCGAACAAAATGGTCAAATAAAACAAATGGTCATGAATACTTCATATGACCAATCCAATGCATTAAATACCATGGATTACACTTAAATAGATCCTCTTCACCCTTTATATCATTCTTACCTTCATATTTCATGATTAGGCCTTCCAAACCAAGCATAAAAATTTGATTAAAACTTTCTTTTATGACCAATGCCCCTAAACATGACTCTTGAATCTTTCACCACAAACATATAGAGCAAGATCTTAAAATTTTTACTCCACCTCAACCAATGACCTTCTAATGATCAACACAAGGATATTACTCCTAATCTTTGTCTTAGATATTCAAATGTTGCTTTTGTCAATGGTTTAGTCATAATATCTACAAGTTATTCTTTTATAGGCACATACTCCAACTTAATACTTTGATTACTCACTTTTTCTCTCAATAAATGATATCTAATAGGAATGTGATTATTTTTTGAGTGCATAACATGATTCTTATAGATACAAATTGCACTAGTATTTTCATAATAGATAAGACAAGGTCCATTTTATCTTACCTTATAGTCTTCTAAGGTTTGCTTCATCGACATTAATTGAGTACAAAAGAGGCAACATCTATATACTTAGCTTCTGGAGTTGATAGGGATATAGAGGCTTACTTGTTTCTTATCTAAGACACTAAGCATTTATCTATGAATAAAACATCACCACTGGTACTCCTCCTATCATCCACACATCCTGCCTAATTTGCATTAGTGTATGTCTTTAGAGTGAATTCTTTGCTCCTAACATAGCATAAACCATATTCTATGTTGCTCTTGAGATACCTCAAGATTATTTTTAACTTCTTTCGAGTGAGATTCTCTAGGATCAGCTTGAAACCTACCTATAAGGACTACTACTTGCATGATATCAAGCCTAGAAGCAATATAGTATAAAATAATTCCAATCATAGATTTATACAAGGTTTGATTAACCTTTGGTGAGTCATCTTATTTACTTAGCTTGCTTCAATTGATTTTTGGAGTACTCATTGTCTTACAATCCAACATGTCAAACTTCCTTATCATATATTTGATGTATTTTGCCTATGAAATGAATATCCCTACATCAAGTAGGTTAATTTATAATCTTAAGAAGAAATAAATTTCTCCCAACATTGACATTTCAAACTCAGTATTCATAGCATCTATAAATTCTCTACTCATGTTGTCATTGTCAGATCCAAAAACTATGTCATCACATAGACTACCACTAGTAATTGATGAGTACCATCTATTTTAATGTGAAAATTACTATCAACTATCCCATTTTTGAAGCCTTGGATCAATAGATACTTGTCTAATATTTCATACCAAGCTCTAGGAGCTTGTTTAAGACCATATAAAGCCTTCTTTAATTTACAAACATTGTTTTGATTACTTGTCATGGAAAAACCTTTAGGTAGCTAAATATAGACTTCTTCATCTACGTTGTCATTCAAAAATGTAAATTTCAAATCTATTTGGTAAACTTTGAAAACTTTGAAGCTTGCATATGATAAGAAGAGTCTAATTTCTTTCATTCTTGCCACAAGAGAAAATGTCTCATCAAAATCTATCTCTTCAACTTGAGGATATCCTTTACACACCAATCTAGCCTTATTTCTTGTGACCTCTCTTTTTTCATTCATCTTGTTTCTAAATACCCACTTAGTTCCTATCACATTTTTATCATCCATTACACATTTCCAATTTTCATCTCTTCTAGCTTCCTAGAATGTTTTAGGTTTAACCTTGGATAATAGAGATGTGTCTTATTGATTCTGATTGATCAACATTTTCCTTCAATTTTTTAAACTACCATTCACATTTCCAATAACCTGAGAAACTATATGGTCCTTCTATATTCTCCTATAAGGAGCTTTAGTGTCTTGTCTTACCACTTCCTCTTCATCATTTGATTGATTAGGTATGCCTTCATTATTTGAAATAGGGTTCTCAGTAGTGTCATTTATATGCAAGTTAGGATTTTTTATTTCACCTACCTCTTCAAGTCTTACATTAGAAATTTTGACAACCTTGTGGAGTCTCTTATTGAAACATTAGTAAGACTTATGGAGGAATAACCCAAGAAGATGCCCTCATCAGAGCTTGAGTCAAATTTACCAAGATTTTCTTCATCTATCTTGATAAAATACTTACTCCAAAACACTCTAAAATGTTTGACATTAGCTACCCTATTCTTCCATATCTCATATGGAGTCTTATAACCATTTACTCTAAATTTAAACCTATTTAATATGTAAACTGATGTATTATAAGCCTCTTCCCAAAAACCATCTTATAGTTTAGAACCTTGAAGCATGGTTGTACTCATCTCTTCGATAGTTCTATTGTCCCCCAAAAATATCACTCATTTTTGGGACAACATTTGAACTATTTTGGTCTTACAGACCAAAATTGTCTCTTCCCTTTTCAAAATTTGTCCTGGGCATTCAAATTCCTCATTTTTCAAGCTTCTCAAAAATCTACAGACTCTACAGGCTTGAATCTACGGACTCTATAGGCCAAGTTCAATGGGCTTCACTAGTTGATTTCTACAGACTCTATAGGAAAGAAGCAAGATTTCAACACTTAGGCGATCTCAAAGTTGGTTCAATGATCAAGTTAAACCAAAAGAGGTCATTGACAAGCTTCTAAGAAAATATTGAACTGTTGAACCTTGAACCATTTTGGTTCAACGGGTTCAACAGGTTCAAAAGTTCAACATCAGTAGCAAGAGTTCAACTGCTTTTAGGTTCAAAGGCTCCTACAAGTAGTTTCAATCAAAAGAATAAGTTTCCAAGGCTTGAACCATTAAACTATTCAACCATTGAACCACTCAGGTTCAAGGTTCAACAGGTTCAATGTATTTGGTTCAACAGGTTCAAAAGCTCTCAACACAACTGCAAAGTTCAATTGGCAAAGTTCATCACTTTGGTTCAATCAAAGGATTCATCAGCTTAAACCATTTTGGTTCAAAGCTTGGTTCATCAGCTTGGTTTAAATCTTAGTTCAAAGTCTTGGTTCAATTTAGTTGGTTCAATGCTTCAGTTCATTTAGTCGGTTCACTCAGTCGGTTCATCAAATAATTCAACAACTTTTGGTTCAATCAAAGAGTTCAAGGCTTGGTTCAAAGCTTGGTTCAAAGGAGCGGTTTAATGTAAAAGTTCAAGAGAGCTTCCCAAAAGATAAGTGCCCTTGCGAAGGGCACTTGGTTGATAAAATCACCCTTCAAAAGGGTCATTTTCAAAGAAGCTGCAAAGGTAAATTCTTTCAAATTTTTCTTTAAGGTAGTCGAAAAAGACTAAGGCATAATTCCTTTAGACTTTTTGTCTGAAGGAATTCTTTCAGACAAAAAGTCTAAAGAAATTTAGAAAGACTGTGGGAGGAAAGCCTGAAGGAGTTTCTCAAAGCCAAAGCAATAATATCCGTAGACTTTTTGTTCATAGGAAAATATCCGCAGACTTTTTGTCTACGGGAAAATATCTGCGGACTTTTTGTCCATGAGAAATTATCTATGAGAATTGTCCGTAGGAAAAGTTTTGAAAGACTCCAAAGAAAAGGCCACCAAAGGACCCTGAAGGGTAGGTACCCTTGTAGGGGACTCTCAGCTGCCAAATTAAAGGACACTTCCCCAAAGCTGAAGGGTCACCTTCCTTCAAAAAGATGTAAAACAAGAAATCCAAAGGAAGAACTTAGGGACCCACCAGAATAAAGAAGCCAGAAGGCCATCTAAAGACTGCCCGAAGGGCAGATACCCTTATGGGGGCCTCTTCTCAACCTAAAATAGATCATTTCTTAAAGCTTGAAAGGTAGGTGCCCTCCGAGAAACCTCAAATGACAAAATAAGAAAGCTGAAGAAAGCCCAAGGGGTGATGCACTCAAAGACGTCAAAGTCAAGAACGGCAAACTAGCCATTGGAAATTCAAGCATATTGATGAGTGCGTGAACGTCAATTTCAAGGCTCATAAAATAGCTATTGATCCTTGTAGATTTAAATCTATAGACCCAAATGCATTCAAAAGCTTTAAGGCTGAGATCAATAGGAAGAGATTAAGGAATAGAGTATCAGATTGAATCAAGGACCTGATTTAATTAACTAGAAAAGGAGGAATGATGAAGAAGGATCAGATCACCAAGTAGACATTAAAAGATGCAAACTTTCAATAGCGTGACTTATTTCTCTGCATTGAAAAAAGTAAATGGGTAAATACCCCTAAATTCTAGCCTATCTTCCTAACAAATTTCAATGCAACATGATGTATTACTATTCCTAAGTCCTTCTTGAAGAGGTTATATAAGGGACTCTCTTTTATTGTAAATGGATCTCTTTTGGACAATCAGAAATGAAACTCTGCCCAAATTGAAAGGCATTACTGAGACTTTGAGCTCAAATTATTGATCATATTTTGTTATTAGAATAAGAAAGTAGGTGACTTTTCAGACTTTGTGTTGTGATATCTTTATTGTTGGGTAAACTATTCTTATGTCTTTTTCCTTAATATATTTTATGTTTCTTTAATTCAACAAGCAGAATTAGTGAAAGTAGTCAGGAAGGTGTCCTAAAGTCAATTGTGGAGAGACTTTGTGCCCTCATAATTGCCTTTAGTGTGTTTTCTTTTCATTTATGTGTAAATGACCTTGGGATGACTTTATGCCCTCATTGTCCTTCGTATCTCACTTTTGGGCAATTCAGGTGGAGACTTTGTGCTACATCTCAATTTGTTGGTTATTACGTCATTGGTTACATTTTGCTTTTACTACCAGGAGTATTCTTGTGGTTTGTTGAATAGTACTTCTGAAAGAAGAGGATTGCTTTTTGTCATTTCCCTTGAGTTTTTCCTTTGATTTGCATGCATCATCTCTGAAGAAAGAGATATGGATGGTTTATCCTACCCTTGAGTATTATTTTATATTTATATATATATATATATAGCATATCTATAGGGAACCTCCCCTTGATGAGAGTAGAGATTAAGTCCCCTTTTGATGTGGTAAACCTACACATTTGGATGACTAATCTTCTTACTTTGGCTGATCAGACCTATTTTGTTTATCAGTACACTGATCGACAAAATATTCAACCAACAAGTTCTATTTTTCCTCTCAACTACCCCATTTTATTGGGGTGTCCTAGTAGTATAATATTATCTCATGTGCCCCCTCATTCAATTTCATATCTAGAGTAAACTCATATACCCCCTCATGCATGCCAAGAATGATCATCCAACTCTTCCTCTACACCATAACTCCTTCACAAACTAACATGCCAATTAGCCCCCCATTTGCACAAAAGATAAACCATACATCAAACTATACACTTAAAGATGACCATAAAGATATTTTTTAGTACCTTTTTTTCCATTTCAATATATGAAATAGCCTTAGACCTCAACTCCCTTGGGAAGGTCACTAATTCATATGGTGTAAAACCTAGGGCATCAAAGAGAAAATTGGTCAACTTACCACTTTTTGGTCAATGACAACTCCTAAAACTTATCTCAAACTTGTAGGTCACCTATACACATTTATATACTAAATTTTGAGGTTTAAATCTTTAGGGAAACCATATATCCATGAAATGGTTTTTAACCAGCTTGCCCTTAAACAAGGACTATCATACCTGATAGCCTTAAAAAATATTCAACTTTCCCTCAAGATACATTCAAACCCTAAAACCACCTGGATCATATCTATATGAGGTCAATATAAACTTATATGCCACAAAGTTACTTTGAACACCCACCAATATTCATTTGATACTTAGAACTAATCATATAATACATATAGACCCTGTGTACATAGCAGTTACTATGTCAAAACACCTTAGAATGATCATGAAAACCTTCTAACATCTCCTCAACACCTTTTGCACATGGACACATCAAATCCAACTAGCCTCCACTTGGTTCACTTATTATACCTCAAAACCATCAATTTTACATGATGAGCTCATATTAGGCAATGTATATAGAACAAAATCATCAAATAGAAAAAATGGTCATGAATGCTTCATATGAACAATCCAATGGTACTATGGTGTAATTATCCTTATATTTGTATCTTCTCTTGGTTTACTTCCCATGAAGCCATGCCTTATAAATAATATGAGGAATCTTAGTGATTTTAGACACATGCCTCACTAATCCTTTTGAACTTATCCTCACCAAGTTTTCAAAATTCAGATATCTAGGTATTTTATGCCAAAGCCAAATTTCCTCTAATTAATTCATGAAGCACTCCTCTCTATTGGATTCATGGAACACATAAAAGTTGTCTGCCTTTTGAATGTTTGTAACTAATTTTCTAGACTTGGCTCTTCTTACTTCACACCCTCTATCATGAAAATTTAGAAAATCTACTTTCTTACACATTTGGCTAACACTTAGAATATTGTGTTTCAAACCTTCTACATATAGAACATTTTCAGTTCTAGTGTGACCATTATCCAAACTAACCTCTCCCAACTATTTTAGTAGAATTATTGTCACCAAATATTACTAAACATGAATTATGCTTCTTGAGAGAGATAAACTTGCTCATGTATCCTATCATATGACTTGAGCATTCACTATCTATGTATTATTTCTTGTTTTCATCCTCTTGAGTATGCAAGGCAATTTGAACAAACATTGTCTCTTCCTTTGGTGCACTATTTGAATCTTGCTTCTTCTTTTCATTGATCTTGAATTTGTCTTCCTTGAACCATTTGATGGTGTCAATGACTTGAATGTCATTTTTCCAATATTTCTTCTTAAATTATTTGGATATATGTCCTTGTTGATTACAGTTATAGCATAGAACCTCATTTTTACTCTTTGAAAAGAAAATATAGTCCCTATATCTATGACCATATTGATTACAAGTGTAACAGTACCTATTGAAGACATGACTATAGTTTTTCATGTTATTCATCCCTTTTAATTGACCATAAATAACCCAAGACTTCTCATCTTTAAATTATTTAGTATACCTAGAATTTTACTTGACCTTCGATAGAAACACATCTATATATGTCATAGATTTACCTTCCAAATGGTCCATTCTTTGATTCAAGCCTTTATCCACCATATCCTACAAATTCTTGACTATTGTTTCTATTATACCTATTTGTGTCTTCACATTATTAATGCTTGCCTTAATCTCATAACATATAAAGGAACCCAGATTTAAATTTTTACTTCCTTTCTTATTTTTCAATCTTTCATTTTCTTCCTTTAGATGTTTTATCTCTAATAAGGCATATACTAGTTCACCTTGAATATATGTCTCAACCTCTTTATCATCAAATGTACCTATGATCACCTTCAAGTGGTTAAAGTTGAAAAGAATTTGTGGATCTGATACCAATTTTTAGGGGGAAAATCATTGATAAGGGGGTGAATTAGTGATGCAAACAATTCACTTCCAATTCCAAAACTTCAAACTTTCAATCATTCAATACAAGCATTCATGACGCATATAAACTAATTATTGAAATGAACAAAAGAAACCATGTAAGATCAATACTCATGACACATGTATTATGTGGGAAGCCCTCATGGGGGATAAAAACCACTTAAAAGTATACAAAATTTGGACTACAGTCATATAAAATATTTATAAGGAAGAGACTTTAGTGAAGCACCCACTTCAAAAGGAGCACCAACCCTTATGCATGAACAAGCACCCACTTGTCCTATATGTTGAGCACCCACACAACACATTTTTATATCAACACCTCCAAATCTTTGATTACCTTTCAATCTAATGGATAGATATTGAATATCACTTCTCTTCAACCCTTGATACTTCCTCAAACCTTCACACATGAGCAATGCATCCAAAACACCCTTTTGGATCACTTTACACTTCTTCTCTCATCTTCAATATTCAACCCTAAGAGAACACTATTATAAAATCCAAAATATGACCTCTAGGTCATACACACATTCCTCAACCTCTTATTCTCTTCAATCCATCCACAAATCACACTCACACTTCACTATCCTTCATTTTTCAACTCTATATCCCTTCACCTTTGATCTTTCTCTTTATAGAGTCTTTATGATCATCACCTTCTTGGTTAGCCACAAGACTTTTATTATCCCTTAGTGCTTCTATACCATTTTTAATAAGATAAAAACAACATTCATAGGTAATCCATAGCTTTTATACACCACCCATAAGTAACAACACCTTTCAATTAGGCCTAAGAAGCCCTTTTAGGTCCATGGAGACCTATTCACCCTTTTATCACTTCATCGAGTAAAACTAGGAACACAAGACCACTAAAAATCATATAAGTCCATGCCACATGACCCTTAAGACACCCTTAATATATTACATTCATCCCTACACATATATGCATATGTAAAACCTATCAATCATTTGCCTTATACATGAAATCATCATGAACGAACCAAAAGTCAACTTGTAAGCAATTATTCATATTGAATATGGATTGGTCAAACCACCAATATCCATAAAATTGATTTTCAAGGAGTATAAAACACTCTCCAATAGATAATTCACATTTAATCATCTAAACACTATCAATAAAAACTCAAACTTCCCTCCTAGGTCATTTGGATAAGAAGGTTAATCCCTGAATCAAATTTGGACCACAATAAATGCAAGTGTATGACCAGTCAAACTTCCAAACCATTTTTCCTAGATTTCCCTTGAATTTATCTACCAATTTGATTTTTATACCATAATTAAATTCATCCTTCATGAAAATTTATAGGAAAAATAATGAGGACTAGTTTTCCTTTGTAAATTCAAATATTTGAATTCCAACAGTCACTTTTTAATGCAAATTTGGCTATGGAAATCAGTGAAATATGCCTAGGAGACCAACTTTTCACTACCATAAATTATTATATACACCATTTCAAGATATTAAATTTTAAACACTTGATCTAGGCATAAAACTCAACAAGCCATGTGACCATTTTCTTCTTACACCTTCACATGTACAAATGATGACATCATCAATCTACTTACTTAGGAAGATCTACCAAGGTAACTAGGCTAACCTAGACCTTCACAAGAATTTTACAATTAATTAATTTCACTTAAAAAACTACCTAAATAAATCTTGACCCATAATATTACCCCTCAAACATGGTCAACACACCATAAACATCCACTATCTTGCCTAACCAAGAAAACCCTATAAGCTCCATGCATGATTACTAAGGCACACTTTGTCCTTGAGATCCATGCATACTTGACAAATCATGGACACACCTTAAAACCTTATGGAATTCTTTTTAAAAACCTCAAAAATATCCCCCTTTTCATTGGTGACAACATTTTGTAAAGTTTTCAAATCTAACAAGAAAGCCATGTACATACTCTTTTGCCCTTTACAAACACTTTCTCCCCCTTTGACACAATGACAAAGTGGGATCACCTACTGATCTAGAGGACTTGTAAATTTTTTTAAAATCTAACATCAAGAATTTATATCCTCTTATAGATTATTAAAACTTCCTCTATCAATGTTTATACCATTCCTTATCATGACTACCTCAACCCTATTCATTGACAACACACCATCTTGACCATGCCTTGCTACTTGAAGAATAAATGACCAATATCAAGAAAATGTGAGTTATAAGACCTTAATAACAATAATAGGGACTCCCCCAAAGTCACCTAATCCTAGTCACCCCTTGATCTCCTTCATACCATCTCAAACCATGATGAAACTTCATAGTTGCCTTCAAATTTTCTCTCACAAGTCAACTCCATGATCACCAACAAATGTTCAATCCATACTCAAAACATAAAAGATGTTAAAAATATATTTAAAAACTCATATGATAACAATTATAAATTTTTATTTTGTAAACAAATACAAAAAAATCCATTTGAGTCATCTAGCCTTGTCTAGAGGCCTAGTAGCCCTACTTGAACCTTGTAGAGCCCATAACTTTCTGTGTATGCATCCTCATGACTTGAAATTTCATATCTGGTGTAAAATAATATGCCTCCTCATTTATTCCAATAATTATCATCCAAATATTACTCTACACCATAGCACCTTCAAAAACTAACCTACCAATTAGCCCTCTATTTGCACAAAAGATTAACCATAGGTCAAACTATATAGTTTTGGATGATTGCAAAGAGATTTTTTAGTACCTTTTTGTCAATTTCAATATATTAAGTAGCCTCAAACCTCAAATCCCTTGGGAAGGTCACTAAATCATATTGTGCAAAACCTAGGCCATCAACTCCACCTCTAGAAACTTCTCTCACACCTAAAGGTCACACATACACACTTCTGGACCAAATTTTGAGGTTTGACTCCTTAGATAACCCATATATCCATGAAATGGTGTTTAACCTGGTTGCCCTTAAGCAAGGACTGTCATACCTGACAGCCTTCAAAAAATTTCAACTTGCCCTCAAGAGACCTTCAAATTCTGAAACCACCTAGATCACACTTGTATGAGGTTAAAACACCCTTATATGCCACAAATACACTTTGAAAATTCATCAATATTCATTTGATACCTAGAACTAGTCATATTGTGCATATTGTACATAGTAGTTACTATGTCAAAACACATACAAGTGAAACCACCTAGATCACACTTGTATGAGGTGAAACCCTGTGTACATAGTAGTTACTATGTCAAAACACATTAGAATGATCATGGAAACATTCTAACACCTCCTCAACACTTTTTACACATGGACACATCAAATCTGACTAGCCTCCACCCTTGGTTGGCTTCTTAGACCTCAAAAGTACCAATCTTTCATGATGATCTCATATTAGGCAATCTATACTTAACAAAATGGTCAAGTAGAATAAATGGTCGTGAATGATTCATATGACCAATCTAATGCATTAAATCCCATGGGTTTAACTTAAATACATCCTATTTACCCTCTATATCATTCTTACCTTCATATTTCATGATTAGGCCTTCCAAACCAAACATCAAAATTTGACTAAAACTTGCCTTTAGGACCAATGTCCCTAAATAGGACTCTTGAATCTTTTCACCACAAACCTATTGAGCAAGCTCATGAACTTGTTTTTCCCCCTCAACCAATGACCTTATAATGATAAACACAAGGATATGACTCCCAATCTATGTCTTAGATATTCAAATGTTGCTTTTTCCAATGGTTTAGTCATAATATCTATAAGTTATTATTTTATAGCCACATACTCCAACTTATTACTTTGATTACTCACTTGTTCTCTCAATAAATGATATCTAATAGGAACATGATTATTTTTTGAGTGCATAACATGATTCTTAGAGATATAAATTTCACTAGTATTGTCACAATAGATAAGACAAGGTCCATTTTGTCTTACCTTATAGTCTTCTAAGGTTTGCTTCATCCACATTACCTGAGTAAAAAAGGAGGAAACAACTATATACTCAACTTCTAGAATTGATAGGGATACAGAGGCTTATTTATTTCTTAGCTAAGACACCAAGCATTCATCCATGAATAAAACATCACCACTAGTACTCCTATCATCCACACATCTTGCCCAATTTACATTAGTGTATACCCTTAGAGTGAATTATTTTATCATGGGATACCGTAAACCATATTCTATGGCGCTCTTGAGATACCTCAATATTATTTTGACTACTTTCAAGTGAGATTCTCTAGAATCAACTTGAAACCTACCTACAAGGCCTACTGCTTGCATGATATCAGGCCTAGAAGTAGTATGGTACAAAATACTTCTAATCATAGATCTATACAAGGTTTGATCAACCTTTGATGAGTCATTTTATTTACTTAGCTTACATCATGTGATCATTGAAGTACTCATTATCTTACAATCCACCATGTCAAACTTCCTTATCATATATTTGATGTATTTAGCTTATAAAATGAATATCCCTACATGAAGCTAGTTAATTTTTAATCTTAATAAGAAAAAAAGTTATCCCAGCATTGACATTTCAAACTCAGTCTTCATAGCATCTACAAATTCTTTACTCATGTTGCTATTATTAGATCTAAAAACTATGTCATCAACATAGATTACCACTAGTAATTAATGAGTGCCATTTGTATTAATGTAAAAATTACTATCAATTATCCCTTTTTTGAATCCTTGACTCAATAGATACTTGTCTAATCTATCAAGGAGCTTATTTAAGACCATATAAATACTTCATTAGTTTATAAACATAGTCTTGATTACTTGTCATGGAAAAACCTTCAAGTAGCTCAATATAGACTTCTTCATTTAAGTTGTCATTCAAAAATGTATATTTCACATCCAATTGGTAAACTTTGAAACCTATAAAGCTTTCATATGATAAGAAGAGTCTAATTACTTCCATTTTCCATAGGAGAAAATGTCCCATCCAAATATATCTCTTCAACTTGATCATATCCTTTACACACTAGTCTATCCTTATTTCTTGTGACATCTCCTTTCTCATTCATCTTGTTTCTAAATACCTACTTAGTTCGTATCATATTTTTGTGTTTTTGCCTAGGTACTAAATCCCATGTTTCATTATTTAAAATTTGATCAAGTTCCTCATTTATTACACATGTCCAATTTTCATTTTTACTAGATTTCAAGAATGTTTTAGGTTCAACCTTGGATAATAGAGATGTGTCTTGTTGATTCTGATTGATCAACATTCTCCTTCTATTCTACAAACTAACATTCACATGTCCAACAACCTAGGAAATAATATGGTCCTTATGTATTCTCCTAGAAGGAGATTTAGTGTCTTGTCTTACCTCTTCCTCTTCATCATCTGATTGATTGGGTATGCCTTGATTATTTGAAATAGGGTTCTTAGTAGTGTCATTTATCTACATGTTTGGATTTTTGATTTCACCTACCTCTTCAACTCTTACATTATAAATTTCAACAACCTTGTGGAGTCTCTTAGAGAGACTTCTGTAAGCATAAATTATGGAATAATAAGCCAATAATATGCCCTCATCAGACCTTGAGTCAAATTTACCAAGATTTTATTCATCCTTCTTGATAAAACACTTACTCCAAAACACTCTAAAATGTTTGACATTAGTTCCCCTATTTTTACATAGCTCATATGGAGTCTTATCACCATTTACTCTAACTTGGTACATATTTAAGATGTAAACTAATGTAATAGTATCCTCTTCCCAAAAACCATCTAATAGTTTGGAATCTTAAAGCAAGGTTCTACTCATCTCTTGGATAGTTATGTTTTTCCTCTCAACTACCCCATTCTGTTAGGGAATCCTAGCAATATAATATTGTCTTATAATCCCTTGTTCCTCACAAAAAGTATCAAACTCATAAGACCAAAATTCACCTCCTCTTCATGATCTCACACACTTGATTTTTTATCCTTTTTTCATTTTCAACAAGAGCTTTGAATGCTTTAAAGTTTGAAAAAGCATATTATTTCTCCTTAAGTAAATATATCCAAATCATCCTAGTAAAGTCATCAATTAATAACATGAAATAGTTGTTACCTTGAATACCTTTAGTTCTTGGAGGTCCACATAGATCAGTGTGGATTAATTCTAATGGTATTGTGGTAGAATTATCCTTAGATTTATAGCTTCTCTTGGTTTGCTTCCAATAAAGTCATGCCTTGCAAAGAGTATGAGGAATCTTAATGATTTTAAACATATTCCTCACTAATCCTTTTGAAATCATCCTCACCAAGTTTCCAAAATTTAGATGTCCAAGTCTTCTATGTTGAATCTAGCTCTCCTCTAATTGATTCATGAAGCACTCCTCTCTATTGGATTTATGGAACACATACAAGTTATTGTCTACCTTGGAAATGTTTTAAACTAATTTTCCAAACTTGGCTCTTCTCACTTCATACCCTTTATCATGAAAATTTAGAACACTTACTTGATTACACATTTGATTAACACTTAGAAGACTAGGTTTCAAACCTTCTATATAGAGAACATTTTCAGTTCTAGTGTGACCATTATCCAAACTAACAGGAACCTTTACCACTTATGTTAGCATAATTATTATCACCAAATCTTACTGAACGTGAATTATGCTTTTATAAAGATAAACTTGCTCTTACATCCTATCATATGACTTGACCATCCACTATATATGTACCATTTCTTGTTTTCATCCTCTTGAGTATGAAAGGAAGTTTGAACACACATTGTCTCTTCCTTTGGTGTACTATTTGAATCTCACTTCTTCTTTTCTTCAAAATTGAATTTGTCTTCCTTGAAATATTTGATGGTGTCAATGACTTGAATGTCCTTTTTCCAATAGGCCCTACTGTAACATTTGGTTACATGTCCTTGTTTATTATAATTATAGCATATAACCTCATTTTTTCTCTTTGAAGAGAAAGTACAGTCCTTATATTTGTGACCATATTGATTACAAGTGTAACATTACCCATTGAAGACATGACTATAGTTTTTCATATTAGTCATCCCTTTTACTTAACCATCAATAACCCAAGACTTCTCATCTTTAAATTATTTAGTAGAGATAGAATTCTTATTATCCTTAGGTAAATACACATCTACATATGGAATAATTTTACCTTCAAAATGATACATTCTTTGCTTTAAGCCTTTATCCACCATATCATACAAATTATTGACTATTATTTTTATTCTACCTAATTGTGTATTCACATTATCAATGCTTGTATTAATCTCATAATAGATAGAGGAAGTCAAATCTAAATTTTTACTTCTTGTTCTTCAATCTTTCATTTTCTTCCTCTAAATGTTTTATATCTGATAAGGTACATACTAGTTCACCTTGAAGATATGTCTCAGCCTCTTTGTCATCCATTGTACATATGATCACCTTTAAGTGGTTAAACTTGCAAAGAAGGAATGGATATAATACCAATTGTTAGAGATATAATCACTGAGAGGGGGATGAATCAATGATGCAAGTAATTCAATTCCAATTCCAAAACTTCAAACTCTCAACCATTCAATATAATCATTCATGAAGCATATAAACTAGTTATTATAATGAACAAAGGAAACTATGCAAGATCAATACTCATGACACATAGATTATGTGGGAAACCCTCATGGGCGATAAAACCTATGCTCAAGTCTAAAAACAAGTGGAATACAGTACTATAAAATATTTACAAACAAGAGACTTTAGTGAAGTACCCACTTCATAAGGAACACCAACCCCTATGCATGAACAAGCACCCAATTATCCTAGATGTTGAAAACCCACACAACACCTTATGATATCAACATCTCTAGAGATTTGATTTGCCTTTCAATCTAGTGTAAAATAGTGAATATCATTTCTATTCAACCCTTGACACTCTCTCAAACCTTCGCATACAATCAATGCATCCAAAACACTATTTTAGATCACTTTACACTTATTTGCTCATCTTCAATATTAAACCCTACAAAAACACTATTATAACATTATAAATATGACCTTTAGTTCATAAACACATTCCTCAACCTGATAAATTCTTCAATCCATCCACCAAGCACACTCACACTTTACTAGCCTTCATTTTTCAACCCTATCACCCTTCACCTTTGATCTTATTCTTTATAGAGTCTACATGATCATCACCTTCTTGGTCAGCCACAAGACTTTTATTAACCCTTAAGGATTCTTTCCCATTTGGAATAAGATCAACACCACATTTATAGGTATTCCATATCTTTGATAGACCACCCTTAAGCAACAACACCTTTCAGTTAGGCCTAAGAAACTCTTTTACGTCCATGGAGACCTATTCACCCTTTTAGCACTTCACTGAATAAAAATAGGAACACAAGACCACTTCAAATCATATAGGTCCATCTCACATAACCCTTAAGACACCCTTAATAAATTACATTCATCCCTACACACATTTGTATATGCAAAACCTATCAATCATTTGCCTTATACATGAAAGCATCATGAATGAACCAAAATTCAACTTATAAGCAATTTTTCATATTGAAGATGGATTGGTCAAACCACTAAAATCCATGCAGATGATATTCAAGGAGTCTAAAATACTCTCTAATATGTAATTCACCTTTAAACATCCAAACACTATCAATAAAAACTCAAACATCCTTCCCAGGTCATTCGTGGAAGAAGGTAAAACCCTCACTCAACTTTGTACCATAATATATGTAGGTGTATGACCAGTCAAACCTCCAAACCATTTTTATTGGATTTCCCTTGAAGGTATCTACTACTTGGATTTTTATACCACCATCAAATTCATCCATCATAAAAAGTTATAGAAAAAATAATGAGGACTGGTTTTCCTTTGTAAATTTAAATATTTAAATTCCAACGGTCACTTTTTAATCCAAATTTGGCTATGGAAATCAGTGAAATATGCTTGGGAGACCAACTTTACACTACCATAACTTTTGCTAGACACCATGTCAATATATAAAATTTGAAACATATGATCTAGGAACAAAAATAAACAAGTCCATGTGACCATTTTCTTCTTACACCTTCACACATGTGAATGTTGATGTCATCAATCTGCTTAGGAAGATCTGCCAAGGTGACTAGGCTAACTTAGACCTTCACAAAACTATTCTAATGAATTTATTTCACTTTCAAAAGTAACTAAATCACTCTTGACCCCTCATATGACCCCTCAATCATGGTCAACACACCATCAGCATCCACTATCTTGCCTAACCAATAAAACCATGCAAGCTCCATGCATGATTACTAAGGCACACTTTATCATTGAGTGTCATGCATACTTGACAACTCATGGACACACTTGACCACATTAGGGACATAATTTAAAAAAACTTAATAAATCCTATATCCAATTCAAAACACAAATACAACACAAAATTTCATGGTGTCAAGTGCTAAAAGTTAAACATTGCATTAAATTTTAGATTGATCATGATGGTACACACACACACACCTAGTTGGGAAAACTATGTGTGCTTTGGGCCTCTTTATTGCATTATAATTGAGATAACACTCATTCACTTAGAACATAGTGGTTGGAATTTTCCAACCCTATATACTAATCCATTTTTCATTTGGGTCATATTGTGGTCAAAATTGAGATTAGGGTTTCAAAGGAAGTAGAAGGAAAAAAGAGATCAACACATAGGATCGAGGGTGAACACACACATAGGAGGCATATAAAATCAAAAACATAGTGATATGAGATGTAATAAACCTACATAATCAATAAGGACACTTGAGGTAAGGCTAGAAAATATCACTTTTCACAAGGTTCTAAGTTTCACTAGTAGCATATGCACAAGTTTTAAGCTCATGTTTCCTTATTTAATAAATTATATATAAAACACAAAGGTTTTCATAGATAGTGGCAAGAGTAGTGAGCAAAAAAAAATCAAAATAAACTAATTGCCTCTCTTCCATAGTGCTTTATTAGTTTCCAATTATCTAAGTTTAATATCAATCTACCCTTTTACATTTAGATTTGTATGATTATTTCCCTATTTTACATAATCTGAATATTCATATTTTTACTTCACTTGGATAACATTAATCAAAAAATAAGAAGAAATTTTTTGTGATCCTAATGTGAACCTAATATTGAATTGAGCATGAGCAAACCCTAAATATTTTCTATCTTAGTGTTTCAAATTTATCCTTCATTAAGGTTTGACTTCTAGATCTAATTTTTAATCTTCCCTTAATAAATAATAATCTATGCACTATCCCCTAGCATTCTTGATGTTTTAATGAACATATTATATTCCATCCAAGAAGGTTAGATATCCTACACCTATGAATGAAATTGATAGGATAAGTAGTTTTTTATTTAAACATAATCATATTCCTTTGATCAGACAACATGTTTGTGTGCAATCTAAAATAGATAATTGATGAAATACAAATTCCTTCTCATATTGATGTAAATGTTGTTAAATAATGCATAGGTTAGAATACTATGGTAATAATGATGTTAAATAAGGTTCTAATGATGATAATGAATATAGTGATGAATACCATGGAAGAATAGATCCCAGTGAGATTAATGGTATACATCCTACACAAGTAGAAGCACTTTCAAATTTTTGAACTCAAATTAGTATGCAACCCAACTATTTAGATATAAGATTTAACATTATTCTATAATTTAATAATACAAATAATGATAATGAATCCACATCTGATAAATAACATGATGAATTCTAGAAAAATAATAATTCATTTTTTTCGAAGCATGGATTCTATAATAGATGTTCAAACCATTATTTTTACTACTACTATTCATATGTCCAACTATAGCTATATAAGTGATGCCTACACGTGGTGTGAGGGAAGCACAAGTTAATTCTCAAATTTATATGGTTATCCCTATGCAAAATATTTTTTATCTTATAGGCTTGATACTCATGTGATACCACCTATAAATAATCAATCTCATGTGCCTACTAATCAATATCTTATACAAACTCTTTTTGATCTTCAATCCAAGGATTCCAAACTGGAAAAAAAATCTTATAGTTCTAGGTCATTCCAAACATTCTCAAGCATTATTGCATAACCCTTGTTCCCTTTATATTTACACTTATCCTTTTCCTATAGGATTTTTTATCCCTAATATTACACCATGTGATCATAAAGTTGATCTAGATCAACTTCTTAGAGTCTTCCATGCATCATGCTTAGATTATTCCTCTAATTATAGGTTACTAACCAAGTTTTTTCCTAGGATCCTTAAGGACTATTCCTTGTGATAGTTTTATGACCTTTCTTTCCAATCTATACATGATTTCAATCCTTTGGTTGATCAATTCGTAACTCACTTTTTTATAAATATTAATGATAATATCTATGCTCAAATTGTAATACTCAATCAAGGACCTAATAATCCTATTAGTGATTATGTTCCTTATTTTAACATTGACCTAGGGCATAAGAGGAGCCCTGGTATAAAACCTACTTAATATGGATTAAATAGGTTATATAAGGAAGTGATTTATTAAATGATAGAGAATCTAAAATAAAGTTTGGTAAATAAATAAGGAAGAAAGAACAAGGTGACACCAACTATAGAAATGTAATAGAAAATTTAAATTATGCTAAATTATGTACAATATGAGAGATCAAATGTTTTTTCAAAGACTTCCTAACTCTATATTTATATGGTATTTCTAAAATTAAATTCAACCTACAAATAATGGGAGTACATATTATTATACAATGTAAGAAGATGAAGAATCAGATGAACCATTACAATAGTTGGTATCAACCACTTCATAATTACAACATGTGGTGATGTCTCTAATTATCATTATTGACTAGTTATTAACTATAGTACTAACATTGTAGGGGTTTTTTAATAATACACAAGTGGATCTACATGAAATCACTTGACATGTAAGCATAGAGCCTATTAGCACAACTACTAACGTAAGCATGAGGTTGTACATGCAATTGTAGTGGCATGTAGTATGAATTAGTGACCCATATCCTCCTAGATAATTTGGCCCTCCTTGAAGAACAATGGTCCTCATTACATGTAGTTATAGAATAAGATGTGGAATAGATTGGAAACTTTCACTTCTATAAACCATTTTCCCTGAGAAGGCACTTGACCTGCTTTAAATATCAAAAAGAGAGGAATCTATTATTGGTTTGTTTATTTGACCTAAACATCAATGATTTGATATGATTTTGATGGAACACTAAAATTTGGATTGATCTCCATCTACTGCAGAGTCTCTACAGTATTTAAAGTACCTAAAAAGGGTGGAAATTAATGCCACAAGAGTTCTGCATTGAAGACTGGATGAAATCCAAGATAAGTTAGAAGATTGAGATCAAAATAATTATATCTTACTTGTTTAGTGATGGTTTAGGGCCCATACCAAAGTGGACAAAGCTTATGGTAATTTCATGTAAGACTTTTCTTATGCAAGTTTAGTCAAACTTGATAACCAACATGAAAGGTGTGTGGTGTTTGATACTTGTCATGGTGTTCTTGTACTTTTCATTTGTCTATTTTAGAATGGTTTGAACCTATTTTTAAAGATGTATAATGTGCTAAATGAATTTAATATATTTTTAAAATTACGTTTGAGTTGAAGGAGTTTCTACTATTGTTGGTAGAATAGGATAAGCTAAGTTAATAGGTGTCAAGGGTTGAAAACCTAAATAAATGTAAAAAGGACTATTTGTGCCCAAATTTGTGTTTAACATAGACCAAAGAACTTTTTAAAAATGGATTATAAATCATGTTATTTATCAAACAAGATATTTTCTAGGATTGTAAAGTTGATCTAGACATACTAAAAGTAAAAATGAGTTATTTCTAGAGCTGATATAGCTTTTTAACAAGGTATAATAATTGACATTTATTATAAGCTATCAACTACTAGATAAATGAAATCATTATCATGATTTGTATTAGGGTATCTTGAGATAAACTCCATGGTCCAAATGAATTCCCATAGTCTCATTGGAATTGACAGAAGTGTGTATAGACATTGTTTCTTGTTGATCGACTTGGTTGTGGTCATGTGGTACAAGACTTGTTGTATTTGGATACATTTGACTTGAGATGTGGCCTGTATAAATAAAATTTAAATACCAAAAGTGTATTTTAAATTAAAAAATGTATCTAAATCTTACTAAAATTATCCTCTCATGTTTTTATCTTTCTAGCTCATGCAAAATGCAAAAGTATCCAAGATGATATAAAAGTCAATCTTATAAGTATAAATCTAGAACTGAATTACCATAGAGCAAATTTATATATATATATATATATATATATATATATATATATATATCTACAAAATCCATTTCAAATGGATATTATTATAACCCTAAATTGACTTCATGTCCACATGCATCAAGTATATAAAGGATATTTTTAATTGGTGGTCAACTTAGACAAGTTGCAACTGGATTGGTACTTCCCTTATTATGTTTGATGTTTAGATGGAACTATTGAAAATAAGAAGAGAATTTATAATTTCAAACTTGTTTCAACTTGTTTAGTATAAACAATAGCTAAATTGAATTATGACTTGTGTGGATCATAGTCTCCTTGACTAAGATGTAATGCTTCCAATACTTACATGCTTGAATAATAGCATAAATATCATGATCATATGTTGGGTAGTTCCTTACCAGTGTGGTGAATGTTTCACTATGATAAGCAACCAAGTGTCATGACCCTACCAGTTAACACCATTCTCTAACTAATTTGATAAGGTCTAGTAGTATGTTTAATTGGGTCAAGGTTAAAATTAGACCAATCATTTCTAATTTAACTCTAATGATATATATATATATATATATATATATATATATATATATATATATATATATATATATATATATATATATATATATATATATATATATATATATATATATATATATATATATATATATATATATATATATAGTTCCTTACCAATGTGGTGAATGTTTCACTATGATAAGCAACCAAGTGTCATGACCCTACCAATTAACACCATTCTATAACTAATTTGATAAGGTCCAGTAGTATGTTTAATTGGATCAAGGTTAAAATTAGACCAATCATTTCTAATTTAACTCTAATGATATATACATGTGTGTGTGTCTCTCTCTCTCTCTCTATGTGTGTGTGTGTGTGTGTGTGTGTGTGTGTGTGTGTGTGTGTGTGTGTGTGTGTGTGTGTGTGTGTGTGTGTGTGTGTGTGTGTGTGTGTGTGTGTGTGTGTGTGTTCAAGAGGATCTTATTTAATTATGATTTGAAAGCTTATAATCTTATGCCTATGGCAATGGGAATGTGTAATTAAAAGTAAATTTTAATTGATTTTTGACCTTGTGTATTTCATTGAAGTTTAAATGCATTAGCATTTGTATGTAATGAGACATTTGTTTGTTTAATAATTTTATTGCATAATTTTTTAAGGGAGGGTGTTCTTTAAATGCCTATGTAGGAAAATAAATGAAAACAAATGAAATGTTGTATTCCCCCTTTACCCAAAATCAAGGTTGGAATACTTCGTATACTTTGGTTGGGAAAGAAATAGTAAATGTATGAAGGAAACTATGTTTCCTCTTTAATTCAAAATCAAATGTTGGGAAAAACTTTATTTTTGACTACAAACTTGTATGGAAATTATATTTTATCATGGAAAAAATAATTACTTAGGGTTAGTGTTGGCTTGGCTATCATTTTGAGCAATTGACTTCTTTTGGGAGAATTAGGAGGGGTGATGAAGAGCAAGGAGTTATGGAGAAAATGAAGGGTTTTAGACCTCAATTTAGTAATCACCATGATGGAATGAATATCAATAACAAGGAGAAGAAGGGATACGAATGGTGGTAGAGGGAAACATAAATAGCAGAGAGAAGAGTGAGATGGAAAAAAATAGTAGATAGACATAAATTAGAATGGTGTTGTTGTTGGTGTGGTGCCACCATGGGAGAAAGACCAAAATGAACCCTGTATATATATTTTTTAGGCATGTGAATTTATTTCCCTTGATTAAAATTTTTTTAATTAGATTTTATATTAATTTTGGTAAGTTATTTTCGGGATCCTGCTAGGGTATATATACATGAGGGTAGATCTTTCCATACCCACACAGGTCTATGCCACATCCAAGAGTAGAAGGATGATTATGTGTGTGATTTATGTGAAAATACTTGTTATGCTTTTGCTTCTTGGATGGATTTATTTATTACTTTGACTTGTTTAGCCATAATGATGTTATAGCTATGACTATTTTGGTTTTTGTATGGTGTCAATTGGGTTTCATTTTAAATTTATACATATTTCAAGTTAAGGGTTTGATTGATAAAATCTATATGCATTTTTATTATATGTTGATGATGTAGAAAACATTTTCCCAATTTTGACATTGTCATTTGGTAGGAAAATTACTATGGTTAGTTAGTAACTGTTGATGTACATCTCCCTATCAGAGATTCTTATTGAGTATTAATTTCAATAGGTATAATTGCATTGATTTACCCTACATACATGATGATATCTTGGTTGTATCTATTAACAATGTATGAGACACATTCACATAACTCCTCATGTTAATATTGAAACCATATTGGCATAGGCTCCCACTAATAGTAAAAATAGTAACATTCAAGTATTACTTGTTGAGCTTTAATTATTATTGTATGACTAAGAATTGGCATTAATTGACAAACTATGAAATTTTAACTCTAGAAATTGATATCTTGGGTTGATTAACCTATTATGCATCCATAGCATGTTTATGTGGTTTTAATACACAATATTTTTTAATTAGATATTATGCTTATTGATCTTGTAGTGATTATGGTTTGTATGGTTTGGTATACAAGAAATAAAAGAGGAAGAATAGTTTACCAATAGTTATTTTTTGTGTTTATATGTGTTAAAACACAATTGATTATGTGAGAATTTTAAGTTGCATTTGTTGTATTCTTATTAGTAATGCTTAGATTCATATTTAATTTTGAGTAAGGATTGTTATGAGAGGTTGTTCTTGCAATGATAAGTGGTAATATTTATATTTGTCTTACTCACATGTCTTACTTTGGCATAACCTTTCCTTTAGTAATAGATGGAAATTCTTAAAAAAATTATGTTAAGCAAGAGGTAATCAATTGTCATATATTTTTAACTATGTTATTTTATCTTGAATGGTTGCACTCGCTTGAGGGAAAATGAATTGTTTGAAAATAATAAATTATTTATGATTATATGAGGATTAGAGCTCTCTTGGTTATTTTAGACCTTCATATGGTTACTATTTTTATTTTTGATCTTGTCTTACAAGAACTTCTTGGGTATACATTATCATGCTTGCTTTGAGGTTTTATATAATAGTGTATTGATGATTTCTTTTTTGAAAAAAATAGTACAATAGTAGGTTTATGGGTTAACCAAAATTGGTTAATGTGGAATTAAGTTTATTTGATTATTTCTCCTTGCTAAACTTGTATTATTAAAATAGAATTTAATTATCTAGAATGTTCACTAGGGAGGAAAGCCATGTTCCTAGATTTATGCTGACATAATTATTTTCACCCTTTCAGTGCAGGGATTTGTATACAATTTGGCTCTTATTTTATGAGTTTTGATTACCTAATTACCTTTATCACTTGCTCAAGCATTGTGTTTGTCATTGTTATCCATGACCAATTTTGGGATGATAAATTTGTTGGTTGATTTAATTGTAATGCAAATAATTGGTATAGTTGATATAATTCTTAGAGGTTGCCTTTTTTTTATATTGTACTTATTTGTTAGCACAATAGTTTCCTTAGGCATATAGCCTTAGGCTTGTATATGTATTAAAAAAAACTAACAACCTTTGAGGGTTGTTTGAGCTATTGTATCAACCTTATTCTTGTGATATTAAGACTCAATGGTGTAGTCTTTGATATGTAGCAACCTTTGTATTCTGTAGTATTTTGTTTTTACTTATAAATGACATATTTATATTAAAGATTGATTATGTTGTATTACAGTTGTATATTAGATTGATCCCATCTATGAGCATGGTTAAATCTAAGTTATTAAAAATTCCCTTGTTTTGAGGAGGGTTATCCATGTGGTTTAGAAAATAAGGCTATATTGACCATGGTTGGAATGTGTGTATTAATGTTATTCAACTAGCCTCAGGCTATTATATTATGTGGTGTGAGATGATTATGAGGTTCTCTTTCCTAATGGATAGTTGTGAGGTGTATGTGGCATTCCTTTGATAAACATGCATACATACATACATACATACATACATACATACATACATACATACATACATATATATATATATATATATATATATATATATATATATATATATATATATATATATATATATATATATATTAGAGTTATTAATATTGTGAACACTTATTGCTTAAGAAATTAAGTGTATATATTTTTTTTATATATGTATATACATGTTGTTGGCAAGACCATGCCATTCTAGCAATTGCTAAAAATTTATATTGTAAACACACTCTGTTATGGCCTTGTGTGAAACTTGTATTTCGACAATATATTAGTTGTTCACTTTACCACACTAATCTATGGATCAAGATTAATGGATGTCTATGTTACATGATACTACCTTTGCTAATATTGGATGTTAATCTAACATATTATGTGTGGTAGTGTAAGCATGGGATACTTTTGATTTAGTTGGAAAGTTAATAAATGTATTGTTCTTAACTTGTGATTATAGGAGATCAATCATGATTTAATGGTTTCTAATCTAGAAATTACTCCTTGAAATGCATGGTTGGCCATGTGCAAATAATGTGTTATGTGGCAATTGGCTATTTCTTGATACAACCCATAGCTGGCCTAAATTTATGATATTGCAATTAGCCTAATGGTTGAATTTGTCATTCAAATAAGTCACTAATCCTTTTAGCTAAATCATTCATTGTTCTTAATTTAAGGAGTTGAAATGAACTATTAGTGTGAGGACCCTATGGTCAAGGATTTATTAATATAATTGTGACTAGGTAGCACTATTAATGATGGTCCATTATAAAAACTAATGATTATCTCATATTAGGTAATAATCCCATATGGATGAGTCCTTGTTTGTATAACAAGACTATTAAGGAGGTTATGCTCTTTTTTAGCATGTAAATTACTACATGGTGAATGTTAAATAGATCATGTTTGGAAGGAGGATTGTGATTATCAAATTCCTATGTAATCATCTCTTTATGTTGAAGCCATTTATCATTTGGTAGTATTCTCCAAATGATGGAACATGGGTGCAATGACCCCTAAGATTATATATCATGGCATCATGATCTAATGGGGTAAAATTCATATTGGTCCTCACTTATGCAATCTTAAGGTTATATGTTAATAGTCTTATGTTGGGTCACCTTGGTAGTAGTTTGATGTTAGTTGCTCATTGATCTTTAAATAAGGTAAGACTTTCTTAAGTAAAAGCTTGGTAGGATGGCACTTTGGTTCTTATATGACCTATCATACTAGTTATAGTGCCTCCTTGATATCAGTTATATAGGCTTAATTATGGCTAGTAAGTTAACTCGTTGCTATATTAAATATTTACCCTAGGTCATTAACCTTATTTAAGGATACCCGAGGTTTGAAAGTATAGTTTAATATTATTTTTTATATTTTTCTAAATTTAGACATTATATATTTTTATAAATGAACTTGATCTTTAGTTTATATTCCTCTGATAGGTTAATTTTAGTGTTAGTTTATTTTTAAATATTTTTAGAGCTACACATGGTTGCATGTGAAACTTACTAAAAATAGTAGATCAATTTTTATTATTTTTAGGAGTTTTGAATTTTACATGTCAACTCTAATCTAAGTTGGGGCTTATTTATGCATGGTTTTTAATTATTTAAATAATTTAATACAAATCAATACATGTTATTGTTTCATAAGCTTTGTCTCTTTTTATTTTCTTGTCTTGATAATACTTGGTTTCATTATTTGGTATTAGAGCAAGTTTGAATGTTGGAGGTGTAAGAGATGGTGAGAGGATGAGGAGGAATCACTTAGATGAACTAGACTATGCAAGAGTTTCAGAGGTAAGTAGAATAATTGATCGAGATCATTGTGAATCAAAGATAAAGGAGAGCAGAAGATGATGTCAAAGATGACACAGATCATGAAGAGAAAATTATGTAAGAGGAGCAACATGAATAGCTACCATAAATAAAAGAGAGGATGGTTAGATATTTATAAGGAAGGAATGAAGGAATCAATGTTAAAATTTTATATTATTAGGAAGTTTAAAAATAGAGGAGTTGATAGATTGGATGAACAACATGGATAAGTTTTTTGAATCGATAACCATGAGAGAAGATAAGAAGGTAAATTTTTCATGCATGAAATTTAAGGGTCATGAAATGATTTGGTGGGATCACTTGTAGAATGAAAGATATAAAAAAGGTAAAGAGAACATAAAATCATGGAAAAATATGGAGAAGAAGCTGAGGGATAATTTTTTTCCTATGGATTATGCACAAACCCTATACAAAAAATTCCAAAATTTGAGGCAAAAGGACCAAAGTATACAAGAGTATAAATTTGAGTTTTACAAGATTTCCATATGAGTAGATCATGATGAAATAGAAGAATATATGATTTCAAGATATGTAAATGGTTTGAATTATTCTATTCAAAATGAATTAAGCATGCATAGAATACTTTGCATAGAGGAATCGTATCAATTATTTTTCAAGGTAGAATAAAAAGTAAATAGATAAAATTTCATAAGAACATTTATTGGGCCGATAAGAGGAAAATCACTTTCAATAAGGTAAAAAGATGGATTTAATAAAAATAGATGTGGGTTTAATGATGTGGCAAACTTTTTTCTAATTTTGACATTGCCATTTGGCAGGAAACTTACTACAGTCGATTAGTAATTGTTGTTGTATATCTCCTTATCAGAGATTATTCTTGAGTATTAATTTAAATAGGTATAATTTCATTTGATTTATCCTACATACATGATGATATCTTGGTTTTATCTCTTAACAATGTATGAGACCCCTTCACATAACTCCTCATGTTAATATTGCAACCATATTGGCATAGGATCTCACTATTAGTAAAAATAATAACGTTCAAGTATTACTTATTGAGTTGCAGTTATTCTTGTATGACAAATATTTGGCATTAATTGACAAACTATGAAATTTTAACTCTATAAATTGATATCTTGGGTTGATTAACCTATTATGCATCCATAACATGTTTATGTGGTTTTAATATATAATGCTTTCCTATTAGAGCTAGTACTTGTTGATATTGTAGTGATTATGGTTTGTATGGTTTGGTATACAAGAGATAAAAGAGGAATAATAGTTTATAACTAATTATTTTTTGTTCTTATATGTGTTAAAACATAATTGATTATGTGAGGAGAATTTGAAATTGCATTTATTGTATTCTTATTATTAATGCTTAGATTCAAAGTTAATTTCGAATAAGGATTGTTGTGAGAGATTGTTCTTGAGATGAAAAATGTTACCATTGAAATTTATCTTGCTCACATGTCTTACTTTGGCATTACCTTTCCTTTATCAATGGCTGGAAATGCTTAAAAATTTTATGTTAAGTAAGAGGTAATAAATTGCCATATACTTTTAACTATGTTATTTTACCTTGGATGGTTGCACTCGCTTGAGGGAAAATGAATTCCTTGAAAATAACAGATTAATTATGATTAGATGAGGATTAGATCTATCTTGGATATTTTATGCCTTCATATGCTTTTTATGTTCATTGTTGATCTTGTCTTACAAGAGCTACTTGGGTATACAATATCATTGTTTGCTTTGACATTTTATATAAAAGTGTATTGATGATTTCTCTTTTGAAAAAGATAGTATGGTAGTAGGTATTATGGGTTGCTCAAATTTTTTAATGTGGAATTGAGTTCATTTGATTATTTCCAATTGCCAAACCTATATTATTAAAATAAAATTTAATTTCTAGAATGTTCACTAGGGAGGAAAGTCACATTTCCAACTTTATGCTGACACAATTATTTTCACCCTTTTAGTACAAGGATTTTTATACAAGTTGGATCTTCTTTTATGAATTTTGATTACCTGATTACCTTTATCACTTGCTCAAGTATTGTGTTCATCATTATTAGCCATGACGGGTTTTGGGATGATAAATTTTTTGGTTGATTTTATTGCAATGCAATAACTGGTACAGTTGATATATTTTTTAGAGGTTATCTTATTTTTAAATTATACTTATATGTTATCACAATAGTTTCCTTGTACATACGGCCTCAAGATTGTATATGTATATGATATAACTATCAACCTTTGAGGGTTGTTCAAGTTATTGTATCAATGTTATTCTTATGATATTAAGACTCAATGGTGTAGTCTTTGATATACAATAACTTTTATATTCTACAATATTTTATTTTTACCCATAATTGACATATTTATATTAGTGATTGATTATGTTATGTTATAGTTTTATATTAGAGTGATACCATCTATGATCATGGTTAAATTTAGGTTATTGTAAATTCCCTTTTTTTAATAAGGGTTACACATGTGATTTAGAAAATAAGGTTATATTAACCATGGCTGGAATGTGTGTGTGTGTGTGTGTGTGTGTGTGTGTGTGTGTGTTAATGTTATTCAACTAACCTTAGGGTATTAGATTATGTGGTGTTAGATGATTATCATGTTTTCTTTCCTGATGGTTAGCTGTGAGGTGTATGTGGCATTCCTTTGATATATATATATATATATATATATATATATATATATATATATATATATATATATATATATATATATATGAGCATGGTTAAATTTAGGTTATTGTAAATTCCCTTTTTTAGGAGAGTTACCCATGTGATTTAGAAAATAAGGTTATATTAACCATGGCTGGAATGTGTGTGTGTGTGTGTGTGTGTGTGTGTGTGTGTGTGTGTGTGTGTGTGTGTGTGTGTGTGTGTGTGTGTGTGTGTGTGTGTGTGTGTGTGTGCGTGTGTGTGTGTGTTAATGTTATTTAACTAACCTCAGGGTATTAGATTATGTGGTGTGAGATGATTATCATGTTTTCTTTCCTGATGGTTAGCTATGAGGTGTATGTGGCATTCCTTTGATATATATATACTTAATTGCTTAAGCAATAACTATTCATAATATATATATTATGAATAGTTATTGCTTAAGCAATTAATTATATATATTTGTTTTATATATGTATATACATATTATTGGCTAGGCCATGCCACTATAGCAAGTGCTAAAAACTTATATTGTAAATGCATTATGTTATGGCCTCGTGGGAAAATTTTATTTATAAAATATTTTGGTTATTCACTTTACCATACTAATTAATGGATCATGCTTAATGGATGTCTATGTTACATGTTACTACCTCTGCTAATATTGGATGTTAATCCAACTCATTATCTATGGTAGTATAAGCATGGGATTCTTTTGATTCAATGGGCAAGTTAATAAGTGTATTGTTCTTAACTTGTGACTATATGACATCAATCATGATTTAATGGTTGCTAACTTGACTTGTGGGTTGAATTCTCAAGTCTTAATGTGTTTCTAATCTAGAAATTACTCCTTAAAATTCATGGTTGGCCATGTGAAAACAATACATTATGTGTCAACTAGATATTCATTAATAAAACCCATAGCTGGCCTAAATTTATGATATTAGAATTAGCCTAATGATTGAATTTGTCATTCAAATAAGTCATTACTCCTTCTGCCTAAATAATTCATTGTTCTTAATTTAAGGAGTTGAAATGAACTATTAGTGTGAGGACCCTATGGTCAGAGATTTATTAATATAATTTCAACTGGGTAGCACTATTAATGATGGTTTATTATAAAAACTAATGATTATCTCATATCGGGTAATAATCCCATATGGTTAAGTCCTTATTTGTATAATAGTACTATTAAGGAAGTTATGTTCTTTGTCAGCATATACATTATTGCATGGTAAGCATTAAATAGTTCATGTTTGGAAGAAGGAATATAATTACCAAATTCTTATGATAATCATCTCTTTATGTTGAAGTCATTTTTTATTTGATAGTATTCACCAAGTGATGGAACATGGGTGAAATGACCCCTAAGATTATGGATCATGGCATTATGATCTAATGGGGTAAAATTTGAACTGGTCCTCGCTTTTGTGATCTTAAGGTTCTATGTTAATAGTCTTATGTTGGGTCACCTTGGTATCAGTTTGATGTCAGCTACTCATTGATTTTTAAATAATATAAGACTTTCTTAAGTAAAATATTGGTAGAATGATAACTTGGTTCTTCTGATATGACCTATCATGCTGGTTATGGTACCTCCTTGGTATAAGTTTTGTAGGCTTAATTATGGCTAGTAAGTGAACTTGCTACTATGTTAAATATTTACCCTAGGTCATTAACCTTATTTAAGGATACCTGAGGGCTTGAGCAAACCTTCTTGCCTCATGAGTTTCTTAGGCATAACTTTATGGGGTTATTAGATGCTTATATTGGGTTGAGGATCCCTAGGTGGTCTGATGGAGAAATTGAGTGCCTTCTAAAGGTTTGAAGGTTATTAGCATGGCCCTATACACTAATACCCCTCAAATGGTGTATCTTCATTTGGGTAACCCTCTTTCCCTATGGAATCCTCTAGCGATGGTCATCCTTGCATAAATATCTCACTAACCTAATCCATTTATGGGTTGTCTACTCATCTTGTGTAGTATCATGATGACTACATTGTGCATGGTAAGGTTGTGTAGTGGGTTCTACACAATTCTTTTGTGTACTCTATTGATAAATTTCAAAAAAAATTGGGGTTATTTCATCTAGTATTAGAGCCTATGCTATGAGTATTATTGAGAATAATGTTTATTTTCTCTCACTCCCTAGAAGTAAAGGTAAATGTTAATTCTTTTCACAACTGAGTTAATTTATACTTATTATTTGGTTCCTATCAGTTGTTACTTTGAGTGAGGTTTAAAAATGGTGATATGATTGAAAGGTTATCCTATGATTCATAAATCAAAGATAGAGTCAAATTTGATGGTGCTCATGTTGAGCAAATATGAGGCTTGGGTGACCTGAAAAATAAGAAGAAGTATTAAATGGGGCTTTAATAGTTTGAGAAGCCATTTAAGGCATGATTAGAAAACATGATCATGAATTTAATAATCCTAAGAATGCTTCCTTGACATTTTCCTCAATCTATAATTGATTAGGCAAATGGACATGGACTACATAAGAGGGTGTTTATTTTGGTTGACTCAATGTTAAGGAGCCCAAGAAATTTCCACTACCTACATATATGGGTGTAAAATTTGATGATGCATTTGATTCATAAATGTGTGTATGCAAGAGTATATCAACCTACAAAGTGTGATAGATAATGTGATTGGTTTGGTGTTTTTGTATAACTCTAAGATGATGGAAGTCTAATTTTTTTAATGGTTATTTCTTTCTACCTTTGCCTTTGTTGGGTTGACCCTTTTGAATTTTGATTACATCTAAGCAAGCCTCACTTGTCAACCATTGACTTGTATGGGTAGGTCAATGGAAGATAAGTGTTAAAGGCTTCATTTTTAGAATAAAAGGAAATAGTGTCTAATATATTTTGATGGGTTGTATGAGCAAACCATCACTAAACTCTTGGAACATTATGAAATAAAGAAGACCAAGAGTTTAACTCTAACTTGGAGGGCTAGATTGGGTATGGGGAGCTGGTCTACTTGGGTAAATTAGTTGAGCTTACACTTTCCACTGGTTGGAGGAATGTATTAAGCTTTTGAGGAGATGTGAATTTTGGATGGCAGTGATAATTGTGCCATTATTATAGATAAAACTATTATAATTATTGCTTAGTAAATCAAATATCTCACTTAAATTGTTGAAAATATTTTAAATGTTGAATTTAAGGAACTAGCATGCTACTTTTAGATAAATGGTTATAAGTGGAGTGAGAATGTCTCCATAGATTGAGGTTGCTCCTGGTTGAATAAGGTTATTTTAAGGAAAGTTTGTGTTTAGGAAACTATGATTACAAATCTTAGTGAAGGTATGTTGAATTGTTACGTGTATGCAACTATTTTGTTCGTAACTATGTATATATATGAGTTTGGTTGATTAATGTGTGCCATGATGAGATCTAAAAAATAAATAGCCTTGTAAAGTATTGTTATATCCTCTTTGATATGGCATAAACAACAAGGGGCTTCTCTTTACTTCTTTTTCTCATTTTATTACCACTCATTGTGGATAAATTGTGAGTTTATATAGCTTTAATTTATTGAAAATTGGGGCAAGCAATTGTAATTTCTTGCTTGGCTTGTGTGTTACTACACTTGATTGGTTGAAACAAATAAAATAAATTGTTAAGTATTGTGTCTAATTATTGGGGAACATTGTTTTGTTTCAAGTAATGGACTTACAAGTTAAGTCTAGGTAGGGTTTTGGGCTGAAAACTCTAATATGGTTGGTTGAATTGCAACCATTGTAACCTGGAAGTGAATATGTATTATGCATCATAATACCAAAGTGCTAAAAATATATGTATTTAGATGAATTTAGGCTTGATTTATTTTGAATAATTGGCCCTTCAAGTTGAATGAAGGATCTTTTGGTTTCATCACTCTAAAAAGCTAGAATCTATTGAGTGTGTGGATATGTTTTGATTCCATGATGTTTTTATTTTGATCGTGGGTATGTTTTAATCCCATAAGGAGGATATGATGCCCCTAGTTATGTTTTACATCTAGGAGGATGATTAATTGATTTTGGGTTCAATTTTGGCATCCAAAAGGGTGTTTTGATGATCATGGATACATATTTTACATCTATGAAGATGTATTTTATGATTACAACTAAATTTATGGTTATGGAAACTATAATTTCCATGATGATGATATGATATTCACCTAGAGCCTTGGCTAAGTTCATCATTTTATAATATTATGTTGCATTAAATTAATCATTTTTAGTCAACCTTTAACTTGTTGCCACAAGTCAATTGAAAGGATAGTGATAAAGCTTATTATTAGAATCAATAAACCATGTTTGGTGATCATTGATAGCTTGCATGGGTAAGCCATATTATGATTGAGGTATAATACTCTTGGGAGGTTCAAAGATGTAGCTTAATCCTAGAGGGCCTATTGGGTGAATATGACTTACTTACTTAGACAAGTGAGGAGGTTTGGGGATCTCTTATTGTTAGCAGGTAACGTGAGCCATCTATTCTATGAGGCATAAACTTTGTTGGTAGCATTTTGAGACTCATGGATATAGATTTATGGGTTATGTTAAAACATAACCTTCCTTGAAATAAGGTGTTGATGAACTTGAGATCCTTGAAACTAAGCATGATGTTATATACTAGATATTTTATGTCATCTTGGATGACATTTGGACATCAAGTAGACCGATGAGGACCATGGACCCTTGTGCTTCACTTACCAATGTGTTTAAGTGGTGTGATTTGAAAATACTTTGGAATAATTTACCAAACCTCTTGATCCACATGGGTGTCATAATATTGTGTTTCCTTCAATGCATGTAAATTGTTGTTTATGTGGACACATTTTACATTTTGTTAATTATATTAACCATGTAAACTTGTAACTTCTTTATTTTGTGTGAATGTAATTAGTCATGAACCTCTATATCACCCTTGATATCATTATTGTTTATATATATGATTTTATGATGTGATGTGATTATGAACCACCTTGTGATGTAATTTTCCTTCTAGAATCAACCTCTATCAACTAAAAATCTATCAAGGTATAGTGAATGTATTGTTTAGTGTGATCCCACATCACCCTCTAGCATTGAACTTTGATGCAAGTATGAGGTTAAGGTGAAGAGAGCACCATGTCTATGATGATTAGATTAGGTATGAGCTAGGGAGTGGATTCTCACATAGGTTGAAAATCACTTCTTCCCTATGCATGAAGTATCCACCTGATTTGTTTAGGTTGTGTACCATGAGCACCACAAGATGGATGTGGGATCTTAATGAATAATTTTCACCTCTTGGATTGAGTGTTCCTTCAACCATCCCTTTATGGTTGTTTTAAAGACAACCTTGTAAAATTTATTAATGTAGCCTTGTGAATCACTATTTGGTCCTAAGAATTGGATTTTTATGTAAAATTAACAAGATAAAACTTGTTGAAATACAAGCACGTATTGACTTGTAAAGTCAAGCGTGTTATGAATGAGATAATGGTGGAATTACCTAAAAATAACATTCTAGAGTGAATGTTCTAATTTAAGGCATGTGTTGACTGGTAAGTGAAACCATATTGTGTACAAGGTATTATTTGTATATACCTAAAATTAATATATTTTGAAATGAAATTTTTATATTTGTTAAGCATGGCTAGTATGCATGCTGATTTTATGCTCAAGAGGATCAATGTAAACTCTTGATCAAGTGGATTCTTTTAAATTTTTTTCATACTTTGTTATGTTTCCATAAGGTAAGTGCAATGAGATGTGAAATGAATTTTTTTTATTTGTTAAGCATGGCTGGTATGCATGTTAATTTTATGTTTAAGAGGATAAATGTAAAGTCTTGATTAGGTGGATTTTTTTAAAAACAATTATACTTTGTTATGTTGCCATGAGGTAAGTGTAGTGAGTTGGTGGGATTGTAATCCTTGTAACCATCATGTGAGTTCATAAATGTATGGAGAGCATGTTGAAAACCTTGGGTTGTATGTGAATACCTAGTATAACTTCTTTGAGGTTTGTTGTGGTTGGTGTGGGACGCTGCACTAGGCCATGAATGGTGAATGGTGAAAGAAAAATAACCATATATTGATAGATCTATATTCTTATTAACATTCTATGATGAATGTTACCAAGAATATATGCATCCACAACACATGTTGTGGGGACCATAGTAGTATGGTTGATATTATTTATTTTCATTCTAGAATGAATGAAATAAATTATGCATGAAGCATACTTTAAGTGGTGGTAATACCATGTACTTGTATGATTGTGGACTTGTTTCACATTTTTTGAAAACAATATAAGTTATGAGTATAGTTATATAACTTGAAATGTTATGGAAGACATCCTCTTATATCCAAAAACATATGAAAAATTATTAAATTGCTTTTTGGACAACTTATGTTGTAAAGTTGTTGATTTATGTGTTAATAATTCTTCATTATGAGAGGAAGGTTCTACTAAAAATTGTTTTACTATTAAAATTATGATCATGAGTTTGTGGCTAAGATGAAATTTCTAAATATATTTATTTTGTTTGAGCTAATTGTGAATTTGATGTTGAAAAGTATTGAAAACTCTTTTCTTGTTAAATATTGAAGTATATTGGTAATTACAACCTATAATGCATACTCTTACATGAATTGATTGATTTTATAGCTACATAAGTGGCTAGAAATTAGGTAAAAATTCAATGGTGCTACATTAAAATAACATATCACTAATAAAATTTCCAAGGTAAGGGCAAGAAGAAGCTAGAAAAACCTTTTGTAAAAAGTGTTAATGTTTTCTTATGTGAAACCATGGCCTTGTGAGGCATAAAATCAAAAAAATTATGTTATCTAAGTTTGAATATTTCATATTTTCATGGCTGTAAAAGGTGCATACAACACCTTATCTTAATCACCTTGGCCTTACAAAGGAAACCAAGCTAAAAAGGGCAATTTTCTAGCTTATTTAAAATGAAGGGTATAATTGTCTTGGAGATAGCATATGGAATTCAACAAGGTAAGGTTGTGTATTTATTCATGATATGAGTAGATAAATCTATTTTTTATATTGAAAGGTAGAGTATAAGTAAATATCCTTGTTTGAATAAGGGACTACGCATGTACGTAGTAGGCATGATTTCTATTTAGATGAAAATAGATAAAATTATCACTTTAGTCACTTCAGTCCTTGAGTTATCTATTGATTCTTGTAATTTGAAATCATTTTTTGAAAATATTGATAAAGTCTCTTTTTGGTATAACATTATTCATGGTTATTAATTTGTCACTGAGATAGCTCCTCTTTAAGGAGGGGAGGATGTCACAACCCTGCTAGTTGGCACCATTTTATAACTGATTTGATAAGATCTAGTAGTATGTTTAATTTTATTGTGGTTAGAATTAGACCAATCATTTCTAATTTAAATCTAATGATCTGTGTGTGTGTGTGTGTGTGTGTGTGTGTGTGTGTGTGTGTGTGTGTGTGTGTGTGTGTGTGTGTGTGTGTGTGTGTGTGTGTGTGTGTGTGTGTGTGTGTGTGTTTAAGAGGAGATTATTTCATCATGATTTGAAATCTTATAAGCTTATGCCTATGGAGATGGGCATGTGTAATTAAAAGGAATTTTAATTGATTTATTACCTTGGGTATTGCAATAAATTTTAAATGCATTGACATTTGTATGTAATGAGACATTTGCTTATTTTATAATTTTATTTCATAATGGTTTAGGTGAAGATGTTATTTAAATGCCTATGCAGGAAAATAAAGGAAACATTGTATTCCTCCTTTACCTAAAATCAAGGTTAGAATACTCCATACACTCCAGTTGGGAAATAAATAGTAAATGTATGAAGGAAAATATGTTTCCTCTTTAATTCAAAATAAAATGTTGGGTAGAAATTTATTTTTTACCACAGACTTGTATGGAAATTATATTTTAGCATAGAATAAATAATTTCTTAGGGTTAGTGTTGGCTTGGCTATCATTTTGAGTCTTTGACTTCTTTTATGAGAATTAGGAGGGCTGATGGAGAGCAAGGAGTTATGGAAAAAATGAAGGGTTTCAAACCTACATTGAGCCGCCACCATGCTGGAATGAATAAATAAGAAGGAGAAGAAGAAGGGAGATGGGTGGTAGTAGAGGGGGAAATAAATAGTAGAGAGAAGATTGAGATGAAAAAAATAGTAAATATATGCAAAGTAGAATGGCACTACTACTGCTACTGGTGTAGTGCTACCATGGGAGAAAGACCAAAATGAACCTTGTAAATATATTCTTAAGGCATGTGAATTTCTTTCCCCTAGTTTAAATTTTATTAATTAGATTTTATACTAATTTTGGAAATTTCTTTTGGGGATCCTACTAGGGTATATACCCATGGGGGTAGATCTTTCCATACCCATATAGATTTATGTTTCAGCTAGGAGTAGAAGGATGATTGTGTATGTGATTATGTGAAAAGACTTATTATGCTTTTGCTTCCTGGATGGAGTTATCTATTGCTTTGACTTATCTATCCATAATTATGGTATATTTATAGCTAATTTAGTTTTTAGATGGTTTCAATTAGGTTTCATTTTAAATTTATGCATATTCTAGGCTGAGGGTTTGATTTATAAAATATGTATGCATTTTTCTTATATGTTGATGATGTGGCAAACTTATTTCCAATTTTGACATTGTAATTTGGTAGGAAAATTACTATGGTTAGTTATTAATTATTTATGTACATCTCCCTATCGGATATTCTTCTTGAGTGTTAATTTTAACAGGTATAATTGCATTTAATTTACCCTACATACATGATGATATCTTGGTTGTAGATCTTAACAATGTATGAGACCCCTTCGCATAACTCCTCATGTTAATATTGCAGCCATATTGACATAGGATCCCACTTATAGTAAAAATAATAACATTCAAGTATTACATGTTGAGCTACAATTAATCTTGTATGACGAAGATTTGGCATTATTGAGAAACTATGAAATTTTAACTCTAGGAATTGATATATTGGGTTGATTTACCTAATATGCATCCATAACATGCTTATGTGGTTTTGATACATAATACTTGCCTATTAGAGTTGGTACTTGTTGATTTTGCAATGATTATGGTTTGTATATTTTGGTATACAAGAAATAAAAGAGGAAGAATAGTGTGCATGTTACATCATAATACCTCATTAGACAAACTTGCTAGATTATATGTGGAAAACTGTAGTTGACAAAAATATATTTGGTTATATTTTTGACTAACCTTGACATTTATGTTATTTTGGGAAAATAAAATATTATTGAGTTAGATGTTAATACATGATTACTTATTATGAAATAGTTTATGTATGTGTTTACATTTTAAGCATATTAATGAATTGTTTCAATTATATAATGTTGTTATGATTATCATGAGAAAGGATCTAACTACCTGTGTGTTTTGAGGTGGATGCAAGAGAATTCTTTCTTCGATCATACCAGAGGAAGAGCATCATTAGAGAGGGTGGTGTAGATGAAGATGTTGAAAGTCTACAAAGAGATGGCAAAAACCCTGCACACACACACACAACAATTACTCATTATAGAAATGCATTTAAAAATTATTACCTTTGGTGTTTATTTAAATTATTGTTTTTTTTATTTCTTATATGTAAAATTATAAAATCAAATCTTCTTGTGTGCTTGTTAATATTTTGAGGTTTGAGAATTTGTGTGTGTTTCCACTTAATGTGTTAGAGACATGATTTTCTTAGATTAGAAATGGTTTATTGAATAATGGTCATATTTTTAAAACCCTCTTAACATCAAGAATAATAATTTATTTAATAATTTATGGAATTTTGACATTTAATATTAAAATGTTACGAATTTAGAATTTCCAATAAAAGACAAAGGTAGACAAAAAAAAATGATGAAAACTATAAAAAGAAAGCAAAAGAGTATGAATCTTTTCATAAAATAGAATAAAGGAAAAAGAATATTATTCTTAGGAAAAAGAATTAAAATAAAATAGTGGAAAGGAATTATTAATGGATTAAAATAAAAATATTAATAAAACTGAGAATATAAATAAAAAGAAAAGAAATAGCTTTAAAGGAAAAAAAAACACACACAAACACACACACACACACACACACATATACAAAAGAAAATCAATGAAAAACTCCTTAAAAGATTTAGAGCTATGCCTCATTATGGCAAGGAGAGAGATCTTAGAAACTAGGAGAAAGGCATTGGTAAGAAAGGGAGATGGACAAAAGATAGAAATATGAAAAGAAGCGAAGAAGAAGGTCTTTCAAAGTTACTCACCAAGTAAGTGATGTTGTCAATTTAAATTTTATTATTATAAAAAGACTTCAACCCTGTAAACATAGAAAGTTGTAAGATTAGTTTATCCTTTGCTAGGACAATTGTATAATAATATGAATCAGAGTATTTGTTCCTGTACTTGGTATCCTTGTCTTAAGGTGTCATGAAAATAATTCTTAACCTTGACTGTATTCTTCATATGTTTTATCATCGATGTATTAGGAGTTGTATAGTGATTTAGCATAATCTGTATTTTATGCAAACATAAGGTTGTAATGTTTGGCATAGTTGTGTTCTTCTAACAAAATTGACCCCACATAAGTATATGACCTACTTGGGCATCAACCTAGGTTCGTTGGGAGTCTAAATTAATATTTTTCAAAACTTATTTGTTTAAATGGAATAAGTCCTTGTTGATTCTTCTCATAAAGAGATAGAATGACATATTCCTTTGTAAACAGCCTATCTTTAAATAGTATTAGTTTGGGTTACATGGTGGTGTAGAGTGGTTTCGTATATGTAGCCACCATCACCATTGTCATGTATCCCTATAATCACTTCTTCTACTCCTATAATCTCTGACTCCAAGCCCTTTCTGTAGATGCCTCTTTTGTGCTACATTATTGATCTTCACCTTCTTCATTGTCTTCATACAATCCTTGTTATCACCATGTCCAAGGTTCAAACCTCCTAAAGTAGCCTTTTTGTCCAACAATATTAATGGTGTTACCATATCAAGTTCAATTCTTTTCTTTTCGTTAACTCATCCCAAGAGAAACACCTCCACCATTATTTTTATCTCAACTATTTCAACTCAAGTGGAACCACGATCCATTTTACTCAAGGATTTCAACGGAATAAGAAAGCCCCTCTACATTTTCAATAGACTATAAATATGTGTTTATATCCATGTCTAGATAGGACATATATATATATATATATATATATATATATATATATATATATATATATATATATATATATATATATATATATATATATATTGTGGTTGTGTTTCCTTCTAAGAGTGTGAGTCGCTTCATTTCTTCTTTTTGTGTTTAATAATTATATCATGAAACTGACTTTCTTACATTCTGTCATGAGTTTTATTATACATTAGTTGGTGCACATTTGATATTGTGTTATTATGAACTAACAAGAAGGGTAGAGGGAGGCCCACACATAGTTGGTGTAGTCTTAATTTTTGTATAATGTATAGTGAATTATTCTAGCATATAAAACAAACTTCGTACTGTAATATTATAATATAAAATTAGACATATAATATTATACTCAATATCAAGCATTGATTACATATAACAACTAATCTATGGTGATAAAGGATGAACATAAAGGTGGATATATATTAACCAAGTTATTAATATATGTGGTAACATGGGTTAAGTTACCAATAGCTTGTTATGATATATCTGCCAAAATTTTTACCATAGTGAATATTCATTTTTATTTGAAAATTATTTTACCATTGAGTTTGGTCATTAACCTAGTATAAAACATGGTTCATATGTTCAGATATATATTCTGTTAGAATATATATATATATATATATATCACTTAGGATATAGAACAATTATGGAATATTACGATTCCTGAAACTTGACTAATTAAATAGTTATTGTCAAACATAGATTGGATGAATCATACAAGTTGAACGGTGGAACATAGTGATGAATTTGAAATCTTCTTCACACTGCTCTGATACCAAATGATGAAAGATGCCCTTCTCTACAAAACAAAATTCTTGAGCAAAATACTGTAACAGCTCTACCAGCTGAGCTAAGACAGCTCTTTTACGAAATGATGGATTTACCTTCACACAAAGCTCTGGGAACTCAATTCTCCAACCTAAAAAATCCATAGCTTTACACCTACAGAGTTCATAGATTTATGCCTATAGAGTCCATAGATTTATGCCTGCAGAGTCCGTAGATTTATGCCTGCAGAGTCTGTAGATTTATACCTACAGAGTCTGTAGATTTTGGAAAGCATTGCAGTCTAAACCAACTACCTGAATTATCTAACACTAGTCCAACTACCTCAACAAAGAGATCTTTCTTGCCTTATCATCACCCTCCTTGCCATCACTTCTTCAAGTCCTCTGACTCAGACCTGCCAGCACTCTCGCCAACATTTTCACCACAACATTATAGCTGACAAAGACTAAAAACCACGTCCATGTAGTCAATCAAACAAAACATCAGAAACAGCTCTAGAAACAGCATAACACATAGATAGCGGCCCAACATTGATATGTGGCCCGAATCACATTTACTTTGATATAACTAAGAATTCGATCTGTGCAACATTCAAGTAAAGGAGATACACATTCTCATTTTTTGCAGAGGGGCTTTCCTCTGAGATCTGCTGCATCAATTTGTCGAAGTGATCTTCAAGAATCTAATTCTTCAGTGGCCGGATATCTCATCCAAAACACCCTCTTTTTAATCTTCTTTTCTCCTTGTGTGGTGATGCTCTTCATCCACTATGCTGCCATACTCGCCATGCTTCCATCACTCTCCAACCGCTTACTCTCATCTGCTCAAATGCCGACATCAAACCTGGATTGTCCTATAAATGCAGCTTCACAATTCCACTACTTTCTCCTTTCTCGCCATCATTGCTCTCTAGCAAAGCGGTGCCATCTATAGCTATCTTTGTGGTTTATGTGCAAAATAACCATATCCAAAATTTGAGACCACATTCCACGTAGGCTCGATGGTGAGTTCTCAATACACAACAGGCTTCTCCAACACCCTTTCCATCTTCATCATACACAACAGGCTTCTCCAATGCCCTTTCCATCTTCGTCTTGGTCTTGTGAATAAACACTAGACTGTCTCCTTAACATTACGCCATCAACATAATATCTCCCTTATGGGACTATGCAAATGATACTACAGACAACTACTCTCAGACTCACTTGATTACAGAACCATTGCTTGACTCCATTTGTTTGATACTCTCCAGCATTAAACAACCCAGCATTAATATAAATTTTGGAATGACCCAGAATTGAACGGCCCAGCATTAATATCTAATTTACAGGTTCATCAATACAGACCCAAATATAGACTCAAAAGGATATAATCACACCATACTCATTACTTCATCAAATCTGTTACAATTATCAATATGCAGTCCTTTTCTCGAACTTGCAATCCACAGTCCTTTCCCTGGACTTTGCTCTCCACACTACCTCCTACACTACTGCTTTCCATAATGAAATAATCCTAATTTATCACTAACACTACTCAACCAATTCCTAAAAAGGCTCAACAATATGTTGTCAAACATAGTATTATGCAACTAACACCTAGCCTATGCCACTTATGGCTTGATTCTCCAGATTTTTTTACATGGTGACAAGGTTGTCAACCTCTTTTTAGTCTAAAATAACTAAATCTGACTCAAATAAGCCTATCCTTTCTCCTATTGACAAGTGTACATCTAAGCGCTCTTTGATGCTCCTGCATCATATTCTTGGGCTTAAGAAGTTTCATGAGCTCCTGCTCATGAGTTTTATTTGTTTGCCCATTTACAAAGGTAAAACTTTTACAAAACAAATGTCTTCTTCATTCAATTTTTCATACAAATGTGCATGTTCTTGACTACCACACTTGTGTCTTGTTTTGCTTGCTGTCTTTTCCTTCCAAAATACATCTTGTTGCCTCTTCATCTTCTTTGCAGTCTTCTTCTTTACATATTCATCCTCTTGAATGAGGATATCAACTTCCAATTTCTCTTCTTGAGCTCTTAGAAGAGATCTCTTCTCCAAGTACTTGACCTCCTTATCAAGCAAACCTGTACAATCACCATTCAAAGCAAAATTAGAAACAAACATTTGAGACCCTTGGGTCTCTCCAAATTTCTGAACCCATACTTGTTGCTCAAGTATTACTTCTTGGTCCTTTGTCTTCATTTCTTCTTCACAGTAATGTTCTAACTCCTCAAATACTATTATAGGACAAATTTTGGTATTCTCTTCATGGTTAATGGCATATTCTAAGGCTGCCAACTCTTCCAACAACTGCTCTTTACTTTGATACACAAAAATCTTGTTTGGTTCCTCAACTAGAAACTCTCCATCAAGTTTTTCTATCTCCTTTAGGATATTTTCTTCAATTGTCAAGTCTAAACACTTAACCTTCTCTCCATCTTCTTCTTGCAGCTATTCTACCCCTTGGTATACAAATACACATTCTTGTTTCTTATCAAGCAACTCTCCTTCACCTACAAATTCTTGATCAAACTGCCATATCTCTTTTAAGAGATCTTCCTCCTTAGTGATTAGTACATTTTGATCAAAATCAACTATATCAACATTATGCAACTGAAAATTGTCATCTTCAATCTTTTCCAATTCTAAATTTTGATCATTATACCTTTGTTCTTCATCAACATGCAGCTCTTCATTTCTTTTGTCCTCTTGAGTAAGGACTTCTTCTTCCTGCTTGATCAATTCTTTATGTTGGAGTTCCAACTGATCTTTCTTCATGTCTTCATCACTTGAGGCATTACAACAAGCCTCTTCTTCTTGTCTAAGCACTCTCTCATGAAGTGCTTCACCTCCTTGATCCATGAGCATCTTCATTGGATCATATTTTCTCCTTCCTCCTCAACTTGCTTTCCTGTAAACAAAACATCAAATGAAATGTTAGATATAAAAACATTTGGCCACTTGATCTTTTGAGTGATTACTTGCTGTTGGTCTATTCTTCCAATGATGAGATCCGTCTCATACTAAACTTCCTCTTCAAACTAAAACTTTTCTCCAAGCTCTTCATTCTTGAGCTTATCCTTTTGTTTATGCTTCTTCATCTCTCTCCTTAAGGCAACTCTTAGCCTTTTTCTTCTTCTCTCCATCACTAATTTAACTGGCCATCTTACTCTTTTCTTCTTCATTACCCATCCTTGCCATGGGTCTTCCATATTTTCTACTATGAATTTTATCATGGCTATCCTTTCTTTTATCTCATTTACTTCTCTTTGGTATTCTTCCTCTCTTTGTCTCTTCTTTTTGTCTCTTTCTTGTTTCTCTCTCTTTATCTGGTTCACATTTCTTCTAGGCAGTCCCTCTATCACTCTTCTCAATTCTTCAATCTCCATCCTTTACCTCACCTAAGTCTATTTCACCTTAGTCTTTTGGCAAACTATCCAAGCTTCTTCTTGGATCTTCTTCTTCTTCTTGAGCAATTCACTTTGCTCGTCCTCTAGAGCTCTCTTGGCTCTTCCCTAAGCCTTCCTTGGCTTCTTCTCCTCTTAAGCCTTAATGGCTTGACTGCCTTGAACCTGCAACTTCTTCACTGCAACAACAATTAATCTTTAAAGAGCTTGAAAACAACTTGTCAATAACTCTCTTATTACCTTCTTCACTTGCTTCAATCACTGCAAACTTTTTCCTTCTATTTTCAACTTCACAAAGTACATTATCTCTGTCAAAAACTGATTAGAAGAGTACAAACTTTCCTTTCTCTTTTTCTAGGAGCTTACTAGCTCTCTTTCTTTGTTCTTCAAGCCTCTATGGCCTTTGGACTCTCTCTTGCTACTCACTCCTTTCTTTCCACTTCAAGGTTTTTCACTTCTCTCTCAAACCTTTCAAGCCTTACTGCTATATCTATTCTTCATTGAAATTCAAAAATCTCTACCTTTTTCCAACTTTACAAATGCAAATAAGGTACAACAAATCAAACCATCTACCTTTTAAGGTTGTTTATACCTCCATCTTGTCTAGGAGGATCTTCTTCTTGTCACTAATCCTCTCTTTCAAGGTCTTCAAGAACCTTTATTTCCTGTCAAGCTTTAATTCACCTTTACTTGGATGGATTTTGCTGCATACCGCTTTCCCAACACAATTTGCCAACATACAGTTTCTTCAGAACAATATTTTCACAAAACATCAATACCTAATTCTTTGATGTAGTTGCTTCTCCAAGAACTTGAACCTTGCTCTGATACCAAATGATGAATTTGAAATATTCTTCACACTGCTCTGATACCAAATGATGAAAGATGCCCTTCTCTACAAAACAAAATTCTTGAGCAAAATACTATAACAGCTCTACCAACTGAGCTAAGATAGCTTTTTTATGAAATGATGGATTTACCTTCACACAAAGCTCTGGGAACTCAATTCTCCAACCTAAAAAATCCATAGCTTTACACCTACAGAGTTCATAGATTTATGCCTGCAGAGTCCATAGATTTATGCCTACAGAGTCCGTAGATTTATACCTACAGAGTCCGTATATTTATACCTACAGAGTCCGTATATTTTGGAAAGCATTGCAGTCTAAACCAACTACCCGAATTATCTAACACCAGTCCAACTACCTCAACAAAGAGATCTTTCTTACCTTATCATCACCCTCCTTGCTATCACTTCTTCAAGTCATCTGACTCAGACCTACCAGCACTCTCGCTAGCATTTTCACCACAATATTATAGCTGACAAAGACTAAAAACCACGTCCACATAGTCAATCAAACAAAACATCAAAAATAGCTCTAGAAATAGCATAACACATAGATAGCGGCCCAACATTGATATGTGGCCCGAATCACATTTACTTTGATATAACTAAGAATTAGATCTACGCAACATTCAAGTAAAGGAGATACACATTCTCATTTTCTATAGAGGGGCTTTTCTTTGAGATCTGCTACATCAATTCATTAAAGTGATCCTCGGGAATCTAATTCTTTAGTGGCCAGATATCTCACCCAAAACACCCTCTTTTTAATCTTCTTTTCTCCTTGAACGGTGATGCTCTTCATCCGCTATGCTACCATACTCGCCATGCTTCCATCACTCTCCAGCCACTTACTCTCATCTGCTTAAATGCCGACATCAAACCCTGAATGTCCTATAAATGTAGCTTCACAATTCCACTGCTTTCTCCTTTCTCGCCGTCATTGCTCTCTAACAAAGCGGTGCCATCTACAGCTATCTCTATGGTTTATGTGCAAAACAACTATCTCCAAAATCTGAGACCACATTCCATGCAGGCTCGATGGTGAGTTCTCAATACACAATAGGCTTCTCCAACACCCTTCCATCTTCGTCATACACAATGGGCTTCTCCAACGCCCTTTCCATCTTCGTCTTGGTCTTGTGAATAAACACTAGACTGTCTCCTTAACATTACGCCATCGACATAATATCTCCCTTATGGGACTATGCAAATGATACTACAGACAACTACTCTTAGACTCACCTGATTACAGAACCATTGTTTGACTCCATTTGTTTGATACTCTCTAGCATTGAACAACCCAACATTAATATATATTTTGGAATGACCTAGAATTGAATGGCCCAGCATTAATATCTAATTTATAGGTTCATCAATATAGACCCAAATATAGACCCAGAAGGATATAATCACACCATACTCATTACTTCATCAAATCTGTTACAATTATCAATATGCAGTCCTTTTCCCAGACTTGCAATCCACAGTCCTTTCCCTGGACTTTGCTCTCCACACTACCTCCTACACTACTGCTCGCCATATTGAAATAATCCCAATTTATTACTAACACTACTCAACCAATTCCTAAAAAGGCTCAACAATATGCTGTCAAACATAGTATTATGCAACTAACACCTAGCCTATGCCACTTATGGCTTGATTCTCTAGATTTTTTTACATGGTGACAAGGTTGTCGACCTCTTTTTAGTCTAAAACAACTAAATGTGACTCAAATAAGCCTATCCTTTCTCCTATTGACAAGTGTACATCTAAGCGCTCTCTGATGCTCCTGCATCACATAGATACTCTCTATTATGAGTTAAACCTTGAGGAACTTTTAGATCTTTTGTTATATATAAAACCATTACAAGGAGTTTGACAATGTATTTAGTTATGACTATTTACATAATTAGAAACTTGGGGTAGATTCCTTTAGCTATTATTCTTGGGTGAAACATTAACGAGAAATTGAAAGTAATGATTAAGTTGTTTTAGTGAATGATTACTTAGTAACACCCAAATATAAACTGATTATAAAATTAGGTTAATTGTGTTTTGGAAAAATGAAGTTCCATTTTTCTAGTTATTTGCAATAAGCATGTTCTGTGTATAACTACTTCATTATCTTATTTTTATGCTTAGTAGTTTCAATTAAAACACTGAATTGTGGTTTATAAATTCCATAAAATTTGAATATCTACATGTGGTGTACATTAAGATGTGTCGGTGTTTGTATGTGGAGATTATACCTATAGTTGCTAAGATGATTTGTTTAAGTCATTAAGCTACATAGGAATCATGGTCTATAACCTTTGGAACAAGCTCATAAAAACAATGAGTCTTTAGGGTGTAAAGTCATAATAGGATTTATGAATTAGCCAACTCATAATTAATAATATGAATGACTATTTGTCTTATATATTAAGTATGGAATACTTATGTGAATTTACATGTTATGAATGTGTTAAATGTGTAGTTATACTTCATGCATAATGATGTGTTGTGATGCGTGTTTTTATGTTGAGATACCTTGGTATGTTTGTATGTAAATTATACCTAAGTGGTATAATAATTTATTGTTTACTTGTTATCTACATGGAACAATTGAGTTTTGAAATTTATATGTTGGCTTATATGTTGTTGTGTAGTTGGGAAATATGATAGTGTGAGATATCATAGGGTACTATAGTATAATAGTATGTTGTACCTGGGTGGTACTTACTATAGCTATTATACCTAACTCATAACTACATTTATCTATATACTATATACATACTAACTATTATTATGGATAGTGTGTGTTTTAAGATTTATAAATTTGTCTATACGTGCATGAAAACTCTGAGAAATTAGAAAATATTGTGTTAATATGTAATTGTGTTTCATGGGAATGATGATTTGTTTTTTTATATAAGTTGCTTATATAACGCTTGTGTTTTTGTGTATTTAACATTATTTCATATGTTTGATTGTGAAAAAAAATTGGTAGTCAATCTTAGAACACCAAACTATGGTAATATGGGTTGTCATAGGGTGTAGCTAACTGAAAACCAATTATAATATTTTTAGTATATAGTTAAATTGATTTTTTAACTAGATGGTATATGTTTAATCATTATTTCTAGTATGGGATAGAATATAATGAAATATTCATGCATATATTTGACAGATTAGACATATGATGTTATTATTCCTTTATATAGAGTGTTGTATGATGTATTTGATATTAGGATGTAAGTTGATGAATCTTATGGTTGAATTGTATTTGACCAATCTACATTGTTAATGTAGAGTAAGGAGTGAAATGAACTTCACTGGCTTACTGGCATTGCAATGTTAGATGAAGGCAGTCTGATCAGGTGGTGTGTATGAAATTGATTGATTTAGATCATTATTATTTGTAAATATTTGGGCCAAAGTATGTTAAGTGAGAGATTATAATTTCATGAGTATGTTTCACATGCTAGTGTGATATCTTAAAATAGAATGGATTTCTATGATACACTACTTGTTTAGTATATAATCATACAATACATGTGTACTTGCTAGTCTCTCTAGATTCCCACACTGTCACTATATACCCATGTGTCAAGGGAGGGACATTCCTTATTGGGATTAGTGTGGGGGATAATTGGTCTATGGTTGGTGTGCTAAAGTGCTTGGATGATCCTCTCCCTCCCCATAGTAGTACTACTATTGAGACAACACATGATATTGTCACAAATACTAGAGAGTCTAAGGAACTCATACTCTGGGGAGTTAAGTATCTTATTTGTACATTATACTATATTGTATTATATTTATCATTGAGTATTATCATGAGGAGTTGTAATTAATTATTATTATAAATCATCAATAGTGGTTTTAGACTTGCTTCAATTGTAACTGAGTTAATGTGATTACCTTTTGTATTCACATTATGACATGTACTCTCATGATGTTAGAGATCAGTATTATGTGAAGTATTATGCTTGTTTCTATCATCACCTTTAGTGTTTATTATGGTCTCTATATATTCTTGAGGTGTAATCTATATTTGGTATATGTGTTAAATAAATAAATCTCACATATTTCTACATCTAACCTAGCAAGGTCGTTACATGTCATATCAAAGATGTGACTTGAAATCTATGACCTGATGAGTCTATTAGTGTTTTTTCATATCTTTTGTTCATCAGTGTGAACCTAGTTTTGTGAAGTATTACACTATAATTTGGACTTATGGTGTCTCAGTGTGGAACTAGTTACATCATGATTGGAGTTTTGTGTCATTTGTAAAATGTGTGTGGGACATTTAATGTTTACCCTTATGAGAACTATTATCCCTTTGAGTTATTTAGGAGATCAGTTATTGAGTGTCCTATTAATGATGGTTATATTTGAGGTTTGGGTATATGAGTATATATCATAGTTCATGAGCTATGAATAAAAGCTTTCTACCATAGTTTGATCACTTAAAACAAACACCTTGAGAGTGACCAAACCTTTCTTGATTATCAAGTCACCTTCACCATTTGTGTTTTATGAGTGTTCGATAAGCTCATGATGCTTCTCATTTAAAATCTATGTTTTTTAATTTTGTGTCTATATTTATAAACTCTAGGATTGGAAAATCTTATAAGACCATTTTTCTTTTAGTACCACCTAAGGCAGTGGAAAATCTTCTTAATAGAGTGTAGTTGTATTGCTTGATAATTCCATTATGTTAGGAGTTGTTTATGGAATTTGTGTTCTTACATATGTGGTTTCATCCCTCTTAGTTGGTTTAGATATGATTCATTATTATCTTATTCTCTTTTGAAATTATTGTGATGTTACTGAAAGGATTTGTATATGCTTAATGTTGATTTAGTATTCTCTTAAATGGGAATTGTTTTTTAATGTTGTTTGACTATTCTCCCTTGAAAATTTGTGAAAGAATTTTTTCTACTCTTGGTGAGAGATTAGTTTTTAAGAATGGATGGATGGACACATATTTATGATGGCATACATCTCTCCCAATTATGGAAATAAATTGAGATACCATACCTATAAGATTTGGTAAGTAGGTAGCATTTAGGCAACATTGAGTTGCAATATTTTCCATTTTCTTTGGGAGGGTAAGTAGGAGTTATTTTTGAAATGATAGATTTATACTTTTCACTTATGACTCTTTAGAGACACTTCCTGATATAACTTGTGATTTTAAGACCATGTGAGGTGGAAAACCTTGATTTATATATTAAATGTTATACTAAGAATTGTAAGTTGATTATAATCAGTATAATGTTATACGTTTATGATTAGATTGGAATTTACTCTCTTTTTGCTTAAAACATATTGTTTTGGAAAAATTATTTTATACCTATTTTTAGAAGTGAGTAGGGTATAGGAGGTGAAGAACATTTTATCAATCTAGAGGTTGGAATAAACTTTTAGTTTGTTGTGTACTAGTTAAACAAAGAGATTATTTTGTTTATTCCCCTATAAGGCTGAAAGAATGGTGTGATTCTTGGCCTATGTATGTTATGATAATATAACATTATTTATTTCTAATCATGAGCATAATATAAGTTATGGATCAGGCTTAATGGGTGTCTATGTTACATGCTACTTCCTCTACTAATATTGGATGTTAATCCAACATATTATGTGTGGTAGTATAAGCATGGAATATTTTTTATTCAATTGGAAAGTTAATAAATGTATTATTATTAACTTGTGAATATACGAGATCAATGATTTAATGGTTGCTAACTTTAATTATGGGTTGAAATCTCAAGGCTCAATGTGGTTCTAATCTAAAAATTACTCCTTATAATGCATGGTTGGCCATGTGCAAACAATATGTTATGTGTAAATTGGATATTAGTTAATACACCCCATAGCTAGCCTAAATTTATGATATTGTAATTATCCTAGTGGCTAAATTTATCATTTAAATAAGTCATTGCTCCTTTTGGCTAAATCATTCATTGTTCTTAATTTAAGGAGTTGAAATAAACTATTAGTGTGAAGATCCTATGGTTGGGTATTTATTAATATAATTATGACTGAGTAGCACTATTAATGATGGTCCATTATAATAACTGATGATTATATCATATTGGATAATAATCCCATATGGATGAGTCCATGTTTTTATAATAGGATTGTTAAGGAGGTTATGTTCTTTGTCAGCATACACATTATTGTATGGTGAACGTTAAATAGTTCATGTTTAGAAGGAGGACTATGGTTATCAAATTCCTATGGTAATCATCTCTTTATGTTGTAGACATTTTTGATATGGTAATATTCACCAAGTGATGGAACATGGGTGCAATTAACCCTAAGATTATGGATCATGCCATCATGATCTAATGGGGTAAAACTTGAACTGGTCCTTGCTTAAGCGATCTTAAGGTTCTATTTATATAGTATTATGTTAGATCACCTTAGTAGTGGTTTGATGTTAACTACTTGTTGATCTTTAATTAATGTAAGACTTAAGTAAAATCTTGGTAGGATGATACCTTGGTTACCTATATGACCTATCATACTAGTTATGGTACCTCCTTGATATCAATTTTTTAGGCTTAATTATGGCTAGTAAGTTAACTCACTACTATGTTAAAGCTTTACCCTAGGTCATTAACCTTGTTTAAGGATACCCAAGGGCTTGAGCGAACCTTCTTTCCTTATGATTTGATAAGGCATAACTACGTCGGGTTATCAAATGCTTATATTGGGATGAGGATCCCTAGATGGTTCGATGAGGAACTTGAGTGCCTTCTGAAGGTTTGAAGGTTATTATCATGGACCTATAAAATAATACCCATTGAATGGTGTATCTTCTTTTGGGTAACCCCCTTTACCTATGGAATCCTATAGTGATGGTCATCCTTGTATAAGTATCCCACTAACCCAATTTATTTATGGGTTGTCTACTCATCTTGTGTAGTATCGTGATGACTGCATCATGCATGGTAAGGTTATGTAGTGGGTTATACATACAATTTTGTCTTTTAATCTATTAGTAATTCTTAAGAAAAAAAATTTGGGTTGTTTCACCAAGTGACCATGTTGAGTGAGAATTACTCCTAGTGAAAATTCAAAGGCATATGTTCAACATCAAATGGTTTTTGAAGTTATAGAAAATAAATTATTGGTGCGGAATAGAGTTTACATTTCAATTCCTTGAATTCTTTCTATTTTTTGGCTATCTAATTTAATTTTTATTTATCATCACCTTGGGTAACTTGGTTTAGAGGCCAAGTCACATGAGAGAAACCAATTACAAATCTCTAATAAATTTTTTATAAACTCATAAAGTTGTGAATCTCTTTGAGAGTATTTGGTTGTGGAAAGACTTGGATGACTTGAATCTTATCTAGGCCCACATAAAATCCTTATGCATCTATTATATATCCCATATACTAAATATGTGGCATGGTAAATGAACATTTTATCATGTTTTCATACATCTTTTATTTCATCAAAGTATCAAACACTTTCTCTATATGCCATAAATGTTCATCCCATGTTTTGTTAAAGATCAAGATGTTGTCAAGGTAGACTACAATAGATGAAGTAGTGAATGGCCTAAGAATATCACTCATCATCTACATGAATGTCACTGGAGTGTTGGTAAATCTGAAGGGCATGACTAACCATTCAAAAAAACCTTATTTATAATTAAATGTTGTCTTCCATACATCTATAGGATCAACATGAATCTGATAATAGCCATACTTGAGATCAATATTAGTGAATATTTTCATGTTGCAGAACTAGTCGAAAAGTTATTATATTCTTGAAAGAAGAGAGTTATTTTTCACAATGATATTTTTGATTTTTTTATATTCAATTCAAAACCTCCATGTACCATCCTTATTTTTCAAAATCACAATTGGGCTATTATAAAGCAATGAGTTGTGCCTGATATGTCCTTTGTCCATGAGTTCATGGATCTACCACTTGATTTATTCATTCTACAAAAATGATTTACAATATAAATAAGTATTAGGAAGAGGTAGTTCAAGAATCAAATCAATAGTATGATTCGTTTCATAGTTTGTAGGTACTTCTATTGGTAGATAAAATACATTTTTATATTCTTCTAGCTCGAGTTTCAAATCTATTGATTTATGTGTTGATGTTAGAGAAACTGTAGTAACATTTGGTACTATAAAGACTTTATTACATTTAGATTTTATGCATTTTTCTATATTTCTTCCATCACATCCTATCTCATTACATAAAATTCAAATAGATGAGATGGAGAATCAAGTAAATCATATCAAAAGGAACCAATTATGACCATTAATGAAGAAACATAGAAATAACCATAAGGTAATATAGAATGAAAAAGACAATTTCATATCTTCCCTTGTAGGTCAATTTAAAAAATCTAAATTATATAGTCACATATTATTATAATAGTGATGATTATGATAGTGATATGCAAGATAATATAGATGATCATTTGTACAAACTAAATTTCAATCTTGTTGATCCAAATTAGTACTTGTCTCATTAATTGTTTAAATCTATCAGGCTAGGAGAGTATTGTGATAATTCATATACAAATATCATTGATAATTGATAGGTTCCTACTCAACATAAATCTATAATGGAAAAGGAAAGACAATAATTATAGATAATCAACATAATCATAATGAAAATATGTATTGCACTCTTTTTTTTATAATAAAGAGTTGTGGAATTTATTTCAAGTGTTCTTTGTATTTATATAAATTTTGTTTTGAGGAATGGTACAATTAACCAGGCTTAATATAGGCATTTTTGGGTGCCCATTTGATTTTTTTCTTTTGGTCACATAATATTTTATGTGAATGTGGCCCAAATTTTGAGGTGCATAAACATATTTAAGTACCAGAGGAGGTGTCATAAATTGATGCTAGGATTGGCAACTGAGAGGTTGTAGCATTTAAATATAGTTATAGAAGATATTATAATAGAACATCAGTATAAATTGAACTACCAATATATATATGAGAAATATTTTATTAAGTTCAATAGGAATTAGGTTATTTTCTTCTTATTTATTTTGCATTCCTTTGGATTGATAGTTTAGATATATTCTATTTTAATGGACATTTCTTAGATCTTTGTTGACTAACATTTTGATAGAAAATCAAATTATAATTGTGATTGCGGTGGTTTTTTTGTAAGTGTGCATCATTTTAGTCTCATGGTTTATTTAAGATACATCTTCATTTCCTTTCTTGTTATATTTTTTCTAATCAAACTCTAGTGCCGTTCTCATTTTGAGCTTTCTAGTTATTTTTCAAATCAATTTATCTTCACATTCGCTACATTATTCTAATGTGTGATGAGCTTTGAGTGGAGCATTTTTATACACATGATTTTTTCTTACTAACGCTTTTATATTTTAGGGTTTATGATTGCATTAATATCCCTAAGTGTATGTTCATATATACACTTTGATTGGGGTATCCCACTCGTGGTAATTTATGAGATATGTTTCCTTGTAATATGCATCCTAATACCACCTTCAAATTTCTATGACATCAAAATATTTGTCCTCCTAAATTGAATATCCCCCATTCAAACCTTTTTTATTTTGTTTACTTTTATATAGTGTCATTAACTTGTTTGATTATGTCTAATAATGACCCTCATTTTATTCCTTAGCTGATTTCATATTATTTTCTATGAAATTATTTATATGTCATTGGAAGGAATAATGATGTCCATAAAATATGGGTTTTGACTTTTAGGGATATTATTCATAATTACAAGGTTTCCATTTGTCATTTTTAATATACATAAACAATAAAAATGTTATGCTCACACTCTTAAATTTGTCTTAGGAAGAACAAGAAGAATTATAGTTAAGAAGAGATTACACTAAGGAAGTCAATTTAGCATAAGGTCTTTGAATATATCAAAATTAGGAATTGTAGCCACAAGGTTTACCAAGACTTTGTAGTCCCTAACTTTGGTCTACTTAGGTCTTCATGCATCCATCTTAACTTCACCTATAACAATCTCTCATAAAGGGATACAAACTAAGGTGATTTTAATGCACTAACATGTCGACCAAAGGTAAGTATACCTAACCCTAAAATCCTTAATTTGAACTTTAGTTGGTGTTATTAGATTACTGATTTCACATGTATTATATATTATATAACATATGCTTGTTATTTTATTAATATATTTTACAATATTGTTATATATAGCTCTTGCTTGTCACCTAATGACATCTTTATTTTATTATATATTTATCATAATGCTTAATGGCATTCTATTTACTTATATCTCTTGCTTTGATATCACTTTCTTATCATCTAATGACACCCCACATCTAGTAAGGCCCTTTTCCCTTTATGTGTGTGTTTTTATTCTCCTTATAAACCCATTAAAATCCTTCATGTGCACACAACCCTTTTTTATAACTTCGGGCTACTTTGTATACCAACATCTTGTGTGTATGTTAGATCTAGAATGGTCCTCTACCATTTCTTATTTTGTTGGATCCTTATATTAGAGACTTTTTTAGGCTTACATAAAAAGTCTAGTACATCATCTCTATCATGTAGACTAGTAAATAGATGAATCAAAAACTAAAAAGATTTAGAAAACTTTGAAATATGGAAATGGAAATATTCATCTATATGGATGAATCTTCAATATGACAAAAATTGGAACTTCTAATGGTTCTCATCATAAAATCATGAAATTTATAAAATTATTCAATACATATTAATATTTAAGTGAAAATAAATTTATCAAATATTATTTAGATGTGTAGTTATAAGTGTCCTGAGGCTTTTATCTATAATTATGCCCTATAACTTTTATCTACAGCTAAGAAGACCCAAAATAAACTATTAATTTTATTTATTTCTATCATCATCAATATCTCATCAAAAATTATTCATCATAATAAAAACTCTAATTTTTAAACTAATCATAATCATTAATTCAAATGAAACATAGTTTTCCAAAGCAACTATTTTTACAAACCTACGTATTAGGAGGAGATGAGTGGCTCTAATAATTACTATAATGTTGATTTATAAGGTGAAAATTCCTTGTCCAAATGGAAAAATAATTTCAATGTAATGTTTTAAAAATTAGTTGTTATCTATTTCATTTACACATGAATCTCTATTAAAGTGTTGTACAAATTTTAAAGAAAAGAATGTTTTTCTTTTTTTTGGTTCTTGTTAAGTAGGAAATGTTCTGGAAATTAATTTGAATACAACTTTCTCAATGACAAGCCATTTTATATTTTTAGTATGTAACAATGAAGATGAGATAATGTGATTGAACAAGGAAAATCTATCATTCAACAATGTAGATGTCGGTGCATCAAATCATATTGGTAGAAATTTAGGTAATTTTTATATTAATTAGTTTTATGACTTGTCTAGTGAGAAGTGACATAAATTTTCCAACAATTCAAGAAATCACCATTGAGACAGTGATTTTCCTTTGTGTTTGAGATGGGTAGATCCCTAGTAAGATATGTGTATTTTAGGGATTTTTGTATCCATTTAACCAGAAAGCACAAAAATGAAACAAAATTAGGAACTATTTGAAGCTGAGAATGGATGGATAAAGGAGGAGGAGATAAACCCATGATAGAATAAATGTAGAGAAGCATAAAAATAACTTAGAATTAAATGAAAGAACTAAAAATTATTCCTCTCACACTAAAATGGACATAGGATCATTAGATGTAATGAGAATGAAAGGCTTACTTAGAAATACAAAGTCTCCTCAAAATTCAAATTGGGTATACTTGGTACAAAGCCCATACATAGGGTTTACAACACAAAGTTTGAAAACACTGTGAGTTGAAAACAACCAAGAAAAGGGTATAATTTTAATGGATTCTCTATCTACAAATAGAAGTATAGAATTTACAAATAAAGAGCATCAAATCCCATAAATCAAAATATTGATATCACCCACTTGCTTGAATTTTAATACTCAAATCTAAAAAATCACATCACCTGCACACAAAGTTGCAAGCAAATCTTCCTTAAGAGATTAAAATAAATAATCCATATATACAATTATCATTTTTCTTGTTTATAGAGATAGGAGGGAATGAAGTGACCCTTCTTATTCCATTGACTTTTTGGCATTCAATTTTTGTAAAACAAGATTTTTTATTCTTGTGATAGAACCTATCAAGTTTATGAGTCCCATCAAGAACCTATGGTAGGTGGAATATTTAAAATTTTCATCTTCCATTATGTTGATGCTTCAAACTTTACCATAGGTACTCTTAGTGTTGAATAACACTTCTCATTTTAGGATTCTAAGAATCCATGGCATGAGTTGCAGTTTGTGACTATTCAGTGATTGTCTATGGTGAAATAGAAGCAAAGTATGAAAACTATCCAAAATATTTATTTGATTTAGTGGTTTAGAGCCACCAAGGTCTACATAATTTGAATACTTAATAATTTAAATGCCTTAGAAGTTAAACTAAATGATTATTAACAATGATCTTTAAGCTAGAGTGAATCTTGATGACAAAATAATAAAAAGGAAGGGTAAGGAAGAAAGAGACGTGATTGCATGTTTTCATATCAAATATTATGACAAGATTAAAATTACATTGAGTACACATTAAACCAATTTATGTTATAAAATATCATAAGCTCAAATTACATCACAAATTAGGCAAGATTCAGAGGAATAATATGAATCATAAGTAGAACCAAGTTTACTTTAAAATTTTGCTATTATGATCTAAATAACATAAGTACATCTAAATGCAGAGCAAATAAAATGAAGTATACTTGAAATATTTATAGTTAATCTAGCATTCAGCATAAATTAAATACCATATGACGAAGAATGTGACTCAAAATAAGAAGAATAATTCAAATTCAACATGAATTTCCATAATTGAGAGATAGCATCGACATTTAAAAAAATTATCTAGACAATCTTTTTAGAATTTTTTAATTATATTAAATGCTCCTGGTATGGATCGCTTAAAAACTCTCCCCTACAAATGGTAACCATATGCCTATTTATAAGAAACATAGGTGGTTAACTAGTTAAATTTCAAAATATCAACATGTGAATAAGGACATTTGTCATTTAATATAAAGATACAACATGGAAGGTCACATGTCAATGTGACAAGAAAGAGTATATGCTAACAGACTAGCATACACTTTACAAAAAGAAAATTCTCTTAAGAATTTCATTAGTGGGCCCTTCAATTCGCCCTATCTGAGGAAGTCTTTCATCTTAGTGTATTTTTCTTTGATTAGCTCAAAATCCACTCCAAGCTTCATTAGACAATCCTCTTCTTTTTCTGCTAACTTGTCAAATTCACTATCTATGCAAGATACAAGTTCTTTAATACATTGTGCTTCTACGATTTGCTTCCCTACAAAAATAATGGTATCAAGGGTCTTCTAGTTTTCCTTAGTTGAATGACATTTGTTGTTTTTTATGTTTTGGATTTGAGTGCCAACCCTCTACTTTAATTCTTCATCATCAATCAGGCCTATAGTAGTGGTTTGAGAAGGGTTATCTGATAGATTTCCCAAAATTTTCTCAATCCAATTTACCAAGTCTTTGTCTCTATTGATGAATTCCTTAACATCATTGCTCTAGGTGATCAAATCCTCTTGTTTATCTATCAAAACTACCATGAAGATGTCCAAATATATAAGTTTGATAATATTGAAGTCCAATACCTAATTTTTCTTATGCACCTTGATGAGCTCCTCCATTTGAGCTTGAGAATTCTGCCACTGAGTGATTAAGGCTTGTGTCATCTCAACTTGATGGTCCAAAACACTCAATCTAGATTTGATTATTTTCAAATTCTTGAATACATCCATCAAGGATACCTTCAATGCTTGTAATACATCCTCAAGAATTGAAAGGAGGGCTTGAGCTTCTAAATCTCACTTTTCTTTCTCTAAGTTGAGAATCTTCTAATTCATTCCGTGAACTTTATCCAAAGTCATTATTGACTGGCCTATTACCATACTAGTTACATCCTCTTGAAAAATAGGACGTTTCCTTGCTACCTACCCTATAATAAGAGTTAAACCTGAAAATGGTTCCACCTTCTGAAAGGTGAATGCCTTAGTACCAATAATAATTTTCTTGGTCTATACTCTCTCAAGAGTTGATGTATCTAGATTAAATTTGACCTAAGGGTCAAGTTCTTTCACCTATGGTTGTTCAAGAATCTCTACATTTAAACTCCCAGAGGCTCTTTGGGTATCAACCCATTAGCTTTCCTTGTTATGAATAATCTCACTGCTTCTCTCTACTTGTTTGTTCAACATATCCTAAATTTAAGGCTTGACATTATCCTAAACACCTATGTCCACTCAAGTCAAAGCTAGTGAAGGAGAAATAGATGGGATTTTTTGCAACTTCTTATAAACAAACCAATTAGGAATGGCTAGTCCATAAATAGGATTCTCATCACTAAAGAGGTTTATTTCACTAGTAGGGTGAGTGAAATTTAACCTAAGCTTCTTTCTTAGAGCCATACATACTAAGACTAATTATGACCATCTCTTTCCACTACCCAATGGAACCAAATCCTTACCTGCTTCTTTAGATGGGTCTTCTTCCTTATTAAAACCATAAGATGCTAGGATATTAATAAGGGCACTTTCTACTATTTCTCTAGTTTCTAAATCAATCATGATAATAACATCTATTGGGGAAAAAGGCCTTGGTGGGGATGTCTAAATTTGGGAACCTTCACTAGGTCTATGCTCAATGTTGGACTCTTCAATTATAGCTTTACCTTTTCCCTCTACATCATCAGGTTGTCTAATCGAGGATGACTTTGTCAATTCTCCCTACTGAGGCTCATAAGATTGTCCCTCAATAGGTGGTTCTTGATGTGTAGTCCCATATGGTCTTGGAAACAATTGATACTATAAAGGATGTAACTTCCATATTTCTCTTAAAGGCTTAGTATCCCTGACCAACCTATGTTCTAAATTTATGTTGTAGTTTTTAACCCTAGAAAAGACTTCTTCAAAGTTCCTTGCCTTTGTGTAAATGCCATCTCCCACACCTGTTGATGTTTGCATTTAGCTTTTGGGACCTTTTCATCCTAAATATGGTTAACCACTCTATCATTAGAGTCCCACATCTTAAGATCATTCAGTTGGAAATCAAAAGAGTTCATGTACACTACCATGATCTCTAGTTGTTTTTAATCCTTGATTATAATTTTGCCAATGTCTAGTGGAAAGGGATGAACTTGAGCTTTCTTATTCTTTTCATAGTGTCAATCCATTCCCTAGATGATTTGATAAGCAATTTCTTGCTTTTCAAGCTTATTGGGAATATATGTATGTAATTTGTATGGTTGGACCATGATTCACTCTATCTTTATTATAGTGCAATCTAGATAGAACCACACATCCCCCATGGTCTCTACTTGTCTTTTGATTAGAGGATGAATCTTGGGTATAGGGACACCAATGATTTCCCCAAAAATGCTTGATAAGATACCATCACATATGAACTGCATGTGATTCTTATATTTGAAAATATGTAATTTGGAGTAATGATGGGAAATGGTAGATCTACCATTAGGGGACCAATTTTGAATGCCAAGTAAATTAATAGAGGCTAGGAATGCATCCAAGAGGTAAGACATCATAAAGAATTACTTTGAAGTCTTTCTCTTGATTACTATAATTATTTTAGCCAAGAAGAAACTTATTAAGTATCCAATATGAGGGGTTAAGTTCCTCTCCAACATGTAATGGACATAGGATACCCAAGCCTTACTTAAATAAGTAGTAAAAGAGCCACCAAAGGCTCTGTTCAATAAATTCATAGCTACCCTAAAACCTTCCCTAAATTGGGCAATAGGAATCTCACCATTTTATGTCCTAAAAACATGGGAACCTTAGATTAACCAAGGTGAGAGGACTGTATCTAGGCTTTGAGAATTTGTCCATTCTCTCAAGGAAGGAAGATCGACATGAGGCAAATGGAGCTTATAATAAGTCTCAAAGGCCATGGGAGCTATGCATGCAACTTTGTTGATACTTCATGAATAATCCATTCTCCATCTATTTTGTAGTCAACAAAAATATGAATGAGAAGATCAATGCAATGCATTACCTCTAGTTTAGCCATTGTATGATGAAGGCCTCCCATTTGAATTGATACTAAATCCTTGTATCTTTGGAACATTAAAGAATTCCTCTTTTCTTCTTGGGAAATTAGTTGCTCCTCTATAAAAAAAAATTAGACCAATTTCTAATTCCATGCACATTCAAGGCTGTTAAATGCAATTCTATGTCTCTAAAGACCCTTCCTTCACTCTCTAAAGTTAGATAAAGTTTTGCTTTAATCTTCATCTATTGCTTGCTCACTACCATTGATAACACTATATTATACTTTTAAATCTATCAAAGTTCTTACTAAAGCACTTGCTCTAGATTCAGTCCATAATTGTCTCAAGTGTCATATAATCAATTAAACTGACTTTGGCCTTCTTTATAGAGGGTTCAAGGTTTTTGGCTTTAATGACCAAAACATCTAAATTTTATCTCATATGTGCCTTAGCTATGATGGAAGCTTACTATCATGTCTTATGTGTTTTCAATCATGAGATATCTTTCATTTTGATCCTCCATGCTTACATGGAGCTTATGTGGTAGGGTTCCATGCCTTTCATGGTAAATTTCATAAATGTCATTTGAAGAGTGACCATTGGTTTTCAAAAGTCCCCTTTATTTTGCTTTGAAAAGATAAATCCAAGTCCTTGCATTTCATTGGTTCTAAAATTTGACAGGTTCACCCCCATCATTTGATGTCAAATTTTAGATAATGGAATCTTTCTATCTCATGTTAATTTTGATAGGTTTGGTCACATCAAATACATACTCATAGACGTCAAATGATGGGAGTGAACCTGTCAATTTTATGACAATAAATTTTTCTAGTCTAATGAACAAATGCCACGCATAAATCCTTCTAGAGATCTTGAAGCTTTCAAGTCGATGTGTGCCATTAGATTATAACCTCCAAGGTAATGTGAACCATCAGATCAAGTCTTAAGTGGTTAACATCTATTAATGTCCTTTTGGGTGTCATATTTAATTCATACCATTGGATCAAATCCTTTGAGAAAATAATCACCATTAGATATTCACTAGGCCTAAATCATTAACTATATGTCCTTTTTAAAACACTTTAGGTTTGTCACACTATTGAATCAAATCCAGTGAACAAGTGATTGCCATTAGATCTATAAAAGAGCATAAACTTTAAATTAATACTCGATCATGTCTAAAGTTTAGCTGAAGGTTTTATATTAATATTTGGTCATGTTTTAAAGAAAAAACATATTTGAAGCTTAATATAAAGTTAGACTTAGGAATATTTAATCAAAAGGAAATAAAATTTTCCACTAGTATTTTCCATGAATATTCAAATTCAAACCCTCTTTAGGGTTTGTTCCTTAGGAATCCTAGATTCTTCCATAGAACCTGCAACTAATCACCTTGAAGACAATTATTAGCAACTTTGAACCATGAAATGTAAACATGATCAAATGCATCAAATCAAATGTTCCCCTTTTAAAATTGATTTTCCTTTATAATCTAAGATAATACAATTATTCACATTCAATCTAGAATATAGACTTTCTAGAAATAAATACAAGGGTCCTTTCAAAAAATAAAGATAGGGGGTGTTGGTCTCAACAAATGGAAACTCACGGGGGTAACATAGCAATATGTTAGAACACAAGACTCTAGTTTTAAAATTGTACATGAACTCTATATCCCATTTAGACATATACTCTTTCTTGAATCAACCTTAGATTGAAATAAGATCCTTATGTATAAAATCTAAACTTAGATATTAGAACATAAACATGCAGTGTGTGTTTTGATTCCACTTACTATTTGTTATGAACTTTAATAAACAACATCTAGGTTCATGTCATTTTGGTCCACTATATTTGATTTTGAGCATTTTAGATATTCTTTGAGAATAACAACTCTTAGTTCAAGGTAGTATTAGGCGTTTCTCTATTTCTATCTAGGAATCTATAGCCCTAATAGAGATACCTTTGGTTCCACTCAAGGTCTTGCTCCACTACCAGCCAGGTGTCTATAGCCTTGGTGGAGATTAACTGAATCACCTTTGCTCTAGAAGATTTTGATTTGATAATAATTTTTTTTCATCATCATTTTTTTCTTCCAACAAAGGTTGGGAACCAAATTAGCCAGGTTTAGGGATTTGATCAAATGTTTTGGCCTTAGGATAATCTCCTTTAATTGAAACTTGAGTTCATGACAAGGATATGTTTTAAGTGTAAGCATGAATATGAGTTAACAAACTAAATTCACATCATATACATATGACTCTTCTTAAAACCAAGTTTTAATTTAGAATAATATTTAAATATTTTTAAGACATTGAGTTCATTTACCAATCTATACCAGTGCCATTGGTTTCTTCATGATACTTTATTGTGACCTAATATTCACCTTTTGTAAATTTCACCCACACTCTCTTGAGCAATTTCCAAATCAAAAATAATACCACAACCAAGGAATACCACCAAGTAATAAAGGAAAAAAAAACATAAACAAATAAATATATACAACCCCAACAAGAAAAGCAAAAAAACAAAGCAAGAAAAGAAACTAACTAGCCTACTTACTCTAACTTTAACAATCTTACACATCTATTCCATGAAAACCCCTAGTGGAATAGTAGTAAAGTAATGTTTGAGATATTATCCATTAGTAGGTAGTGTGAACTCTACTCCTTGGAGATATTTTAACTTGAAAGTATTATTGCCTAAGATTTTTGCAATTTGGTACAGGCCAATCCATAAAGGGGTGAATTTACCATGTTTGTCTTTAGGTTCTGATGCTTTGTCCCAAAGAAGGACTAGATCTCCCTACCTAAACACCTTTACTTTAGATATTTTATCAAAACATCTTTTCACGGTTGATTTGTGACTACTGAAGTCTATAAATGCCTTTTCTTTAACATCTTTCATTTGAATAATGTCTAACAACTGAGAATTAGCAAGTTCCTAACTGTCTTCCATGTGTTCCTACATGAATGTGAACATAGGCAACTTTAAGGTTATGGGAAAGATGGGTTATTGACCATATACCAAAAAAAATGGTGAGGCTTTTAGAGATTATTTGATCCTGATTTGATCTGCCCATAATTCAAACTTAAGAAGTTTATGCCATGTTCTAGGTCTATCTCCAGCAGATTTTTTGATAGCTTTCATCATATTTTTATTTATGGATTCAAAGACACAATTTCCTTGAGGGTATTGATTATAAGAAAACTTGAGTGCAATTCCTTGATCATAAGATCATTCTATCATTTCAATATAAATGAATGCAGATCCATTGTTGCAAACCAAAGAAATTGGGGTTCCAAATCTAGTACAAATATTTTCCTCTAAGAAATTGATCACCTCCTCTATTGTACATTACTTAGTGGCTACTGCCTCAGTCCACCTAGTACAATAATCCATAGTAGTTAGAACATAATTATGACCTTTAGAAGAATTGGGGTTTATTACTCCCACAAAGTCTAATCCCCATTGTGCAAAAGGTTTATCCACCATCACAAGTTACAAAGGCATGGCTGCGTTTGGCTCCTTTGTGCTAAAAATTTGTCATGAATGGCATTCCCTTACATGATTATAAGCATCTTTGAAGAGGGTGGGCTAATAATATCTATCCATGAGAATATTGTGAGCTATGGTTCTTCCTGAATGGTGTCCACTTCCTAGCTTCTCATGGAAAGTAGTCATAATCCAAGCTGCTTCTTCCTTGGACACACATCTTAGATAAATTTCCTCAAAGTTCCTCCTATACAAGACTCCATTCCTAATAAGGTAATGAGATTCTTCGAGCCTCAAGGCTCTCTTTTATTCTCTTATAAATCTTGAGGGACAAACAACATTGACAAGTAAATGGATAATAGAGTCATACCACTCATTAAGTTGGAAGTTTTGTTGATCTATTTACATGACATGGAATTTTGAATCAATACTAGTGATCATCTAAACTAAACCTTGACATTTCACTAATTTGGCTATTTTCATCTCTATATCATATTCTTTTATAATTTTCATCCACTTGCCTCTTCTATCTCCAAGCTCATTTTGATCAACATAAGCTTTGTAGCAGGATCAGATAATATGGCACGTACCTTATTTCTAAAGAGGTAATGTTTGAATTTTTTTACTGCCTTTACCAATGCATAAGCTTTCTTATCAATCATATAATAATTCACTTTTACATTTTTGAATTTGGTGCTCATAAAATCTATGGGATAATCATTTTCATCAACCTTTTGAGTTAACACTGCAACCATAGTGTGCTCAGAAGCTAACGAATATAGATATAAATATTTTGAGAAATTAGGACTTATGAGGACTAGAGATTTAGTGATTTCCTTCTTAATGTCAGTGAAGGCCTTCTTAGATTCTTCATTCCAAGAAACTATGGCATTTTTCTTAAGCATATTATTCAAAGGTTTGACAATCTCAGTAAAGCCTAAAATAAATTTCCTCGCAAAATTAATCTTGCCAAAGAATGACTTAAGTTCTTTTTAGCTATTAGGCAACCCAATTTTAGAGATGGCCTCTACTCTATCAGGATCTACATAAATCCCATCTTTGGTAATGACATGTCCCTATAATTTTACTTCAGTGACACAAAATATAATTTTATTGGGATTATAAGATACACCATATTTTTTTCATCTATCAAATACTCATCTTAAATGTATGAAATGTTCCTCTCTATTTCTCAAAAATATTGTAAGATCATCCATATATATGATGATACACTTTCCCACTAAACCTTGGAAAGCATGATCCATGTCCCTTTGAAAAGTTTCCCCTACATTAATTAATCCAAAAGGCATTCTCTTGGAAGCATATGTTCCCCATTTAGTAGTAAAAGCTATTATCATCCTATCCTCTAGAGCAACAAGCACCTAGTTATATCCAAAAAATCCATCCAAAAAAGACATCATGGAAGATCCTAAAATGGTTTGGATAACATGGTCTAGAGAAGGTAAAGGATAATTATCTTTTTTAGATGCTCTATTTAGATTCCTAAAATCTATGCACAATCTTATTTCTCCATGTTTTTTTACTGGGACTAGGTTTGCCACCCAAGTGGAATGTCTAATAGGAAAAACTATCCTTTCATCTAATAGCTTCTTGACTTCTTTAAAAATCATGGGTTTTAAAATAGAGTTAACTGGCCTTTGCTTTTGTATAAAGGGTTTGCAACCCTCTTGAAGAGGTTTAATATGAGTAATGACCCTTAGATCAAATATTTTCAAATCTTCATAAGACCAAGCAATTACATCCTTGTATTTTGTAAGCAACTCTCTGGTTTTTCTATTTTCCATTTCAGTGCAAGACTTCCCTATATTCACCATTTGGGGTTGATCATGTGGACCAAGGTTCATCACATGATAATCTCTACCATTTACCTTAGGTTGTTTAGTTGACTCAAAAATCTTATCAAGATCAACTAGTCTTTCCAATGAAATCATCCTTTTAGGTATCTTATTTTCACTTAATTGGATGCTTTTATTAGTAAGTTCCTTCTCATGAGAAGTTTCATCAATTTAATCAATAATGTGAGCTTCAAAAGCTCCAAAATTAATCAATAAATCTATGATTTGTTGATCATAATTGAAAACTTGGAAATGATTTACATTGTCGAGAATTGAAGGACATGGTACTAGCTCAATACTAATGCTTTGAGAATCATGATTAGGCATGAGGTTAGCTATAACAGAGGCAAAATCATCAATATCTTTGTTTTTTCTCTTAGAATAGCCAATTTATTGAAGGCATTAAAAGATTTGATCAAGTCCCACACCCTAAACTTATATCCTTGTAAGTAAGACAATTTGTATTTATATTTACTCCTCACTTGGTTAACCACAAGTTCAGAGTCTCCATAGAAAAGGAGCTCCTTAACTTTGTGTTTAATGGTAAACTACAATCCAAGTATGAGAGCCTCACACTCAGCAAAATTATTGATGTAAGGGAATTGTAACTTATAAGTTGCATGGTATTGATTTTCAAAAGGATCTATCAATACAATACCAGCTCCTGATTTTGATTTTTACTTAGCATCATCAATGTATAACTTCAAAAAACCAAGAATTTGAGGAGAACTCTTAGAAACCAGTTCTTTTGTAATTTCCAAAGTGAAAACTCCCAAATTAGAATCCAAGAAATTTACCCTTTTGTTAATAGCATTATACTCTGTTATCATGTGTTTCATTTGAGGTTCCCTTTACACTCTTATTTGATTTGGCACACCTTTCCAAGGAATTCATAAGTTTGAGCAATAAGTAGACATATATCCATTTAAATACTTATTCCATTCTCTACTCAAAAGTAATCTATAAGCACTAGGCATTTCTACTACTTGGTTATCAATGAATTGTTAAACCCTTAGCTCACTAGCTAGTTGTATATGCATATTCAATAATTCTCCTATAGCCTTAACTCTGGATTTATCTAATTGAGGGACTACCCTGTCAGACTTGATTGGAGTTAACTCAAGTTATTCACATATCCTAGCAAGCATAATGTTGGTTAAAGCTCCAGAATTTAAAAGATAATTATGAACATTCTTCCCAAATATCCTCATTGTTAGTAAAAAAAGGTGGAGACTATGCTTTGATTACTTGAGTAATTAGATTTGTACTATCATTCTTAGGGGGCTTCCCAATCTTGGAAAAAGATTCCAAGAGTAAGTCTCTTTATTATTTGATCTAAGTTAAATCATGCAAAGTGATATTATCTTTAATCCTTTTCATATCCTCCATAATATTGTAGCCAATTTTGATTGGAGGATCAACAGTTAGCTTAGAAGAAATTCCTCTAAGGGGTTCAAGATTATTCTTTGATACAATGTCTGAATGGGTTCCATAATTGTTAGGAAGGGTAGATGTAGTCAATGGTTATTTTTGTTCCCTATTTCTCAGAGGATATTTCTTAAAAAATTGTTGGAAAGCTTAAATCTCCTCAAGAATATTTTTAGGCTCATTATCCTCTTGAAAATGGAATTGAAGAGTTTCCACCATATGCACTTGATCAGATGGTTTAGATTCAGAAGAATTTATAGAAACATCTTTGTTTAGAACCACTTCAAATGTGTTAAGTTCTTCTTGAAAAGCTTCAAAAGCTTTACAAAACTCAATGCAATCAATCTCACCATGCTTGGAAGTAACATGCACCCTATAGTAATCTAGTAAGGCAATATCAGTGAGGTTTATATTCATATTCTTTTTTCTAGGAAAACGCTCGTTAAAATTTTTATTATAGAAACTATCATTCTTAAACCTATTCTTAGGCCTGTTGAAATTTTAAAATTGAAGTTCCTTCCAGAATTGTCATTATCATTACTAAATTGTTTTTGCAATTTCAAAAAATTAGTGCTAAGCTTCTGTACCATTTTCAATATAGACTCATTCTAATTTTTTAGAACCTTAGTATTTTGACCTTGGTTATTATTAATGTCATTGATAGGCACTAAAGCCTTCTGGTCATTTTCATGAAATCCATTGGTAAATTGATGGCTTAATAAACCTAAATTTTGATTAGAGATAGCATGACTAGTAGGCAACACATTCAAAGTAGGAAATTGGTTTAATGCTGGAGTATTTTGGTTATTATTTGGGAAAAAGTTTAATGTAGGCAGTTGAGGATTAACATTTGGGATAGAATAAGCCATATGTCCTTCGGGTTACATTTGGTCACTAATAACATTGCTTCAGAAGAAGCTTGAGCCAATGTGATAATAAATGAAAGAGCTCTCTTCAGAAACATAGAAGTCATGGGGTCAACAACATCTTTATAAACCTCTAAAGCTAAAGCTTCATTAGGTTTATATGGATCCATGGTCTAACTAAACATTTTTTGGAACCTATCATTAAAATACCTAATAGGTTCACTTGTATCTCTCTTAATAGTTGTAAATTGATGATAGATGACATAAGGGATTATGATCTTTCCAAATTGATCAATTAAAATTATATCAAATATATTCCATGAGATAATACAATTGTCAGGCAGATTAAGGAACCATTCATATGCAACATCTTTGAATGTAAACAAGAGCAACCAACAAGATACATCTTCATGAATAATGTTTAATAATTTTAATATAGCTTTGAAATATTTAACATGTTCTTCAACAGTTGTAATACCAGTTGGACTAAATATTGGCAATTTTTTTTTAAGATTATGTGGTAAATCATGAACCACACTTAGTATATTGATAGGGGAACTTCCAAGCCACACCATGCTTGGATGAAGATCAAACACAAAAATCCATTAAAAAGGTGATGATGGTAAAGATTTAGAATACCTACGTCTTCCTCTATCTTTTCTAGTCCTTCTATGAATTTTGAGTTCGAGCAAGGGTTCTCTAGTCTCTAAATGTGATCTAGTCCTAATCCTTAGTAATTCTAGCTTGAATATTAAGGATCTTGTTTTAAAACATGGTGTAGCACATTAATTTCCAAAGAATGGAAAATAATATGCACACTAAGCTTAATTTGTAAAAATTTGATCATAAGAGGACAAAGGACATCAATCATTAACTAAACAAGTGCAAAGATTTATTGAATTATGCAAAGATGACCAATCTTTACAACTTATGACTCAAATTAACCTCTTATTGTCAAATAATTATAAATTTTGAACAAAATAAGCCATCCTAACTCTAAATACTAATAAATTCTTAGCAACAAAAGATATATTTCCACAAAGATCACCAATCTTTACACAATTTATATTGTTAGAAACATAATCTTGTAAAATGTAGATATATTTGATCAAATACATGTGAAAGATATTAAGTATCTTCAATGAGGCCCTCCTTCTAGCACCCGCAGAGCTTCTCTTATTGATGCTTCAAACTATACCATAGGTTCTCTTAATGTTGAAGAACACTTCTCATTTTAGGATTTTGAAATCCATGGCATGAGTTGCAGTTTTTAACTATTCAATGATTGTTTGTGGTGAACTAGAAGCAAAGTATGAAAATAGTCCACAATATTGATTTGATTTAGTGGTTTGGAGCCACTAAGGTCTACACAATTTGAATACTTAATAATTTTGAGGACTTGAAAGTTAAACTAAATGATTATTAAAAATGATATTTAAGCTAGAGTGAATCTTGATGAAAAAATAAGAAAAAGGAAGGGTAAGGATGAAAGAGATGTGATTACAGGTTTTCATATCAAATATTATGAAAAGATTCAAATTATGTTGAGTACGCATTAAACTAATTTATGCTATAAAACAACATAGGATCAAATTACATCACAAATCAGGCAAACAATAAAGGAATAGTATGAATCATAAGTAAGAACCAAGTTTACTTTAAAAGTTTGCTATTATGATCTAAATAACATAAGTACATCCAAATGTAGAGTAAATAAAATGAAGTATACTTGAAATATTTATAGTTAATCTAGCATTCAGCATAAATTAACTACCATATGATAAATAATGTGACTCAAAACAAGAAGAATCATTCAAATTCAACTCAAATTTCTACAATTCAGAGATAGCATAGACATTTAACAAAAATGTCCAAACAATTTTTTTATAATTCATTAGTTGTATTAAAGGCTTCTAGTATCAATTGCTCAAAAACTCTCCCCTACAAAAGGTAACCATCTACCTATTTATAATAAACATATGTAGTTAACCAGTTAAATTTTAAAATATCAACATGAAAATAAGGACAGTTGTCCTTAATATGAAGATACAACATGGAAGGACACATGTCAATGTGACAAGAAAAAGTATATGCTAACAAACTAGCATATACTTTACAAAAAGAAAATTCTCTTAAGAATTTAAATGGTGGGCCCTTCAATTAGCCCTGTCTAAGGAAGTCTTTCACATTGGTGTATTGTTCCTTGATCAGCTCAAAATCTACTCCAAGCTTCATTAGACAATCCTCTTCTTTATCTGCTAACTTTTTAAATTCACTATCTACCCAAGATATAAGTTCTTTGATACACTATGCTTCTACAATTTGCTTCCCTACAAAAATAATGGTATCAAGGGTCTTCTGGTTATCCTTAGCTAAATGACCTTTGCTAGTTTTGATGTTTTGGATGTGAGTGCCAAGCCTCTGCTTGAATTCTTCATCATCAATCAATCCTATAGTAGTGGTTTGAGAAGGGTTATCTAATATATTCCTTAGAAGTTTCTCAATCTAGTTTACCAAGTCTTTGTCTCTCTTGATGAAGTCTATAACATCATTACTTCAAGTGATCAAATCTTCTTGTTTACCTATCAAAACTATCATGAAGACATCTGGATGTCTAAGTTTGATAATCTTGAAGTCCAATACCTGCTTTGTCTTATGCACCTTGATGAGCTCCTCCATCTGAGCTTGATAATTTTACCACTAGGTGATTAAGGCTTGTGTCATCTTAGCTTGATGGTCCAAAGCATGTAATCTATACTTGATGCTTTTCAAATTCTTGAATGCATCCATCAAGGATACATTCAATGCTTGTAATACATCCTCAAGAATTTAAAGGACCTAAGCTTCTAAATCTTGATTTTCTTTTTCCAAGTTGAGAATCTTTTGCTTCATTCCTTGAACTCCAAGCAAGGTCATTGTTGATTGGGCTATTACCATACTAGTTACATGTTCTTGGAAAATAGGATGCTCCCCTACTCCCTACCTTGGAATAGGAGTTAAACCTAAAAATGGTTCCACCTTCTCAAAGGTGAAATCCTCAATATCAACAATAATTTTCTTGGTCTCTACTCTCTCAAAAGTTGATGTATCTAGATTAAATTAGAGATGAGGATCAAGTTCTTTCACCTATGGTTGTTCAAGAATCTCTACATTTGAACTCCCAGAGGCTTTTGGGGTACCAACCCATTGGATTTCCTTGTTGTGAAAAAATTGTCTTCTTCTCTCTACTTTTTTTTAACATATCTTGAATCTAAGGCTTGACATTATCCTAAACACCTATGTCCACTTGAGTCAAAGCCTGTGAAGGAGGAAAATATGGGATTTTTTTAAACTTCCCATAAACAAACCAATTAGGAATGGTCGGTCCATAAATAGGATTCTCATCACTGAAGAGGCTTATTTCACTAGTAGGGTGAGTGAACTTTAAACTAGGCCTCTTTCTTGGAGCCAGAGGAACTAAGGCTAATTATGCCTATCTCTTTCCACTTCCCAATGGAACCAATTCCTTACCTACTTCCATATGGGTCCTCTTCCTTATAAAAATCATAAGAAACTATGATATTAATAAGAGCACCTTCTACTATTTCTCTAATTTCCAAAGCAATCATGCTAATAACCTCTATTGGGGAAGAAGGTCTTGGTGGGGATGCCTAAATTCATGGACCTTCACTAGGTCTATGCTCAATGCAGGACTCTTCAATTATAGATTTACCTTTCCCCTCTACATCCTTAGGTTGCCCAATCTAGGATGACTTTGTCAATTCTCCCTATTAAGGCTCGAAATATTTTCCCTCGACATGTGGTTCTTGATGTGTAGTCCTAGATGGTCATGGAAACAAGTGATACTATAAAGGATGTAACTACCATATTTCTCCTAAAGGCTTATTATCCCTAACTAGCCTATTTTCTAAATTTATGTTTTAGTATTTAACCCCAGACAAGACTTCTTCAAAGTTCCTTACCTTTGTGTAAATTCCATCTCCCACACCTGGTTGATGTTTATATTCAGATTTTGGGACCTTTTTATCCTGAATATGGTTAGCCACTCTATCATTGGGGTCCCATATCTTAAGATCATCCAGTTGGAAATCAAAAGAGTTCTTATGTACCACCATGATCTCTAGTTGTTTTTAATCCTTGATTACAATTCTTCCAATGTCTAGTGGAAAGGGATGAACTTGAGCTTTCTTATTCTTCTTGTAGTGCCAATCCATTCCCTAGATGATTTGATAAGTAATTTCTTGCTCTACAAGCTTACTGGGAACATATATAAGCAATCTGTATGGTTGGACAATGATTCCCTCTATCCTTATTATACTGCAATCTGGATAGAACCACACATCCCCCATGGTCTCTACTTTTTTTTTATTAGAGGATGAAGCCTAGGCATAGGGACAATAGTGATTACCTCAAAAATGACTGGGAAGATACCATCACATATGAACTACATGTGATTCCTATATTTGAAAATATGTAATTTGGATTAATGATGAGAAATGTTATATCTACCATTAGGGGACCAATTTCAAATGCTAGGGAAATTAATAGAGGATAGGAGTGCATCCAAGAGGTAAGACATTATAAATAATTGCTTGGAAGTCTTTCTCTTGATTGTTATAAATTATTTGGCCAAGAAGAAACTTATTAAGTCTCCAATAGGAGGGGTTAAGTTTCAAATCAACATGCAATGGACATAGGATACCCAAACCTTACTTAAATAAGTAGTAGAAGAGGCACCAAAGGCTCTATTCAATAAATTCATAGCTACCCTAACAACTTCCCTAGATTAGGTAATAGGAATCTCACCATTTTATGTCCTAAAAACATGAGAACCTTGGATTAACCAAAGTGAGATGACTGTATCCAAGTTTTGGGAATTTGTCCATTCTCTTAAGGAAGGGAGATCGACATGAGGCAAAGGGAGCTTATAATAAGTCTCAAAGGCCATGAGAGTTATGCATGCAACTTTGTTGATACTTCCTTCATGAATAATCCATCCTCCATCTATTTTGTATTCAATGAAAATAGGAATAAGAAGATAAATGTAATGTATTAAATCTATATTAGCATATGCATGATGAAGGCATGCCATTTAAATTGATACTAAATCCTTGTATCTTTGGAACACTAAAGCATTCATCTTTTCTTCCTAGGAAATTGGTTGCCATTTCAAAATAATTCAAACCAATTTTTTATTCTATGCACATTCAAGGCTATTAAATCCATTTCTATGTCTCTAAAGACCCTTCTTTCACTATCTGAAGTTAGATAAAGTTTTTCTTCAATCTTCATATGTTGCCTACCCATTTCCATTGATAACACTATATTTTTGTTGTAAAGCTATCAAAGTTATTACTAAAGCACTTTCTCTGGATTCAGTTTGCAATTATCTCAAGTGTCACATAATCAATTGAACTGACTCTGGCCTTATTTATAGAGGGTTTAGGGTTTTTGTCTTTAATGACTAGAACATCTAACTTTGATCTCATATGTACCTTAGATATGATGGAACCTTAATATCATATATTCTATGTTTTCAATCATGAGATATCTTTCACTTTGATCCTCCATGATTATGTGGAGCTTATGTGGTAGGGTTCCATGCCTTTCAAGGCAAATTTCATAAATGTAATTTGAAGAGTGACCATTGGTTTTCAAAATTCCCCTTTATTTTGCTTTAAAAATCTAAATCTAGGTCCTTGAATTTCATTAGTTCTTGATCTTTAAGGTTATTGATTGTGCCATGTGTCAAGCTCGTCAGTCCTTTGAAAAGTCTTCAACTCCAACACACTATTGGTTTAAATCTAGCAAACAAGCAATCACCATTGGATCTTAGCTAAGGCCAGATCATTAATCACATGCTTTTTTTAAAAGGCTTTGGGCTTGATGCACTATTGGATTAAATCCAGTGAACAAGTGATCACCAATGGATCCTGTAAGATGCTTACCTTTTAATCAGTTACATGATCATATAAATCTTAGGTTTAAAAACATCATTTAGAATTTTATGTTTAAAAAATACAAAATAAATTAGGCTAAGATATTTATATACTAAGCTCATCTTCATAAAAATCTAGGAATATCTTAAAAGGTTTTTAGAAATACCCCCTTTGATTAAGCTTTAAAAATTGTCTAAGTTAAATTTGATGGGTTCGGTCATGTCAAATGTGTCCTCACAGACATCAAATGATGGGAGTGAACCTATCAAACTTAAGATAGTGGAATTTATTAATCTAATAAATGAATGCCATGTGTAAATCCCTTAAGAATTCCCAAGGCTTCAGGGATTATCTAGGTTAAATTTGGCAAGTTCGATCATGTCAAATACGTCTTTGTAGACGTCAAATGATGGGAGTGAACCTATCAAATATAAGATGATAAAAAAAATTGGTCCAATGAATGAGTTCCATGTGTAAAGCCTTTAGGAGATCCTGAGGCTTTCGATATTATTTAGTTTAAATTTGATGGGTTCGGTCCCATCAAATACATCCTCGTAGATATCAAATGATGGGGGCAAACCTATCAAATTTAAGACAATGGAATCTTTCTATCTCATGTTAATTTTGATGGGTTTGGTCATGTCAAATACGTCCTCATAGATGTCAAATGATAGGAGTGAACCTATCAATTTTAAGACAATAAACTTTTATGGTCTAATGAATGAGTGCCATGTGTAAATCCTTCGAGAGATCCTAAAGCTTCCGAGTTGATGCACACCATTAGATTAGAACCTCCAAGGCAATGTGAACCATTGGATCAAGTCCCAAGTGGTTAACAGATGTTAACATCCTTTTGGGTGTCATATTTGATTTGCATCAGTGGATCAAATCCTCTAAGAAAATGATCATCGTTAGATATTCACTAGGCCCAAATCATTAACTATATGTTATTTTTAAAAGACTTCGGGCTTGTTGCACCATTGGATCAAATCTAGTGAACAAGTGATTACCATTAGATCTATAAAATAGCATAAGCTTTAAATTAATACCTGATCATGTATAAAGTTTAGCCTAAGGTTTTATATTAATATTTAGTCATGTTTTAAAGAAAATATATATTTGAAGCTTAATATAAAGTTAGACTTAGGAAAATTTAATCAAAAGGAAATAAAATTTCCTGCTAGTATTTTCTGTGATATTCAAATTCAAACCCTCTTTAGGGTTTGTTCCTTAGGAATCCTAGCTTCTTCCATGGAACCTGAAACTAATCACCTTGAAGATAATTATTATCAATTTTGAACCATGAAACGTAAAAATGATCAAATGCTTCAAAGCACATGTTCCCCTTTTAAAATTGATTTGCCTTTAAAATCCAAGATAACTCTTTACATTCAATCTAGAATACAAACTTTTTGGAAACAAATATAGGAGTCTTCATTTTAAAAAAGAAAGATATAGGGTGTTGGTCTCAACACATTCCATGTAGACCCTTTGGCCTTTTAGATTCATCGGGCACCTAGTAAACTTGTGGAACTTTTTGTTTCATTTTATGATTTATGTAGACCCTATCTATCCTATCGATTACTTAGGGTACCCATGACACTTATGAAATCTAGACTATATTGGATCTATCAAGCTTATGAGGTACCTCCACCACTAATTTATGGTTAAAATTATAATTTATAGACTCTATTAGCACCATTGGGTGAATCGATCACTTTAGGTACTTGCAGTACCAATTTAACCATGAAAAATTGAGTTTTTCAACTTTTTCTGACACTTTAATCACTATTTAAACTTTGCAGACCCCATTGGATCTATCAAGCCCATTGGGAACTTTAGGCACCTTCCATACCTAAGAAACTAGACCACATTGGTTCTATAGATACTTTTTTACACCTCATACACCAATACCAAATATATTATGTCAACCATTAGCTTCACCTTATGAACCAAGACCAAATCATGTTTTTTCTCCTAACAAGTACCAAGGTTTTGAGGTACAAGACTAACTTTTCATGACAAGTGTTTATATTGAAAATTGATTGGATTGACTTGGTATACACAATGGAATAGAAATTGAGAGATTATGATGAGTTCAAAATTATGATATAACTTATAGGATCTTTAAATGAGTTTACCAAACCTTGTTCATTGGGCTATGGAGTCAACACCTTATTCTATAAAATTTAAACTACCCATGTCTTTGATTTACATCCAATCACCTTTTAGGAGCATGATTGGGGGTGTTATTACAAAATGTAAAATTCCATGACAAGTGCTAGGCCTTAGGTTATGTTAGGGTGGCTATGTCACTTTTTCTGGAGATAGGTAAACAAAATGCTCATAAGAGACTTACTAAATAAATTATTATTATTATTATTGAAGCATCTTGTGGTAATTTGTGTCCTTGTGTTGATCATCCTCTTTGCTTATCAATAAAGGATTTATTGTTTTAGGAATTTTCCATTTTAATCTAAACCTAGTACAACCTTTAATATTCACAAAAAAAAGAGGAAATTAAACTATTTTAAACCCTTTATGTTTTATCAAGAATTTTGAGACCTAGTTCTTACTGGAGTAATTAACTATATGAATTATCTTCCCCATTGTAAATCTATTTATTAATTTGCATGTATTGTTGTGGGAAAGAAAAAAAATGAATTAATTTATCCATTAAATAATTATGAGTATCACACTTATTTTTGTGTTGTTGGATGATTGGGAACATGTAGCTAACAATTAAGCTTTATGAAATTAAGTAAAAAAAATTATTATGTTTTACTTGGTTTTTAATTGGGTATTTTGAATGAAAATTTTGGCATGACAATCACAAGTAAACACTCAATTTTTTTCATCTATAAAAAATTATGGCCACAATGATCAAATCAAAAACTCCCTTTTTGTTTCTTCCTCTAGTTTCATAAGCTTATTAGCTAGTCTTGTTTAATGGTCCTCATTTAGATGAATTAATGTGCATAATTACATAAGAGTTTTTGAGTTGCACATAAAGATAATTTGAGATCTAATGGAGTCCATATGTGTTGAAATAAATATTTTTGTACCCTTAAGAAACATTATCTAATAATATAAACACCTAAACCACACAATACATTATAAAAATTGGTCATTTTTTTCAATGCTTATAGATAATTGAGTTTCCATTCCATATAATAGAGTGAGCATTATTTTGGTTTATGATTTAAAATCCTCATCCTATCAACATTTATTTCATCCAAAATTAACCCTTTCCTCTCAAATAAAAGTTTAATCTCATATAATGATGGTTGTTTCCAAAGGCATTTTCAACAAACCCATTTTGTTGATATCCTACAATCATTGTATTCCATGACACCACATCTTTGACTCATTCGTTAAAAAATCATGTGCCTTGCATAAATTTTCAAATTTTGCATATATGTCTACTAGGGTTCATGAAACTAAAATATCTTATAAATTCACTTTTGATAATTTTTGGATGGATTCCAATCCCATGTTCTAAATCTCATATTTTGATACAGCTTGGGAGGATGTTGATAAAGCTTGTTGAGTCTGGATTTACGCTTACCAATTGCATTATATTAAAATATTCAAAAGCATTTTTAACAAACACATTTTTTATGTATCTTACAATAATTACATTCCATGATACCACATCCCTTTGAGTCATTTTGTTAAAGCTTTATTGTTCCTTGTGTATGCTTCCATATTTTACATACATTTATACTAGGGCACTTGTAACTATAGGATCTAAACAAAAAGGTCTTTCAATTATGATTTTATGAATGCCCATTCCCTATTCTAAAGATCCAATTATGTAACATGTAGAGGAAATTCTATAAAAAATTGTAGAGTCTCGATTTACACCTACCAATTGTATGTGTTTAAAATTTTACAAGGTCTTTTTAACAAACCCATTTTGTTCATATTCTACAATCATTACAACACATGAAACCATGTCTCTTTTAGGGAATTTATCAAACATTTCACATCCCTTGTTTATGCCTTAAAATTTTGCATACATGTCTACCAAGGCACTTACAAGTATAAAATCTGATAAATATCCACTTTCAATTACGCTTTGATGGATGTTAAAACCCCATTCCAAAGTTCCCATTTTACCACAAGATGGGAAGATGGTGGCAAAGGTTGTGGAGTTTGGATTTACAATTTCCAATTACATATGCTTTAAATTTTTTAAATATTTTTAAATAAATACATTTTGTAGATATCATGTAATGATTTCACTTCATGAAACCACATCTCTTTGAGTTATCTTGTCAAACAGTTCATTTGGCTTGTTTATACTTACACATTTTGAGTACATGTCTAGTAGGGCAATAATCTAAAAAAAATAACTTCTAAGTGTGATTTGATCAATGTCAATACCTTATTAAAAATCTCATTTTATCATATAGTATAGGAGGATGGTGGAAAAAATTGTGAAGTCTAACATTAGACCTACCAATTGCATTTTCTTGAAGGTATTCAAGGCCTTCTCAACAAACCTATTTTGTGCATATCGAGTGTTTATTGTATTCCATGAAACCAAATCCCTTTGAGGTAATTTATTATATATGTATTTTTCCTTGCATATGATTTCACATTTTTCATATATGTCTACCAAGGAATTTTAAACTACAACATATGTCAAAAATATGCATTCAATTATGTTTTGATGGATTCATATGCCCTATTCTAAAACTCCCATTTTGGCACATGCTAGGTGGATGATATAAAAGGTTGTAGAGTCTAAATTTAAACTTTGGAATTCAATTTTGTTTAATTTTCAAAGGCCTTTTCAACAAATTTATTTTTTGTATATTATGAATTCATTGCAATCCTATAAAGTAGATATCTTTTAGGCAATTTTTATAACAATTCACGTGTTTTTTTTGTATGCTTTTACATTTTTCATGCATGTCTACTAGGGAACTTACAAATATAACATCTAATAAAGTTCAACTTTAAATTATGCTTTGATGGATATTCAAATCCCATTCTAAATCTCCTATTTTTCCATAGGTAAGGAGGATGGTAACAAAGTTTGTGGAGTGTAACATGCCCACTTGGATCCACTTAGAATTACATGAATTTTTTTTTAAATTTAAATAAATCATTCCTTAATTATATTATACCATGAGAATATATTTATTGATCTAGGTAAAATTACTCTAAGTATGATAACTATAACATAAGCATGTGACATCTATCCATCACCGATCAGTATCATCATATGAAACACAACATAACTGAATATAGAGAGTAACCACATATTTCCATTCATGGGTGGTACAAACATGTAGCCACTAATATCATGGTACAATAAGTAAATAATTAAATCTCATCAAGTATAATGTATCAATAATAATAAATACAATACAATTTACAAGATACAAAGCTCCATGGAGCATGAGTTCCCTGAACTCTAGTATATATGGAAATCTCAAGTGTCATTTCCAAAGAAGTACTACTGTGGGGAGGGAGAGCATCATTTGAGAACTTTTTCACACCAACCATAGACCATCAATCCTTTGCACAATCCTCCATCATAGAATGGCTCTCCCTTCATACATGAGTATATAGTGATGGTGTAGGAATCCAAAGAGACAGCTAGTACCTGTGTTTTGTATGATTTTTAAGAACATGCAGTGTACCATAATAAATCCATTCTAACATGATATCACAAAAACATAAAAATCATACATATGAAATGAAATGTAAAAGTAACATTACTTTGGCCAAAGTTTTCAATAGTCATTGATATATAGGATCAATCAATTTCAAACACACCACTTGATCTGATTACCTTTTTTTAGCATTGGTGATATAGTAAGGTAGTGAAGTCCATCTCACTACTTACTTAGTACCAGTACTATGATATTTAGTTAATATAAATATAACCAATAGATTCATATAGATTACTTCCTACTAGTAGTCATAAAACCTACTAAACATAGGATTAATCAAAATGCATACATTTAGTCTGTCAAACATATGAATGAATCTTCACAATATTATTTATCACATAAATACTAAGCAAACAAGTATATTTTATACCATTTAGGTATATTACACATTAGATGGCATATTTCTAATTTTTGTAATTAGATACAACAAGGTACATTATATGAAAAGCAATCATAGTCCAACATTCTCATGTACACTTTACTAATTTCAACAGCCAGTCATAATAAAGTAGTCATAATCAAATGAAAACATAATCTTCTATTTAAACAACTAGTTACCATTCTAGGGGTTTTTATTTATGTAGTTATAGTTGTCTAACCCAATACACTAATTTAGGTCATATTAATATATGAATATTTAAATACACATATAGGTATAATTCATATATATAAGTTATATAAATATTACAATTCATGAACAAGGATAGTTGTTTGTACCTACATGAATATTTAGCCTAATTCTCATTGGTCTATTGGAGAATTTATATTATATAAAAGCCTATGAAACTTAGAATAAGTGAACATTGACACCAAAAAAATCATAACAAAATTTATGTGCCAGATTCTATATATATAAAGGAAATAACATCCAATACTAGACTCTACAATTAGTTACCAACATAATATATTGATATATCATAGATATTTATAGTTGGATACTATAAATAGATTGTACATACTATGATTAACTTAGTATCCATCCCCACTATAGAATCCTACCATACTCACATTAACATTTTTATAATTATCATGGGATTTATTATTATAAATATCTTGATTAATTATACATGTTATGACATTCCTAAGTCAAACTTAACTATAGGATGATATAATGTCAATAACGCCAACAAATCTTGTAGCTACTATGGTGTCGATTCTGATAAGATATATTAATAAATATGGTATAAGACTAACATTTAAATATTTAGTAAATTTTAAGGATAGCTTAATTACTCATGATATTCAAACTAAATACCATATACACCAGATACCTATAGAATTAGCTACACTTGTACAATTGACTAAATATGGTGTATTCTATTACTTAAGATCATTCAATAATTAGATTCTCTAAATTATATTTTATAGACTAACCAAAAGCATAAGAATATACATAATAGCTAAGTTTGATTAGTGGCATAATTTTTACCATTAATATATTTGAAGGACTAGTCAAAATTATATATATCTTTATCCAAATTGCCAATTAAGCATGTGGTGGTTATATGGATGTTTTAATCATAAACGCCTTGATAGGCATGTATGTAAGAGGTGAAAACATATAGAATAATAATATTTATAATAATATTAATGTCCAAATTATGGATACCACATTCTATGAAGCATGATATAAAACCTTATCTCAATTAATAGAACAAGGTCGATTGACATTAATATACCTTGTATATATAAATGTTATCATTAAAGTGTTAGTGTTAGTGTTAGTGTATGTATGATAGAATATTAATAGAACGATTCTGATCAAAATATTAATAAAATAAAATATTAGAGTGTATTATATATGGTTTTAATAATCTGATCAAAATATAAATAGAATAAACCTGATCTCATCTTAGGTTTGATAAAGAATTATTTTCAAAGAACAAAGGCACCAATTATATACCTACGTGATCTCTTTTCTAGGGATATATGGGACTGTGTTTATATGATATCACTATGTAACATAATAAATACACACTATATAAGATGACACCGATATTATCTACTCAAATCATTGTATATGTTTTAGGTAGTTTTTTAATGTATATACCATATGAAATTTGTTGCATATATCTTTCAATGTATATATCTTGGTAAAAAGTTTAACCTAACTAGATTTCCATATTCTCTGGATATATGGTTTAGAAAAGAACCTTACATATACTTTTTTTTCTTTTTACTTAGACTGGGGGAGAACTCAGCCCTGCCACTTACGCGTACAGAGCCTACAAACCCCCCAGGTGCCCACCTGATAAACTTTTTAATGTGACCGCGATGCGGGCGAGTCAACACACCCTCCGGTACCACGGGGTGGGGAGGGACTTGAACACCTGACCTACAGAGCATGATGCAATTGCCCTCAATCCACGAAACCAACCGATCTAACCCACCCGCCCACCTTACATATACATAGATATATAGTTTAGCATATCACCATTTATATATAGCTCTACATATATATATATATATATATATATATATATATATATAAGAAGGTTGATATATATAATTATATATTTCAATATATATAAATAGGTGCTACCACATATATTAATAGTCTGACATATATAGTTATATAGTTTGATATAGTCTAAGCTTGACTGGGCATTTACCAAATTTTAAACACCTAGTAAACATCATTGTTAGTAGTAGAAATAAACATCAAAATAATTGTATGTAGGCGCTTCATATAGGTGTAAAGTTTTATTTTTAACATACAATGGCAACTTGCTTTATACTTTTCCATATCACTATATTTATGAGTTATACAATATAAGAAATGATAATATTCTAAACATAGTAAATTTTTTAGACTTCACAAGATTAGCACCTACCTCTCAAAAAGCTTCTACCTAGAATTTGAGAAAACTCCCATTTACTCTGCTCCTTTCTTTTTCTCTAACCCACGCTGCTTTCTCCTCTTTCCTTCCTCTTTTCTTATTTTCTTTCTCTACTACCTTCACTCCATTTCTTTCTTAGTTTTAGGAGTATGGTTATTTCTTTTTTAAATTTTCCTTCTTTTTTCTTTATTCAATTATTTTTTTCTATTTTTCTTTTCTTAAATTTATGCTTTCCTTGTAACTCATATTATTCTAATTTGTCTTTTATTTGTCTTCCTTTATTTTCTAAGAATAATAGAATATAGTTGTTTTATTCCTTTTTACTTATAACTATAAAAATCAATATATTTTATAATTATAATCATCACGATTTAATATTAATTATTAACTCATTAATCATTAAATTTGAATTTACTCTAGTTACACAAATTTGAATTTTAAAAAATGTTAATAGTCATAAGTACATTAGCATGACATAAACATAATAACATAAGATTAAATCCATATAATCATTAAACTAAGCTAATACATAATTAATATACATAATCAATTATTAAAATGTAGCCAATCATCAAAACATACTAATGCTAACCATTCAACTATGCATATAACATGTAATAATTAATGTGGTGTGTATAGGCTTTCTAGCCATTCTTTTGTCATCCCCCAACACCTTCATCTACGTCACCCTCTCCAATGATGCTCTCCTTTCATCATGCTCTGAGGGATTAATCTCTCATGTGTCCAACTTATGACAAGTAGGTAGTTAGTCCATACTTCATGACATATATAAATCATAAAATACTATTGAAATAAAAAATTAATGTAATCATAATGTAAAAATATACACTAAAACTAACTCATATCAATTTAATAATGAAAGTAAAGAATTATACATCTGTACCATAAAAACATATGACTTATAGGTAAATTAAATAATAATAAAATCAAATCACCAACTATAAATATCCATAGATAATCAAGTAAGTTTGCTTAGCAAGAAATTTGGGATGTAACATGGAGTTTAGCTTTACACCTACCAATTTCATATGCTTTAAGGTTTCCAAAGATATTTTAATGAACCATTTTATGAATACTCTATAATCACTAAATTCTATCATACCATATCTCTCTGAGGTATTTTTACAAATAGTTCACATACCATACATATGATTTCAAATTTTTCATACATGTATAGTACGGTAGTAATAGCTACAAAATCTAACAAAAAATAACTTTTGATTATGCTTTGATTGATGTCCATACACTATCCATACTTTTAAGTCCATATGACTAAAAAAAATTATTGAGGTCATTTTGAATGAGAATATGTAACCACTAATAATATCCTGACCATAGGTGTTGAGACATTCACACTTACTAATAAAATTTTTTCCTTAACAGTAGTAAATCAAAATCAAATTCCCATTGATTATCACATTAGAAAAGGAAAAACAAATGGTTTTCTCTCCATTGATTTTTTCTAGCCTCAAAATATATCTAAAACACATATTCCTTCCAAAACTTGATATTAATAAACTTCACCACAAATTCCCACATTATGTACACATCTTCAACTTTAGAGAGAAAACAAGAGAAGAAATTACCACTTCAACACTTATAAACACATTATCAATGTCATACCTACCATTCACTAGAGTATTCAAAAATAAGCATTATTGGAATATAATACATACTTCAAATTTATATGATTCTTTGTAAACTTAAGATGAATAAAAACCCTAAACCAAGGGAAATATTCTTTTCCTCTACAAGCTTTCATGCAAGTTATGGGTTTATTAGTGTACCATTACATTCATAAAGATTAAAGGCTATAGTTGTGCCTTGATCATATTTGGTTTTGGGTTCATATATATGCACAAGAGGGATCCTTACTCCTGGGAATGTAAGCTAAAATGAATAAGTAATAAGCCAATTAATCAACTATCTAATTCTATATGTATTTCTATTGAGTCCCATCATGTCCACATGATCAAGATGTTTACAACACATCTCTAATTCCATTTTAATATATTCATGTTCTTGTGTTATTTCTATATAACTTTTAAAATCCCCCTCTTTAACAAGAATGATTCCACATTATTCCCCTTTTGGTAAAAAGTGAGCTTCCCTTTATTTATCTCTAGAAATAAAACTTTTCTAGTCATACTACTTATTATACCATATGTCCCACACCCAAAATCCTACCATAAAACCTATTTACCTCTCTCCTCCCTAAAATTTTCCTCTAATTTCATGTAAAATTACACTTTATTTGGTAGTACAATCCCTCATGATTCAATTCTCAGATGGGTTTTACTTGTTCAGGCATATGACCTTATGATATGTTGTATTCCCCTCTTTTTCCAAGCCATTATCTTGGATAACATCTTCCATTGGTCCATTTTTATTTTTATTTGTTCTTCATGAAGACATGTCACTAGTTTGGGGATTCTTAGGTGTCTATGTAATGAAATTATTACAGAACTAAATTAGAATCACAATGATAAATCATAATATGATTAAAATAAGATAAAAGTAAAGAATAATATGACTAATTTGATTTGATGGTGAAACCACCACACTTTACAATAAGAGTAGCATTTAGAATATGATGATAAGATACTAACCACTACATCTTATATATACCCTAATTATGATATGGAAATACCCTAGGCTAACCTTATTAATAATAAGAACTTATAAAAATGATTGTATGAATTAACTAAAGGTTGTGTTAGCCATAATTCAACCACACATATCATAATACATGTTATAGGTTAAGGGTGTAGTATGTCACTCACCCTCAAACTAACATTATTCTCAATGTTGAAGATCATTAGATGTTTATGTAAGAATGATTCATCATCCCATGTTTCATATTCACTATTTATAGTCTTCCACTTAATCAAATACTTTGTGATTAACACTTATTTATTAATTCTTAGTGTATGTATAAATTATTCCCTCGGGGTCAAAACTAAGTATTCCCTCCTCATCAATATCTAGTAGCTCTATCTAGGCTAAAACTCACTTTCTAATGACCTTCTTCAAGAAGGAAACATGAAATACATGTATTTTCACTTAGCAAGGTAACCCTAGTTTGTATGTTACACTAGAAATCTTATGTAAGATTTGATAAGGGCCATAATATTAAGGTAAAATCTTTTTATTATTCTTATTTTGTATCAAATACATTTGCTTATATGGTTTTAAATGCACAAAAACCCAATCTCTGACTTTGAAATATATTTCACTATGATACCAATCACCTTGTTTCTTCATGTAGTTATGCATCGTTTAAGTTCTCTTTGAGACTAGAGAGTACCTCTTGTTGGTGTTGAATGTGTTATTCAACTATTCAAACTTTTCAATAGACCCTAAAATATGAGATGATGGATGGTGTATGGTACCTATACAATGCCAAAAATGAAGACATTTTGGATGAGGGATTGAAATAATTATTATACAACCATTATAATAGTATTATCCATTAAACCCATCTCTCATATTTAACCAAAACAAGACAATGAAAATAACCATCCAAGCACTTGTTTACCACGTCAATTTTCCCTTCAAATTAGGGATGATAAGATGAGCTAAGACCCAGATGGGTACCAAAACATGAAAATAACTCGGTCCAAAAATTACTAGCAAAGATGAGATCATGATCACTTGTTATGATCTTTAAGGTCCCATAGATCTTCTGAATTGTATCCATAAATGTTTTTGCTGCTATACTTGCTACAAACGGATGTGATAATACACAAAACTAGGCATATTTTGTGATTCTATCCACAACAACCATGATGATATTTTTTCCTTCATATTTTTCTTACCATGTGATGAAATCAATAGAAACCTCCTCCCACCTCTATCTAGGAATAGTTAGAGGTTGCAATAGATGTAGGATCTTAATTATATCTCCTTTGTTTTTATGACACACCATACGTTATGCCAAAAATTTATGGACTTCCCATTTTATCCCCTTCCTAAAGTAAATTATACTTGACTCTATGATTTTTTTTCAAGAATCCTAAGTGCTCACCTACTAGAGAAGCAAGAAGTTTTATAAGCACCTTATGCATAAGGGTTTATATTTTTCATGGGTACAACTTATTCTTTTATAAAATAGCATCCCCTTCCCATACAAATTTATCTAACATGCTTTGATATTATTGGATATTTTAAATAATATCCTTTGTAACTTCATCATTGTCCCACTCTAATCTTGCTTCATCCCCCTAATTATCTTGTAATATGGACACAGTGCACAACATTTCCTCTATAGACCATGGATAGTGCATCGATCAAAACATTCTCCTTCCCTTTATTGTATATTATCATAAATTCATATCCCAACATATTAATAACCCATTTTTTTCTCCTGATGATAACCTTTGTTGTAAGAAGTATTTTAGACTATCATGATTTGTATTCACTTTAAATTATCTTTGTGTCAAATATGATAGCTATTATTTTGTTAGCATGAAGGATGGCTATCATTTCCTTCTCATTCATATGCTTTATAAATTTTTTACCTTTTAGTTGGCAACTCTCAAATGGAATGTTTCATCATTCTTGCATGAGTACCACTCCCATGTCATACCCCATAACATCACATTCCAAAATTAATGTTTTAGATAAATTTGGAGTTTATATAATTAGGGTGGTGTATATGGCCTCCTTTAGATTTTAAAATTCCTAGGTGGCTATCTCATTCAAATGAAATGAGTTCTAATTCAATAAAGTTATGATTTATGTTACTATGTTGCCATAATGTTTTACAAAACAATGATAGTAACCTATGATCCCAAGAATCCTCAAAAAAAATTTAGGGTTTTAATCACTTTCCATTCTACCATATCCTTGATCTTGTGAGGATCCACCTTGACACATTCATGTGAAATAATGTGGTACAAATACTCGACCTCCCTAGTGTTGTTTAGAAATATCCAAAACCTAATTAACATGATGCAATTCTTCCTCCCATGTTTTGTTATATATTAAGATGTCATTAACTAACACCAACACAAATTTACATGGAGATAGATAAATAACATATTTCATAAAAAATTTAAATGTATATGGTGCATTAGTGAGGCCAAAAGGCATCATCAAAAACTCATAATGGCCCTCATGGTTTCTAAAAGTTTTCTTGTGAATATCCCCATCTTTGATTCAAATTTGAAAAAATCTAGAAAGAAGATCAAGTTTTATAAAATAAACGATGCCTTTTAATTCATCTAGTGAACCATCAATTATAGGAATAGTGAACTTATGTAATTTTTGAGTTCATTGTAGTCATGAAACATGTCAAGTTCCATCCATCTTATGTACCATCACCACTAAAGAGGAATAAGTGCTCCAACTATGACATATAATACTTGTTTCTTGTATATCTTATACCTTATTCTTAGTCTCTCTCTTTTAAACATAGGGGTATATGTAAATATTGATGTTGGCCTATGCTCACCTAGGCACTACTTGAACACCATGAACATGATCCCTTTTGGGATAAATTCCTTTTAGTATATCTCTAAAAAATATTGAGTGTTCCCTTTTTATAATATTATTACTAGTTGAGTGACATGATCATGATCCCTTTTGGGAGGAAGTATTTTTGGCATATTTATGAAAAGTATTGAGTGATCCTCCATAATAGCCTATAGATCTAGCAGTGTAGACCCCTTTCATGGTTTTGCCTCTATTGACAATATTTGAGTCATAAACCCATTTTCTCCCCTTTTAAAAATCTTTTACATTTTATGAGAACTCACCAACTATGGGAACTTTTCACATAACTTTTACAATTCAAATTTCCTACTCTATAAATGAAAATGCATGAATACCTCTTGTAAATTCATTTAAAGTGTTCCCAAGGTAGTTAACCATTGGACTCTCAACACATGCTTGGAAATTTTTCAAATTTTCATGGATCTATGCAATGGTAATTATGTACAAGGTTGGTATTGTACACAATGTTCGTGCAATCACTAATTTTAAAAGAGGTTTTACGGGTTGATTATGTAAGAAATTATGGTTGCACAAGCTTACATGGAGGCATTTTATGGTAGTTATGCAAGGTTATCAGTTCATGAAAAAATGATGATAGAGCTAAGTAGTGTACTCTGTAAAGTTACATTTCACTATGTAAGGTTACAAAGTGGAATGCAATGGTTGAACCACATCAAGGTTTTGTGAAGAGCTATGTGAAATAACAAGCAATTGAGGTAAACTTAAGGCATTATGACACACTTGTCTAATGTGTCAGTTAGATTTGAGGATTGAAATTCAATTCTTGGTGGTGATCTAACACACAGTTGTTAATGAACATTACATAATGATCATTAATTTGATAGTTTCAAGTATGACTATACATTCCTCTATTACACAAACATTAAAAATTGAGTGCTAGATATAGGTATGGTTCTTCTAAGGAATGATATTTTAGCCTTTTACAAGTTCATGAAATAGTTTATGAGCTGGTTGGATTAATGTTAAATATGCACGGTCTAGTATGTGTATTATATTATATTGTATATTTATTGTATGAAGGTTACATAACCTTGTAAATTATTGTAGCATTGTAGAATGGTTTTAGTTTACATTATATTGAAGAAGGTTACTGTGTTGGGATTTTTACCTAAAAGGACTTTCCCAAGTGAAATATTGTGTATTTTATGTGCTTGTAATCATCCTTGTATGTTTAATATTAGTATAACATAACTCTCCTCTATATTAGTTTATTTGTCACTGTTCTTATCCTAAACATTTGGTATCAAGGCTTGGTTGTAGCATGTATAAGTTGTGTTAACTTGTGATGTGTGGGAGTTTTGCATGGAATAATCTTAACTGATTAGAAGCACAAGAATAAAGATTGAAATTTTTGATGGTCAACGTTTTGATTTATTTAAACTTAATATGGAATATCTCTTGGTAGATAAAGATCAGTGGGTTGTTGTAGAAGACACACCACTCATGACAATGAAACCATAAGAATGGGAAAATTTTTATAGGAAGGCTACAATATATATCAATTTATGTTTGTTACATTTAGTTTTATTTAATTTTTTGGATAAAAATTCTAAAAATTTTCTTTGGATAAGTTGGGAACATTATACTAGGCTAAGTCACTAGTAAACAAATTATTCCTATGAAATAATTTGTATGCATTGTGAATGAATGATGGTGACTCAATTATAGATCACTGAAATGGTGTCAACATTGTGCTAAGTTAATTATAATATATGGATGTCAAAATGGATGATGAATAAAAGTGTATCATGTTAATGTTTTCTTTTCTAGGCTCATGAGATAATCTAATGATGGCTCACTATTACTACATTGCAGCTAAAGTGAAAGAGGTAGTTGCAACTTTTTCAAAAAATGATATGAGGCATAAGTCCATATAAATATATTATATAAAACACATTATATGTGTGAGGTAACTCTCCATAAAAAGGAAATAAAAAAACTAGGATAAGTGATTAAATTCTAGAGGTAAATCTAAGACACCAAATAGATCCTTGAAGAAGTGGTGGAACTATGGTAAGCTGGGCCATTTGAAGGAGGATTGTAAAGTGATAAATGTATAAAATTCAAAACCATTGAATTCTACACAATCCTTAGGTGAAAAGGTATCTAGTGATGAAAATGGATATGTATGTCTCACAACCTCAAGTTTGCATGCATGTAATGATGCATGGTTGTTTGATTCAGTTGCCTCTTGTCATATGAATCCTATGAGGGAGTAGTTCTATGATTGTGAATAATATGATGGTGGTGATGTCTTTATGGGATAAAATTTGACCTATAGGATAGTGGGTAGAGAAAGAGTGATGCTAAAGTTTAAATATAGGAATATCAATTTATAGATTCCTAGACGTACGAGGAATCCAATATTTATGAGAAAAATAAAGATGATGGTTTCCTAATCTCATTCAATAAATATGGATGAAAATGGTATATGGAACCATTGTATCGGTAATAGGTGTGCACATGGTTACTCTTTAAGGAATGAAATGAGTGTGGTAAGTAGCACATGTAATAGCTCTATTATTCTTAAGGTTAAGGTTAGAATAGGAACTTGTGCATTATTTCTAGTCAAGAAGATAATGCTCTAGCATCAGAGGCTAGGACATACCAATGAAAAAGGTATGCCTATGATTTAGGCTAAAGGTATGGTGAAATGAATGGATTTATTCCTAGGACTTTAAATTCTACAAACATTACATCTATGGCAAGCAGATTTTGGTGAATTCCCCAAAAACATTGTGTGGCCAAGTGAAATCTTGTAAGTGATCTATAGTGATGTTTTCAAACCAGTGGATGTCCTTTCATTGAACATATTTGTCTTTTATGTGTCATTAATAGATGAATAATCTTACAATACCTAGATATATTTCAACTAAATAAAATATGAAGTTATCAATAAGCTCAAGGAGTTAAAATCCCTTGTGAATAACTAGATGCATAAAAGGATCAAGGTGTTACTATTGACCAAATTTGACTTTTAGGTCAAACTAGAGCACCCCTAGTAAAAAAATTGATTTTTAGGCCTATAAGGGGGTATAATATATTGTCATGAGGTATTTTATGGGTTAATTGATGCCAACTAATGTTATACTATCTTTGGTCGATTAGTTTCTAGATTCATTTATCATTTTGAGTCATTTTTAGGTCAAAAATGGTTTATTTAATATTTTGTATGGGATTATTGGGAAATCTGAAAGTGTCAATACGTGATTTCATGCCCCATGTGTCCATAAAGGTCTTAATTAACTGAAAAAACTAAAAGTTGTAGGTTCATCAGAAGAAAAGTTAGTTTTCTTAAAGAAATGGAAGAGTTTGGCACTTGCATGGCCTCCTTGGGAAGTGTACCACTTATAAAATGGTGAAAAGTGTCTATCTATCTTCCCCATACTCATTTCCACATTTATTTTCTTTTAAAGTGTCATTTTTGTCCCAAAACCATTTTGCTACATTTTTGCCCTTCTTGGTAGATTGAAGTGACACTCAAGTTTTTGCTTGGTATGGTCAGCACAAGGGGTTTCAGGTTAAATGCTTATGTGAGGTGATATTAATGGGGATCCATTTTAATATAAATAATTTTGAGTATGGTCAACCATGCTTTATTAACCATCCATTTTAAGTTTAGCTTCTAAAATTGCTGATCAATTTATGCCCCTTCAAGTTTTGGCCTTGTTTGGCCAATTTTGTACAAATAACTTACTAATATTGTTTATAAATTATTTTAGATATGTCATATAATTAATTTCATGCTTGTTTTCACATTTTTAATTATTTTTATGGATCAAGTACATCACATTTGTAGGAAGATTCAATTGTTGTGATATGAGTAGTTTTTTCACCAATTGAAGGATCCTCTTGCTTTGATAATGGTTTTAAAGGATGAAGTTGGGTTGAGTTGCATTTATCCAATGTTATATTAGCCACATTCACTTCTAAACCTCTTCTCCCAAAGTAATCTTTATGAAGTTGTAGTTATATGCTACTTGCTAGCCAATCTACCATGAAAATGCCATATACGAGAGCTTGAAGAGAAAATTTACATTGAGATCAAGTTGTATTGACTTAATGGTTGGGTAAGTTTCATGTTCACATTTTAATGAGTTTGTGTTTTCTAATGAAGTCTTTCTCATGCACATTTTTCATATCTTCTCTTTGTTGCCTATGTATATGTGAATATCCACCTACATGTGGCTGAACAGAGGTTTATAAGCTCTCAAATGGAAGGTTGAAATTATTTTTGACACCATTATTAAATTATTAGAATGATGAGAGACCATAACATCATTTTTTGAATTTTTAATTGGATACATAAGATGAGATGTTATCTCAAAAGGTGCAAGGACCAAATTTTGGGAAACTTTCTCTAAAATGACCAAACAGATGTCAAGGGATGTTTTGGAAACACCATACAAAAAGGATGTAACACATTTTATTCCTCATAATATGCCTATAATATGTAATATACATAGGATAAGGACATATTTAAGGTTTTAAGGGATATTTTAAAGTGGAAAAGGGTCATTTGGGGTCTCAAAGTTGCTTCTAAACACACTGAATTTTTCCAATGTTGTCTACAGGCCTCAGAAGCAAATGAGACCTTTTTCACCCAAATGGGTAACTAAACCTTGATACTAGTGTAAGTGCCTTTAATGATGGATATAATATTCATGGGTTCATCAGAGGATTTTATATGAAATGTTTCAAGTTCGTACCCCTAGCAGTCCGTATAATGCCTAAATGTGCACCTATAGCAGGGTATACTAATAGCTGAGTTGGCATGAGATTTTGATGAGTATTTAAGTATTTTCATGGTGAATAAAAGTATATAAAAATTATAGTGACTTTTGAGGATTAAAATTAATTTTTTTCATCAAGACCAGTAACCAAATATCTTAAGTATTCATCTACAACTAGCAGGGGTCTTGAGAGAAGAAACTGTCTCAATTAAAAGATGAAGGTACAATTTGAAGTCGATGGGAAATATAGGTGAATGTAAAGAAAATATGCATTATGTGACCTAAAAATTAATTTCAAATAGTTTATTAACACCATAATAAAATTATTGAAATCCATGTATTCACTTACAGGCAGGGTCTTAAGGGAAGGGTGTCTCAGCCAAGATAGTGACCTTTAAAAGGAGAATGAAAGTTAAAACATGCACTATATGAACAACATGAGCTCAAGGTGATATCAAAAAATCATAAGAAAGGTATCAAGCATGGAAATCAACGCCTACAAGTTTGAGATGCACCCATAGGTAGGGTAAAAAGAGAGTTATCTTAGTCAAGGCATTGGGGAATTCATTCATGAACTAAGGTGTATAAAGATGGGTAAAATCACTTTTAAAAAGTATAAAAGGACCCTATAGAGTTAAAAGGATGTTATTTATTTTGATTCTCCAAGATTGAATCATGCACTAATCATATACAGTGGGGTCATTTAATAGGGGTTAATGCCATAACATGGTAGCATCATCATCTCAAGAAAGCAATATGAGTATATGTGAAAGAATAAGTGGATGAATAAGAGTATGTATGGTGTTTATAACATCACTTAAACTCTCAAACATCCTTCCAAAGACCTAGATTCATATAAGTATACTTACAGGTATACCTCCTAACATAGTCATAGTCAAGACAAGTGTGCTCAGTCTTAGCTAAGCAAATCATGAGAGAAAGGTGAATAAGGATGAGGTGAATTATAACTTGGTAAATGTTGTTATGATGAAATAAGGACATCCCAACATATAATAAAATAGATAAATATATAACTTCCATCAAGCATCATATCACTCTATGTGATTAAACCTTGCACAGTCTGCCTATAAAAACTTAGTCTTGGATTTTTTGAGCATTGAGGGGTCATAACACCAAAAAAAGGGCTAAAATTTTATATATATCACACTAAACACTTGTATAATCACCTATAATACTTGGTTTTGATGATGGAATAAGATAACACCCCTCTATTCTATCTCAGAAGTAGAGCACTTTTGAGGAACAAGAACCCTACAGCTTTAAGAGAAAGTGATAAAAAGGTGAACCAAAATTCAAGGAGAACCTTAAGGAGTATTTGGAGAGTTTAATCACACCTATTAAAGCATGGAGAACTAAGTATGTTGGAAACCAAATAGGGTACCCTACAATCCTAAGGTTACAATCATACATGATGGGCATTCCTAGGTTTAGAAGCCAAATGGAGGATCATATTCATCCCCAACCTTGGAAAATCTTCCCAATTGATTGAGTCATGTTTGTATAGGTATAATAGAGTTTTTCAAACTATTATAGTGAAAATAAATCTAGGAGAACCCATTTTTGGACCTTGAACTAACTCAGACTTGTGCAAGATGAGAAAAAGAGATCAATGAGGTAGGTTTGGTTACTCATATCTCCCATGAAGGTTTTCATGGTGGAAAAATAATTTTAGGGTAGTTATTAGGGTCACCTAAGATCACTTTTGTGGCATTTTTCTAAAATTTGGATGTGGAACTTTTATGAAAAATCCTTAAGACCCAAAACTACTCAAAAACCCTTGCAAACCCTTATTAAGGACCAGTTTGGGAAGATTGAGTTTGAAATATATTCTAAGGGAATATTTAGATAATGAAACATTTTTTTACCTTGAAATACCTAGCTGATCCACACATTTTGGTTGTACAAAATCGTACGAATGGAGGTAGAAATAATGTTGTTATCACTATTTTGAGTGTTATGTAGGATATAAGAAGATTCAAGAGATGAAACCAAGTTTGGGTGGAATATTAAGACTTAATATAACTCCAAATATTAATTTCATGACATTAAATAACTTATAAGTTCCCCAACCAAGTGATTAAACTTAGTTAATCACATCTGGTAGATTGGATAAGCTAGTGAAGAAGATGGAAAACTTAAGGTGAGCTCATTTTAAGGTGTCCCTAATACCTCTAAGGCCATGTATAGTCTTAAAATGTTTCATATACTTCATCCCATTTATTTTCATGGACAAATGATGCCAATTTTAAGGCCAAGTGTGCAAGGTGCATGGAAGGGCAGTTTTCTAAGACAACAGATGATGATGGCTTCTTTCCATAGGTTTTCATAAGACCAAGCAAGCAAAAAATTCATGTAGAGTCATTTCTAATGTCCATACCATACATTTAAATAATAATACGTCATCTTCATCAGTTACAAGATGTTCAAACAGGCCTAATCATGATGACAATTTTTTGTACAAAATAGAGAGTTTCATGCCACGTTTCATCAAGTTGGTGACTTATATTGACATTTTTAGCTCATAATATTACATGGTTCAACCCATAACTTATTCTCATGCATAGATAACTTATTTTCTCAGATTTACAAGTGTCTTTGTAACCCTTGGACTTCTCTTCTTCTCTCTCTCTCAAGTTCTATAAGAACTAGCCATTTTGGCATTGTATGGTATGATCCACCTAAGTATGGTGAAGCCTTTTATAATTTTTATAAATTTTTATAAATAAAATGACTAATTTTTACCTCTTCCATGACTATTCATAGTGTTATTTACTTGAATGTTGAATTTTATTAGTGAAGACTATGGATTCCTTAGCAAGTTGTCACATTCTCTCACATATTTGTAGCTTCTTCTTGCAGGGCATGTGATGTGTTCTAGGAGATGTCAAAGTATAAGTGAGTTATTATTTTCGTTAGTTCCCTCATATGCCTCTTTTCTAGTCCTCCTAGCTTTTTAATTCGTCCTTAACCCCACAATGTAACATTGATGTAAGAAGACATAGATTGAAGAATGTATGTTTAGTTGTCCTTTGATTTTAAGTGGAATATGCATAAGGTTGGATGTCATCAACATCTTTGGTGTATCACCTCCATTAGGTTAGTTTTTATCTTAGTTTATCTCTCCCTTTTCACCCCCAAAAGTTATTGGTAGTTTCAATCCAAAGTGGTACATCAAGGGAGCTAGCCCTATCTAAAGACTCACCTCATTCCTTAGGTTACCCACAAGCCTAGAGGTGAGTCCATTGTGCCACTTGGATGAGGAGAGCCTTGTCATCTTATCAAAGGGTTAAAATACAAGTTACAATAGTTAATCATAGAAAACATGAGTAAATACTTCTTTAATGAGTTTGATAAATTCCTTAGGCAAGGTGGTATTTAAAGGAAAATACAAATCCATACACATGGCAAAAGAATGTAGTTATAGAGTAGATGAACAAAACATTGATGGACAAGGACCAAAGTATGATAAATGGTGAAAATTTGGAGTGAAATTTTTGGGATAAATTAGTGGACATTTCATGTTACCTTGTTAACCTATACACAGGTTCATCCCTAGGTCTATATGTGTGTATGTGCTCAACCTATTTGGTGGAGTTATAATTTTTGATGAGCACACAATAGGTTAGTGTTATGATATCCACCATAGAATTTAAGTACATAATAGTTACACAAGTACTAGATGAAGTTTTATGTATTTACAGTTTTATTATATAATTACGTTCACTCAAAAGGTTGTGAGGATAGATTATGGTAGTCAAAAGTAATATGTCTATAAAATAACCCTGGGTATCATTCTCAAGAAAAGTAAGTTGATTATCATTTTGTAATGGAAATGTTGAAAGATATAGAGATACATCTAGATAAGGTAAAATTAAATGAAAAAATTATAGATTCATTGACCAAGGCAATGAGTACAGAGTAGTTATCTTGGTGTAGGAAAGATATGGACATGGATTCCTAAAATTACTAAAGGATGGATGTATACTCCCTTATGAAAAGTGTTCAACAAGTGGGAGATTTTTGTGAAATGTTTCAAATTTACATGGATCTATGAAATGGTAAAAAATTTCAAGGTTGGTGTTGCACATGGTGTTTTCATAAGCATTAGTTGTGTATGAGGTTGTGTAGGTTGGTTTCCCAAGCATAAATGGTTGTGCAGGCTTGCATGGAAATAGTTTATGGTAATTGCACAAGGTTTTTAACATACAAGAATGATGTTGGAGATACATAGGGTACTCTACATAGTTTTATTTCACTATGAAAGTTTGAAAATTGGAGTGCAATTCATGATTTATAGTAAGTTATTGTGATGAATTATGCAAGTAACATCTTGATGGGACTCTAACAAGAAACTATTGAGGAGTGTGGTATAATGATCACTTTGGTTAGTATCAAGTGTTTTTGTATATTATTATAAAATGTATGAATTACAAATTAGGTACCAAATATAGGCACAATTATTCTAATGAATGAGAGTTTAGAGTTCAAACTTCTATAGATTCATACAATAGTTTGTAACCTAGATTGATCAATATTGAATATACAGGGTCTAGTTTATGCATTATATTAAACAATATAGTGATAGAAGGTTACAAAACCTTGTGAATTGTTGTAGCATTGTAAAAATGTTTATGATTTCATTTTATATTATAATCAATAAGGTTACTATGCTAGTTTTTTACCCAATAAGGTTTTCCTGGGATAAATCTTACATATTCCATGTGCTTGCCATTATCCCTATATTTTTGACATTTGTATATCATAACTCTAATTTATATTAGTTTAATATGTATAGGCCTTATCCCAAACAAAAAAATGTTTGCTCCACTAATATGAATGGTAAACATAGGGCTATCTAGTCGATATTATTCATTTTAGAGTTTAATAGTATGGAATCACGACTTGAAACTTTAGAGTTAGATAAACAAAATAGTTCAAGCATATAGCTGATTTATTTTTGATGAACTTTTAAATATTTATTGATTCAATCAATACATTTGCCTTTTATTTTTTATAAAATCCACTATCTTGAGTGTTTTTGAGGTGTTAATGCCTAAAAGTGCATGGCAAGAAATACTTGGTAGGGATTATTCTAATTCCTCCCTTAACTCATCATCAACTCCCCATGTAATGTCTTCATCCTCTTTCCTTTCATTGGTAACTTAAATGTAGAGATATTTTTGTTTTCACACTCATATCCTTGACTATATTTGATATCACAATTAAATATAAACATTTTTCCCTCTTCTATTCATTTTTTTCAGTAGTCGGTCTGGTAGGCTAAGAGAATGATTATTTTACAGTATTCTTATCTATAATACTTGTGAATGGTTTCCTTTTGGTGATTATTGACCTCACCTCTAATTTATACACCGTGAAAATATCCTCAGACATAGAACTCAAATTAAACATGTAAACCTCATGTTGGATGTGACCATTGAGGCTGCTAAAAAATAAGTCATTAAAAAATTTCATATGTGATTGTCTTCACTTACAAGGATAGATTATGGAATTATTGAATATAATCCTTGAAAAATACTATTTGGTTTTGGCACACTTTTTATAAATGGATAAAGTAATTATCCATCACAATATTTTGATAGTGTATCTATAATTCATCAGTAAAAATTGAATAATTGAAAATGAAACCCGTATTCTTCTTTTGAGCATAATGCCATCAATACCAAATGAATTTCTTAGGTTTTAAATATCAATTTGCCATTACCACATTTTTCCCACGTGGGATCTTACATACATTAAAATAATTATCTATTTATTTAGCTAATGTGATTGGATACTTCCCATCAAACTTATGTATTTCCACTTTTGACATCATGTTTAGCAAATGTTGACCAAATTTGACTTTTAGGTCAAATTAGGGCACCCCTAGTAAAAAGTTTGATTTTTAGGCCTATAAGGGGTATAATTTATTTTCATAAGATTTTTTATAGGTCATTTGATGCCTTTCAATGTTATATTAACCTTGGTCACTCTTTTCATTAGTCTATCATGTCATTTGGGGTGATTTCAAGGGTCTAAATAGTGTATTTAATGCTTTGTACGGGTTTATTGGAAAATGTGAAAGTGTAAAAGAGTTTTATCACATTCCATGTGTCCTAAGATGTCTGTATTAACTGTCACTAACTGAAAATTGTTGGGCTACTTAGAAAAAGGTAATTTTCTTGAAGAAAAGAGTGAGTTTGGCACTTGTACAGACTCCTTGGAAAGTGTGCCACTTGGAAAACATGTAAATATGAATCTTCACCTCCAAAATTCTAAAATACACATTTTTTTAATCTAAATTGACAATTATTTCTCAAAACCATTCTATCTCTTTTTCATCCTTCTTGGCATAAAGAAGTGACTTATATGTTTTGACTTAGTACAGACAACAGAAAGGGTTTCAAGTAGAATGCTCTTGGGAGGTTGTTTTAAACTCAGAGACATTAAAATACATATAATAATTTTGAGAAATGGTAAATTTTTCTTCATGAACCATCCATTTGAAGTGGACTATGAAAATTTACTAGTTGTTTGGTGCACCCTTCAGTTTTTCCTCCATTATAGATAAATGCATACAAACTAGTTACTCATATTTTCTCCATAGGATATTGGCCATGTCTCCTTACACCTCATATGATTGGTTTCAAGTTTGAAGTTGTTTTGATTAGATAATAACCTTGAAATTATAGACTGGTCTCTTTTAGGTGAAATGGGAAAGTTTCTTCCAATTGGTGGGGTATCAAACTTGTTAATGGATCCAAGAGGTTATTTTATATTCTTTTGAATGTTTCCAAGTATCCTTGACTTCCCCTTTTCACTTTTCATCCTATTTTTCCAAGCAATCTTCATGGTTTGCATGCATGGACACACTTCACCCAGTCTACCATTGGACTATGCATATGTAGGTGGTTGCAAAGATGATTTACACATTGGAAAGGATGTTTTTTATCTTGTTTAAATATTTTATTAGTGTATTTCATACACTTAAGTAAGTTCATAATGGATTTGGCTACCCATAAGGCCTTTGCCCTTCCTTGTTGCTCCATTATAGATATTCACTATCCATAAATGCAACTCAACCTTCATCTAACATGGTCCTCTTGATGATGTCATACTAAGACTAAAGTTTAATAGATGTTAAACCTTCTAAGAGTGATAATATTTCATTTTGGATAGTTGGTAAGGGTGTATGAAGTATTCATAAACATAAGTACCTTACATACTGCCCCAACCCACTTCTATTCCTATATGTGGCAATAACCACCTACTGGTGGACTTGATACAAGTATATAGGTCTTTTTATGAAAGGATGGCATGTGATAAACTATTTCTTGGAATTTTGATAGGTGTGTTTGACCATGAAAAACCTTTGTGAAGTGTTATATGGCTTAGTAAGTTGAAGGCTACCTTCAAAGGCATGAGATAACTGATATAGGGATACTTTCCCTAAAAGAATAAAATAAAGGACCGAACACCTTTTAAAAGGGGCATATAACATGTTTGATAGGGTCTTGAAGTATCTAGTTGAGTGAGCTTTATTGCCTCTATCATGGATAGGGCTTGTGCCAAAGATGGAGGTCAAAGAGTGGAGGGAGAAGGGTAATCTTGAGGCCTAAACTTTCCTTAAAAACATTAATTTTAGGTAGTGAAATATACAACCAAGGGTTCCAAATGGACATTTTAACTAGGTTGCAAACCTAGACTATATATACATAATGGTGAGGTATATCCTAACATATTAAAGGAGTAATTGAATGCAAAAGATCATGAAAAATAAGATGATGAGTTAAGTTTGGTTCCATTCACATATTTTATTCATAAATATTGCCCAAAAGGCTCACCTACAGGCAGACAGTAACCTAGGTATGTATTTGAACATGTTTTGAGGCATCTAAGGTAAGTAAAGGTGTAATCAAAGGTTTTTGTGACTTTAGGGTTCCAAGAGAGTCTCCAAGCATTAGGATAAAATCCTAGTCAACACAAAAGGTGACCTACAGGAGTCAAAAAAGGGTTATTCAGGTAGAATGTCTGAATCCTCATAGGGAAAGCTCAATTTGTGAGTCTAGAATGTATATGAGAAACACAAGCAAGTTGGAATAGTGAAATAAACATATAAAACCTATATCAATACCTTTATCACCTCCATGAGCTCCTTGGAAATGTGAAAGAAATTTACATAAGGCCTAGTAAGCACCTACAGTCAGTAGTAATGGTGGTAGATAGTGAGCAATGGGGTGAGGTTTCCTAACTGTGGGTTTGGTATAAACATAAAATAATTAGTCACCTCATGGTTAAAAAATTATGTATGATTTAATTAAGTTTCAAAACATTAATCCAAAGGCCTAGCTCCTACCAAGCAACCTGCAGGCAAGGTTTAGAGACAGAACACCTCGGTCAAACTAGTGACTTAAGCTTAATGCTAGAAGTGTTGCCTTAGGACCTTAAAAGAAGAGCACTAATATAAGAAACACTATATGAACCTATAGGGGGTATAAAAAGTATTTTAACTTGTATTCAAGGTCAAGGAAGCCATATACACCTACATGTACTCTTGTACATGCAAAACATAGTCATAGTCAAGACAAATGTGCTTAGTCCTAGCTAAGCAAAGTATGAGGGAAAGTGAAGAAGGATGAGGTGATGAATTATAAATTGGTAATATGTTTCATTATTAAATATATAAATATACATATATCACAAAATATAGAGAGCTATATCTCCCATCAAGTAACACATCACTCCATGTGATCAAACTTTACATAGTCTGCCCATAAAAAACTTAGTCTTGGATTGTGAAGCAATTAAGGGTCAAATGACCTAGTAAAGAGATGAAATTTTATGAAAGTTATGTTTATTATTTTGGAATACTTATCAAATAATTTTTTTTAATGAGGAAACATGGTAACACCTCTTTATCCTGTCTCAGAGGCAAGGCACTCTTGAAGAGCCAAAAACCCTATCAGTTTGGAGAAGAAAGGTGATGAAGGGAGGTAAAGAGACGATTGAAAATTTTATAAGAGTTTTTAAAGATAAAAAATATCCATTAAAATTTTTATAACACCTCACATAAGTTTTAAATTGAGCATATTAACCTAAATCTACAAGAGTTGCCTAATAGGCCTAAAGGCAGAGTTGAAGCCTAGATGCCAAATTAAGAGCCATCTTCTTTCCTAGTGTGAAGTGAGATATTTAACCTATTGATACATGTTTATGATTTTACAATTTAATTTTTAAAAAAATTTATATACAAACAAAACACAAGGAGGGTTATTTTGACTAAAGGAACAACTCAACCCTACTAGGCATGGTGAAGCCTAGTTTCAAAATACAAGGTCAAACTTCATCCTCACCTTAGACATGTATTTAAATGGATTTAAATAGGTTTATGAGGTCACTCATAAGGTTTAAAATCTATTATAGCTCAAATAAAACATAAATAGATCCAAATTTGACTCAAAAACACATCAAGCTCATTGGAAAGGAGAGAAACAAGCACGATAGGTCAAGTTGTGATGCTCACATCATTCATGACACTTTTCATGGAGACTAGAGAAGTTAAGGGAAGTTATCAAAAGTATTAAATTCCATATTTTTTAATTGTTTTTCAGGTTGGATGTTTAATCTTTATGAACCAACCTTAAGACCAAAAAACATGCTAAAACCCTTGTTAAACCCTTATTAGGACTAGATTAGAGAAATAGAGTTGTATAGCTAATATAATGAGATAATTTGATTAGTATGATGATTTTATGTTATATCATACTCCCTATATCTAATTCAAACCAATATAATCTATATGAAATTATACATATGGAGGTAAAAATGGGATTTTTCTCACTATTTTATGTGTTGTGCAGGCTATAGGAGGAGTTAGGAGATTAAACCATGTTTTGGAGAAATTTTGACACTTATAATAACTCATAATATTCATATAATTCAATTAAATGGATTATAATTTCCCTAATTATGTGTTTTAACTCAGCCAGTCAACTCTAGCATATTGCACAAGCTAGTGAGAGAGATGAAAAACTTTACTTAGACTTATTTTAAAGCTTCACTGATGCTTATAAATAAATGGAGGGTCTTTAAAATTGTAATTAAATCTCTCCCATGTATTTTCCTAGGCAACTGATTCCAAATTTTATGACAAGTATGCTAAGTGCATGAGAAGGAGGTTTTCTAGAGTGCAGGTGATGATGGCTCTCTTCCAGGTGATTCTATAAGACAAGACATGAAACCAATTCATGAAGAGGAATTTTTGAGATCCTTCCCTTCCATTCCAATCATTTTACATACCCTTTATTAGTTAAAAGTCACTCAAACATGCCTAATCATGAAGTCAATTTTTTGTGCAAGGAAAAGGAGTTTAAGGCCACTTTGCATAACTTTGATGACTTGGATTGACACTTGTTGCTACTAACCTTGTAATTTTCTACCAATATCATATTATAATTCATGTATAACTTATTTTATCAGTTTCACAAGCGTCCTTGTGACCCTTGGACTTCTCTTTCTCTCTCTATCTCTCAAACTCTATAAGAGTTGGCCATTTTGGCATTGTATTGGATGTTTGACCTGAGTATGGTGAATCCCTTCTCATTTGTATACATTTTGATCAATAAAATGACTAATTTTTACCTCTTGATGACTATTAATAAGTGTTTTCCAATTTAATAATGAATCTTGTTTAGTGAACACTATGGATTCCTTGCATGTGGTCTCATTCTCTCACCTTGTTTATAATTGAAAAACTTCTTGTAGGGCATGTGAAGTGTTTTAGGAGATGTGAAATTTTGAGTGAGTTATTATATTTATTATTTACAATTAATTTCTCTTGTTTATTCATCCTATATTTTCACATTCACCCATGACCTCACAATGTAACATTGATGTGAGAAGAGGAAGATTTCAGGAGTGTATGTTTTAGTTTTTTTCTTGGTCTCAAGTGTAGAATGCAATTGGTTGGAAGTTATCAAATTGTTTTGGTGTATCACCTCCTTAGTTTATATTTGCTTTTAGTTATCTCTCTCCATTTTCACCCCACAAAGTTAGTAGTAGGTTCAATCCTAAGTAGTACATCAAGGGAGCTAGCCCTATCTAGATACTCATCTCATTCCTTAGGCAACCCACAAGCCTAGAGGTGATTCCATTGTGCCACATAGATGAGGAGAAATTTACATAATTTCAAAGGGTATAAATATAAGTGACAACAAAAACCTTGAATAGGTACTATTTGAAGTTAGAGTTTGAATAATATTAGGGTTTTTATTGGCTTGACTATAAGATTAACACTAGTTTGTCTGAGCATTAGTAAATTGTGGCTGATTTTTTGAATTCAACATTTGATCGAGTCTCTGCCTAATCTCATCCAATAAGTGGTTTATTTTATCCACATCTCCTTTACTATCCATATCAAACTATATTTTTTCCACATTTTACTCAAGCTAAATATCTTTGTGATATGTTGAATAAAACCATGGAATAGAAGATCCAAAAATTCCATTTTATAACTCCATATCCTTTTTGTTATGAGTTTTTCTTGGACTTTTGAAACCCTTAACTTGTCCCCTATTGTTTGGTCATACCATATAAATGTTTGATATTGCTTAAATGATTTTATACTTTGAACAAACTTTGAATAAATTGTTTCATAATTAGGTCATCCTCAAACTTGAAATTTTAAAGAACATACCCTAACTATAATTACATAAAATTTAAAAAAAATGTAAATAAAGCATATTAATTATTAAATTTGTAGCCTATAGAATTAATTAATGAAAAACCTTAAAATATTAATAATTCTTTCAAAAAACTACCACAAAAACCTAGTTTTTTGAATATAGCTTCCTTTAATGATCCCCCAATTTCAATTAAAAAATTGTATAAAAAATATAACCCTTTGAGAGATATAGGTGGTTCCTTAAAAATGGGGTTTTAACTACACCTTTACCCAAATCAAAGCTTGGCACCACTCATAATGAAATTAATATGCCACTAAAGGAGAATCAGAATAATATATCACAATATGATTAAAATAAGAGAAAAATAATGAAGAATATGACTAAGTCACTTTGAGAGGCCAACCTAAAACACTTAAAATAATAATAGAATATGAAATATGATGATAAAATACTACCACTACCTATTACATATACCATAATTATGCTATTGAAATAGCCTAGGTCAGCGCTTATAACAATATGAACCTATAAAAATGATCATGACTTAATGAAAGATTATGATATCCATAAGTCACCCACACATTTCCCAATACACATTATAAGTTAAGGGCATAATAGTATAAACACATTACAACATTTAGACCATTTAAAGTCTCCTTCTAAAGTAACCTTAATGACAACTAAGAATTTATTTGTGGAAATTTGAACCCTTAAGTGAGATTTAAAGTTGCAAGTGGGTAGTATCCCTAAAAAGTGACGTTAGGGTGTTTTTAAAACACCTAAGTTTAGTAGGTAACATTAGGGTGACTTTTGAGACAAATTTGGGGTGACTTTAGAAGAAATATTAGGGTGTCTTTAATAGGTGGTATTTAGATCTCTCTAGAGGTGACATTAAAGTGCATTTATAGGTGACAATGGGGTGACTTAATAATGAATATAGTTTGACTTTATGTGTGACTTATATCTATCTTTAGGTGTGACATTGGGGTGTCCCTAAAGGTGACTTTGTTGCCATTTTTAACATTATTTTAGTCTCTAACTAAATTAGTGACTTGGTTGGTTATATTGGGAGTTAAATTAGGTAAAATTTATCCCTTAAAGCCTAATTATGATAACCTAATCTAATTTAGGTTAGATCTACCCTAATTAAGTGCCCCATTAAAACAATGAATTGATTGGTTAGATGGAATATGTAATTATGTAAAATTAAGTTCCTAAAATCTAATTATGAAAAATTAATCTAATTTGGGGATTTATTTTCCTTAATTGAATTTCCCATTCAACCAATCACATTATTTGTTTGATATGCATCATAATTGGGGAAAATCAAGCCATAATTCTAATTATGACAACCTAATCTGATTTGGATTTAGTTTACCTTAATTGAGCACCCAATTTAACCAATCACATGATTAGTTAGATGTAGGATTAAATTATGGAAAATTGAGTTACCAAAACCTAAATGCAATAACCTAATGTGATTTAAGGCTTAATTTTTTGTAATTGAGTATCTCATTTAGCCAATCACTTGATTGGTTGGATAGATGATGAAATTAGGGAAAATTGAGCCATTGAGACCTAATTGTGACAACCTAATGTATTTAAGGCTTAATATTCCTTAATTTAGTTCCCCATTCAACCAATTACTTAATTATTTATATGTGGGTCATATTTATGGAAAATAAAGCACTCAAAACCTAATTTTGACAACCTAATGTGATTTAGGGCCAATTTGTTTTTAGTTGAGTATCCTATTCACCCAACCACTTGATTGCTTACATAGGAGACTAAATTAGGGCATATCAAGTTTTGTCTTTCCATAATTTGTATTAATATGAATTTGTTAATTAATACACTATGTTAATGGATATGGAGTTAGGTTGGAGCTTTGTTTTACTATAAGACCCTACTAGATCTAGGGTTTATGAGCCATCAACATTGAAAATGAAGGAAAGGGTTAAGAGGATGTTGGTAGTTATCAACTCTAAAGCCCATGAGTAGGCATATGCATGCCTTCAACAAGATTTTAAATTATAAACAAACCCTTAAAGGTAACTCAAGAGGGGGATATCAAAGGTTGAAGTTTAAAAATTGGAAAAAATGATCTCGACAATCCACAACTCTCAAGCAAGATTGGGTATATCTTCTGAGATAGGCTTGGTGGCTAGCAGTGTAACATCAGAACCTTCTATGCCAAGTCAAAGTATAATGGACCCAAATAGGCATATTATAGGTGTAGATGTGATTCTTTGGGATGTTCAGGCTGGTAAGGATAATTTAGGGATGGGTAAATCCTTTGTAGATGTCATCACTAAGTTAGTTACCCTAAAATAAAGAGGGGATCCACTTCTACATGTAATTGATAGTATCCCTTCACTCTTCTCAGGGGAGGTAGTGACTAAGGAAATTCTCAAGAATGAAGATTAGTTTACCTCAAGGGGACTTATTTGCAAATTTGATAGGTATTGGCCCAACCTACTAGCTTTACACTATTGGGTCTTTAAAAATTGGCAACTACTCATGGAGGATAACTTAGAGATTTATCCATGTGTGCAAGACAAGATATAGATCTAGGACCATCATCTAATTTTTATGAAACCCTATTTTGTTGATTTCAATCCCATGTTGAAAACTGTAACAACCAGACCTATGTGGATTTGGCTACCACACCTTGCTCTACAATTTTGGTCAACTTCCTACTTCTTGAGCATTGGGAATGCATTGGGTGTGTTGCTGATGATATATGCCTTGACTACGGGCTTTATACACACCACTTTAGCATGTATTTTGGTGATGATGGACATTTCATAGAAACTCCCAACCAACATTAACCTAAAAATCAAAGACCAATATTGGATTTAGTCTTTAGATTATGAAGGAATCCCCTTTAGATGCATAAAATGCTTTGATACAAGTCAGTCGATGGTGAAATATCCACACTCCAAGTAAAATGTTGTAGCTTCTTGGTGGAAAGACACCCTACCTTCTCACCTAAAAATTATTGCAAATAATCATCGATATAGTAAAATAGAAGAAAATTGTTAGTTTCTTCTCCAATAAAGACTACTAAAAATTAAATCATTGGTGATAAGCTTGTGGTTGGGAACCCAATCCCAACTAAGATATTATTGAGTAATTATTCTTTATAATTAGCTAAGGAATGGATGGTGGTCAATAAAAAGATGGGGTGGATAGCTCTAGAATCAACTCCTCAAATCATGTGCTCTTGTAGCTTGAAATGGAAAAATGGAATTTCTAGTGGAAGTGGGAAGCCATGCAAAAGATCTCAAGTGGTGGAGTGAATCCTCAACATGTTGGTATCATTTAGTTTAGAATTACTTTTAGGGGTCCCATTGTTGGTTTTTGGCTCTTTCAAGCTTGATTTTGGCCTCTCTCGAGCTCCTCAAGCTTGAGGTATTGGTGGTTTTTTTATAATCCTAATTTTTTGGTTTTTAATAAAATAGGTAGGGGACTTGTCAACCCTCAATCATCTATCAAAAAATATGAATTAATTAATATAATTAAGATATAAATTGTATAATAATTAATATATGTCACTCAAGCATACATTCCAATGTAAAATAAAGAAACTAATTTCAATGATTCAAAAAATGACATATGTTAAATATAGGAAGTACAACAAAGGGATGAGCACTTAGCTTTTCTAGTTGACTAACTGTGATTATATTCTGGAAGTGGAAATTAGGATAAACCAAACCTATGGTTTGTTCAGTGAACCATAATTTATTTTTTGTCTACATAGGGTTTGTTTCACTAGTTTGGGTTAGTGTCATCGGTCTATATTGACATATAATGGTCAGTATTAACATGTGATACTGATGAATTATGATTATATGGTCACCTTCACTTGTATTTGTGTGCTTTGTGTCTACAATATTGAACCCTTATGATGTGCATAGATCTATAAATCAATATCCTTCACCTTTAAAATGTCGATGTGCCTATGACATCTAGAAAGATAAAAAAATTAAGAAAATATAATTATAATGGGTTGATATGATACTAATCACCCTCATTTAATGATTGACTATTACCAAAAAAATTAATACACTGAGGAGATCAAGCCACATGAAGTTCTCCCACCTAGTGTGATTATGAAATTGTGTTCCTTAACTATATGTATGCAGCTAATTTTAATGATTTGATACATGATAATGTTTTATTTGAATTGGTTTTTAATGTGCCTTAGAGTTAGATTATGACTATTCCTAGTGATAGGTTTGTGTTGTCATTTTGAGTTACAACCTTTGAGGAGGTGTTTCAGGTCTCCTCACCTAATTGACACAATGGGAAATCTCTAAGGTTGTGGGTGGACTATGGATAGAGAGAACCTCTAAAGAGGGTTGGCTCCCTTAGTGCTACACCTAAGACTAACACTACACCTACTCAAATTGTAAGGAAAAAGGAAAGATAAAGTTGAAAGAAAATGAAAAAAATGGTGATGCACCAAATTGTAGGTATCCTCTTCTTGACCATGAGTTGATAACAAAGTTAGGACAAGGCTGAGTGTAATCACACAAATTCAAACAAGTCTCTAGCATAATTATTTTAATATGGAGGTTGTAGTTGATACATCAGTTATGAGGTGCAATCAACATGCATATAATGATGTACTAATAAAGGTATTCCACACTTACCATTTGTAAAACCACTTGATAAACACCATATGACCTATAAGAGATAACCTACTCACAAAGAGGTGATAATGAAGATGAAAAGAACAAGGTGATTGAACATCAACACTGTCATTCATAAAAAATTCAACATGAACACACTAAATGTGATATGAATAAGGTAAAAATAGATTACATTTACTTCAAAAGCAACAAGTATCAAGTTTAGTATGGATTCACCATACTAACTAGGAGGATGATTTTTACAAGCCATTTAAGGCCAAATATATATAAGATGAATGAGAGAGGAGGGGAAGACACTAAAAATCTCATGAAAGATGACACGGTCCTTTTTTAGTTACAAAATAGAAGTATCCCTCAATAAAACATGCAAATAAGTATTGTCATCTTATTTTTAATGCACTAGGACAAGTGTTAGTGAATTTCTCAACAAGGGATGTCATAGGATATTATCAAGGTTGACTTGAGTATTCTTGAAACTAATTCTCTTATTTTGGAGTTATAAGTCCACTTCATGAAGGGAAGTTACAAATTTCTACCTTGACACATGGCATACTTGACCATCCTTGTCATATTTTTATGCCATCCTTGGACCTTGAAGTTCATATCCCATGTTGGTGAAGGTGAAACTTAGGAATTATACTTCCTCATACTATGCTCTCTGCCATTAGAACCTACAACTTAATGTCAAGGCTTGTTTGATCCAAAAGATTGTTGTGAAGATAAAATTATCACTCATATTAGGTCTATTCTTAGCTTAAAGATTGTCTCAAAGATATTGTAAACTCCAAGGTCTTGTATAAATCATACCATCTCTGTCTAATTTTATAAACCATCTTCAAAAGAGTCTTCACAAGTTACTTAACAAGAAGTTTGGAGTTGTTGTAGGTGTTCTTGATAGCATGTTCAATTTGTCATAAGGTCTTAAGATTGGTACTTATCTAAAAAATAAATCTTCAGACTTATATATATTCCACCTTCTTATTTACTACCTAAAAAATCTTAATGTATAGTTAAAATTCCTTGAAATAGGCCTAAAATACTACCAGAGAATTGTGTTCTCATAACATCATGAAGTGGACAAACTTCTTGTGCATTGGAGTTCTCAAACCTGACTATAGTCATCAAAATGGGTTTTTATATCATATTTATCATCTCTAAAGGGTGCATATTAGATACCAATATGGTATCTCAAAGATTCTCATGCCTCAAATGACCTCAAGAAGATCTGTAAACTTATTTCTCTATGTAAATAAGAAGACAGTCTTCATCATGACTTGGTTTAAAGACTTGAAAATGGTTATATTAAGATGAATACCTATTATATGGATGGTATAAGGTCATTATAATTATACGTAATCCTGAAAATCATTTGCTAATGGTTAATAAATTCAAACAGAGCCAAAAGCATGAAAATATGCCTAAATGTGCAATTTTAGACCATTTTCATGCATTTCTCCTTCACATGTGCCAATATTTTGGATCCAATAGGTTCCCATGATGTTTGAATATATAATAAAGGTTATTTTAATGAAATTTAGGTGCATTAGGATCACTTGATAATGTGTTTATCTTCATTGGGCTTCTTGAGGGAAAAAGGTAATTTTAGGTCTCTATCTTATTAATGATTATTCAGAGTATAGGCCCTTAATTGATCAATAAAAGCCATAAGTTTGTAATTAATATACCTTATAAACATCACCCAATGTAATTTTTTCCCATGCACCTACTTGTTTAAATTCTCACATGAGAAACAAGGCCATATTAAGCTTCAAGCTTGTCTGTTATGCATTGAAGAGGGTTGTGTGAGCAAAAAATGGTTCCAAATGCTTGATTTTGACTTTAAAACACCTTATATAGGATTTATACATGCCCCAAGACTTCCACATATGGTTTTCCAGATCACTTTGATCATTAAACTTCATATAAATTGCATTAGCCCATGTCAAGGGTTTGTAGGTAATTTTTTATGGTGTTGACCCTAATGGTCTTCTTCTGGTGTTTCCTCCTCATTCCAAGGATTCCAATCATTAAATAAACTTTATTAGGGGTCATTCACATCCTATATAAACCCTTATAATATATGTTCAACAAAAAACTTTGTCTTCTCTCTCTATTTTTTGTATGCAGGCCTATAGATGCCTATTATAAGCTTAAAACCAATTCAAACATGTTTTTTAGTTAAATTTGTTGGAGAGTTGTAAATGATGTCATAGTGATGTCATAGAATTGTCTTGGTGAGTGGATAAAGTGCCTTGATAGACTAAGTGACACTAACAAAGTGTGCAATGTGTATATCTTAATATGCTTGAGATTGGCTTGGTTGTTCTTCAGAGTTTGACTATTTAAAGATGGTTAGGGATGAGTCTGAAGGATTGAGGATGTGCAAGAGGTCCCATAAGATGTTTTATATGTTTTGTATATTTGAGTGTATGAGTGGTTTTCATCCAATTCATCATTGTGTTCATCTAGACATTTTAGTCTAATGGTAGAAAATTTGAGTAGGTAGATTGGTGATGTCATAATTTCCACATGTGGATGAGTCAAGAGGAGTTGGTCATATGGTTGTGATCAAATTTGTGCCTAGTTTCTATGTGCTAAATCTTAAGTCATGGATGAAACATGATCAAATATATGAGGGTGAAAAGTTGGACTCTAAGATATAAATCAATATTTTCCCATACTTAAATAAAATTGCATGTGGTTAGAAAGAGGTGAGTAATCATGTTGATGAGGTCAACATTTGCACGCATGGAGGTGTCAGGATAAAATTATCATATGGGTTTACTCATTTTTAGTCCTAATTTCTATGTGATAAATATTATATCATACAACTAAGCATGTCAAATATATTCATATGGAAATTTGGGATACCAAGTAGTTTGACTGTGTTTTTCCATACTTAGCCAAATTTGCATATGACAAGAAAAGTTGATTAGGAATTTTCATGGTGTTATATCTTACAGGTATGAAGGTGTCAAGAGAAACTGATCATATGGGTTTATTAATTTTTTAGCCTAGTTATTTTTTTTTAAATTTTATATCATGTAATAAAGTGCATCAAAATATATACATGTACAAAATTGGGCTCCTAGGTAATTTCATTGTGTTTTCCCATACTTAGCCAAATTTGCATATGGTAAGAAAAGCTAGGTAGGAATTTTGATGTAGTTATATTTCACATGTGTGGTAATTTAAGGATAATTTGATAATATGGGCTTGTTTATTTTTAAGCCTAGTTGATTTATGATAAATTTCAGATCATGTGATGAAGCATGTCAAAAGATATGCATGGAAAAAGTTGGCCTTCCCAGCAAGTTTTGACATAGTTGGCTCTATGACAAAATAATCTGAGTAAGTAGATTAATGTAAATATATCTCACTCATACAAGGGTTTAAATATTAGTTTATTATATGTATGGATTCTACTTTGAAATTTGATCATGTGGTCTAAATTCTAGATCATGCATCTAAGCATAGCAAAAGTTATTGATTTCCAAAGTACGCTTTCCAGGCATATTGTAGTTGGTCCCCATAGTCAATTTTCATGATTTTAAAGATATATACCTATTTGAGATCCAACATTTCACAAGAGTTCATACCTCAAGATCTAATAGTGTGTGTAGATTTAAATGGGTAAATGTGACATCTATTTAGCAAAGGTAAAGATCGAGCAAGTCTTAAGGAGATCGATAGAGTGTGTTTAGTCAAAGATGTTAGGTTACACGAGATGAGGTCAAAGTGACTAAGGTTTAATGTTTGAGCATTGAAACCTATGAATTGAATTTCAAAAAATATTAATGATGTGTAATTAATCTAATTATCAAGGACATGAGATGCGAGTAAAGTGGTCAAAGTTTAACTGTGACCATTTACATTTAAATATTTGAATTTTACAAAGGGAAAAACCACTCTATGGTATTTTACCCATCACTTTTGATCCAAGATGAATTTACTCATGTTGTAAAAATAAAATATGAAGAGGACTCCATGGAACATCTAATGAACCTGATTTAAAGATCTATAAGTGTGTACAGTCAAATATATTAAGGTTAAAAGTTGATTGTGTGTTCGTTCATGTTCTATAAGTGACCTATGAAGAATATTTGAACTTGTATAGATACTATTTCAATGTTTCATGATTAATTGGCTATTGGGAAGTGCTTTATATACCACAAGGATGAATTGTGTGCATTATTAAGGATTGATTAGTCATATTTTGTATGAACAAAGGCTTACAAGGTGACTATGTGCATAGAATGTTGTTTGAGCAATTTGTGCTTAAGAAGAAGGGTATTGTGATGGATGTTGGAACTTAAGGATGACCTATAGATCATATGGAATAGTTCCATACATTTTTAAAGTGTTCATATGTTTTATTTTTATCATAGAAGTATCAAAGAGTTGAATAGGTCTCTATAGGACCTAAAAGTGACTTAGGCCTATTTGAAAGTGGATTTTGCTTAAGTGTGACCCATGTGAGATACCAAGGGTGAAGCATGTTTAGTGGTTGACAAGGAAATATTGTGATCATGTTAATTCATGATTTCTATATAAATTATGGAACCAAATGAAATGGTTTCTAGGCATGTGGAAGACTTTAAGAGATAGATTTGTAGAGGCTTGAGTGTGGACAATATTTGTTAAAGCAATGAAAAGAGGAAATTGAGTGTGCCCAATGGTTGGGTTGATGAATAGAAAATATTGAAGACTGTGTGTATGACCTTTAGGTCATAATTATGATGGAAAATTAGTGCTCTTTTAGGTTGAAGGTGAATAAAGAGGGTTATGCAAGTGGAGTAGAGTGAAGAGTTGAGGAGAAAAGAGAGGAAGTGTGCCCAGTGGATGGGTTGATGAGAAGAGTTGGTTCATGATTGTGTGTATGACCTGTAGATCATATTTCTATGTTATAACAAGTGCTCTTATAGTTTTGATGCTTTGAAGTGTGAGTAAAGGATAGGTGATGTTTGTGTGAACTTGAAGGATGTTTTTGAGGTAGATCAGAGTATGGTCTGTGTGAATGACCTCATGGTTAGATTGTTATTATGGTGATAGAATCATTGTAGGTGTGTTGAAGTGAGTGTGAGTGAAGAGTTGGAGAGTGGGATTAGTTGGGATATGTAATGTGACATAATTGATCTTTGTGTGTTGGTACAAGTATGTAATGTGCTTTGGCCAATAGGGAGTATTAGATGTAAGAGTGAAGGTGAAGAGTGATAAACAAAGATCCAAAATCAAGTGTTGAAGACATCAGTTCTCATGTGGAAGTGTTTAAAGGAGGTTCTAAAGGAGTTGATCTTTCTTAGGGGCATTTTTTCCTTGTGAAATAGGTGTTTCACTAAATACCTTTGGTCAAGAGGATATGATCAAGGTTTGTTGGTCTAAATGAGTTAACCAGTCTCTTGTTTGTAATTTATTATAGGATGGTAGTCCATTTGTGTTGCAGGCTTGTAAGTGGATTTTATTCCCCGTGAGGGTTTCCCATAGGACTTACGTTTTTGATCTTGTGTATGTATTGAATGAATGAGATCTTTTGTTAATGTTGCTTGATCAAGTTGATATATGTTGATTGGTTAATATTTTAGAGGACTAAAACTAAAATTAAATTATATGAGCTCACTGATTTACACCCCTCTAATTGATTGTACCTCTAAAAATTGGTATTAGAGAAGGTCTTTTGGAAGAAGCTTAACAGCTTGAAGGATATTTTGAGTTGGTACAAATATGGATAAATAGTTGAAGGAAGAAAATCTAAAGTGGAAGGCTATGATCAAAGCACTTGAAGATCAAATATACACTTTAAAGAAAGATGCCAAAGAGGATGAGAATGTCATAAATGATCTCAATGTTTAGTTAGTAGATTCAAATACAAGTTTATGTTCAAAATAAAAGGACATCATGTTTGATGAAGAAGTTTTCCATGACAGTGAAGAAGAAGTTGATCTAGAAGTTGAGCTCATGGGTACACTTGGTGAACTAAACGAGCAAAAAAAGAGGAATCATAAAATGAGGAATATGATCAAACATCTTGAAGAATGAGTCAATTATCTTGAGTTAATTATTTTAGGCATCTCCAAGACATAATAAAAGAAGTATCAAGAATAGATTAGGTCTAATAAAGTGCAAGCATATAGATTGAAAGACATGGCCGACAAGGCTAAAGAGGATGGATAGAAGATTAGTATTTTTTAGGATCAGTTAAGGACTACAAATATAAATCTAAAAGCAAGAGAAGATGAGTTTATTTAGCTAAATGTTGAGATGGAGTCATTGAAGAGTGAGAATGAGAAGCCTAAGCAAGTGAAGGAGAATGAAAAATTGAAAAATAATGTTAGAAGACTAATTAGACAACATAATGCAATAAGGTATGCAAGTTCTTTTCAAGATCTTTGTTATACATATAATAAGTATGGTCATAGAGATAAGGACTATATAAGGAATTCAATCAAGTATGGATATTTATGGATCCATGATAGGAGTATTTGGCCAAAGATTAATCACAGTTCAAATCTATCAAAAGGTATGAAAGACATTACTTGTTTTAGTTGTCATAAGGTTGGATACTCTAATAAATTATGTCCAAGTGGAGATAATAGTTCCTCAAGGTATATCAAAGGACATGAAGCTTATATTGTGCATAAGAAAGGTCATTCTTGGTTATGGACACCAAAGATTATCAATGTTAATCACACTAGTCCAAAGGTTGATAAGAAAATTGATTTAGAAGAATGTGTTATAGATCAGTATAAACTCAAAGGTCAAGTTGATAAGTTTGTTGTAGAAGATGAGAAGATTCAAACTATGGTATGGAGAGCTAAGATAGTAAAGACTAAATAGACTAATCATGTTGTGTCCAAGAGTCTTGATGGATTGGTTGCTAATGTGGAAAAAGGATCATAAGTGAAGGAAAGTCAAGAGTTTCTATTATAAGCATTTGTTGAACATTCTAAATCAAAGAATATGACAAATATCTAGATAGAAAAGGAAAATCAAAATTTAGTTCAAGTCAAGCTCAAATAGAAAGCCAAGGTGATGATTAAAACTAGTTCTAAACCTAAGAAGAATAAGAACTATCAATATCAGATAACTGAGGAAAAGGAATATGAGAAGTTATGGGAAACTCCTAGTTTGTCAGGGTGTCTCTATCTAGGCTTCAAGGAGACACTTTTTAGTCATAGGATTGATAGGACCGAAACACCCCAAAGCTCTGACACAACTTGTCAGATTTAAGAGCACACATGATTACTAATGTATAAGCAACTAAACATGCGGAATCCAGAAGAACAAATAACTATCAATGAGAAAACACACAGAACATGAGAGGCAATATACAATTATATTTAACTCATTACAAAGGAATCTACAACAAAGAGGTGGCACTCTTTCTTCCACTTCGTGGGCTTACAGTAAACTTCCCTCCAGAGTAATCTTCTCTCATAGGTCACAACACACAGCTAACACAAGCTGTTGTTCACCTCATTGCACATCTGTACAATCGAGTACACAACTGTACTCCAAGTAGATCTCACCATGATCATGCCCCTGATGTATTGCTGTCACCTTGATCTTGCTTCCCCGCCGATCCTGTTCTGACCCTCGCATACACACATCCCTGCATATCAAACTTGATCTTACTTAAACACACATGGGGAATCCTACTTGATTCCACCATGGGAAGAACTCTCCAAGCTCTACATGGCTCTTCTCCAAATTCTCCACTTAACAATACAGCCCATGAGTCTATTATATAGATCTCATGCATACACTGATTAGACTTGTGGCTCAAGACTTCGAACAAGTCCTTAACATGCAAACTCCGTGTTCACTTAACTCACTGTTCATTAACAGGAGTTCAAACTGCTACAGGTAATCGACGTCGGTCCCTGCCCTCCTGGAGGTGACTGACGCCGGCCGATCTCTGCCGATGCCGGTTTCACTTCTGCGTCCCCTGACCGATGCCGGTTTTGGCCTACCGATGCCGGTGACTGCAAATGCTAGAAACCCTCCTGTTTGCCTTAAGGTGTAGCTTTTAGCTCCACACCCTAACAATCTCCCACTTGGAGATAAAGAGCTGCACCTGTACCCAAAACCAATACTCTGTCCAATCTGCATCCTGGCTTGTATTCCTCCTCAAGCTCCCACTTGAAGACAACCCACCACACTCCTTGTGGTGCTAAACCTGTGCCTAATTTTCTTCATTCTCATAGTGCCATCTTCTGCCTTGCTATACTCCCACTCAAACAGCAACCCCTGTGAGTAACCTATAATCAACAAACACTTAACAGATTTGGGACATCTGTTAGCCAAACTCACTCTAAGAACGTCCAACCTCGTTCTGATACCAATTGATAAGACTGAAACACCCCAAAGCTCTGACACAACTTGTCAGATTTAAGAGCACACATGATTACTAATGTATAAGCAACTAAACATGCGGAATCCAGAAGAACAAATAACTATCAATGAGAAAACACACAGAACATGAGAGGCAATATACAATTATATTCAACTCATTACAAAGGAATCTACAACAAAGAGGTGGCACTCTTTCTTCCACTTCGTGGGCTTACAGTAAACTTCCCTCCAGAGTAATCTTCTCTCATAGGTCACAACACACAGCTAACACAAGCCGTTGTTCACCTCATTGCACATCTGTACAATCGAGTACACAACCGTACTCCAAGTAGATCTCACCATGATCATGCCCCTGATGTATTGCTGTCACCTTGATCTTGCTTCCCCACCGATCCTGTTCTGACCCTTGCATACACACATCCCTGCATATCAAACTTGATCTTACTTAAACACACATGGGGAATCCTACTTGATTCCACCATGGGAAGAACTCTCCAAGATCTACATGGCTCTTCTCCAAATTCTCCACTTAACAATACAGCCCATGAGTCTATTATATAGAGCTCATGCATACACTAATTAGACTTGCGGCTCAAGACTTCGAACAAGTCCTTAACATGCAAACTCCGCGTTCACTTAACTCACTGTTCGTTAACAGGAGCTTAGACTGCTATAGGTAACCGACGTCGGTCCCTGCCCTCTTGGAGGTGACCGACGTCGGCCGATCTCTGCCGATGCCGGTTTCACTTCTGCGTCCCCTGACCGATGCCAGTTTTGGCCTGCCGACGTCGGTGACTGCAAACGCTAGAAACCCTCCTGTTTGCCTTAAGGTGTAGCTTTTAGCTCCACACCCTAACATGGTGGTTGTCAGACATTGTTTGATGTGAAGGTATGAAAAGAAGGTATGTTTGTGCATTCATTTCTATATATCTATTTGTTGGAGAAAAGAAGCTTGTGAAGAATGTTAGTGGTCCTATCTTAATAAGGAGTTGGCTTGTTGATCATGGTTTGGATGCTTTAGTTAAAGACAAGTTTTAAATATCTATTTGCATATTATTCTGTGGTAGATGCTAGGTGATCCTATAAGTTGGAAGCCTCTCTTCTTGGCCTAATCCTAGATCTCGCTAAACCTGTTAAGGCTTGTTGAGCAGTTATGTATGCCATAGAACTTTAGTGGCTCAAAGACATACATTATGTGAGGGGGATAATATGTGAAGTATCTCTGTATATGCTTCTTAAGAGACTCCTTTTAGTAGAGAAGCAAATTTTATTGTGAGGTTCTTCAGAAGGTCTTAGAAGGCAAGATAAGTGTTTCTGATTGGAGTTGGTGTGTCAAGATGGGAGAAGTGTTGTGCATGCAGTGTTTGTAGATATAAAATGGGTGTTTTTAAGTGACATAATAATATTTATGGAATTTCAAGAAGATTTTTGTGCTTCGAAAGGTATGTGCACTTCTATGTGTTGTGTTCCAGATAGTTTTGTATCGTGATGATCTTGTTTGTGCCTTTTGGAGGTTTCTATGTACTCTCAGTTTTATCTATCTTGTTACAAGTCAAAGACATGATATAATAGCTCAAGGTTATTAAAGGTATGAAGGATCAAATTTTGGTTCAGAAGTGTGTGATATTTGTCTCTAGGTGTGCAATAAGTTTCAGAGGTGGATGTTGACCAGAAGGAGGTTTGTTGACTCTATTTGTTTTGAGATTCTAAGGTTTTGGGCTATGATAGAAAAGTAGTTTAAATTATGAGTTAAGATCCTAGGATTATTAATATTTTGAAAGGGCCAAAAAATTTGCCAAATCAAGCTTCACAAAGATTTGAATATTTGTTTTTTTCAAGTTATTCAAGTTTTTGTCAAAATAGAGGCCTAATTAGCTAGTAGGTTCGTGAAATAAGTATGTTGCAGAGCATGAGATTGGTGATTAAAATTGGTGTGATTGAGGGGTAATATTATATTTTTTTATGCATGAATTTTTAGGTTTTGAAGTTGTGGCTACTAAAATTTGTGGACTCTGCGAGTCCCAGGTAGGGCTACAAGGAGACTAAATAGACCTAGTGAGAAGAAGAGTAATTTTGTTTAGTTTCTCCAAAATAGAAAATCATGAGTGTTTCAAGGTGAAGTTATCAATATGTTTTATAACATGTTTTATTTTTAGTGAGTGGCATGAAGTTTTGTTGATGTTCATGGAGGTGGCTTGAGTGAAAAGGCTAGCATGTGTGGTGGTTCTTTATGGTGTGTGGAGATCTGAAGATGCTTAAGAGGTGAAATGGATCATAAATCTTAAGAGGAGTCCCTCTTAGATTTTTTTGATGAGTTTTGTCAAATTTTAGTGTTTTTTTAATTCATTCTACATTGATTGTAGTGCTTGGTTGAAAAGAGAGTTGGCATGGAGCAAGAGGAAGTTGTTAAGACAAGAAGAGGCAAGCTCAAGGTAAGGGGGAGTTTGTATCATATTTATAATATGTTACTTTCTTATTAATGGTCTTTTCAAGTCCTTAGTATTATTTTTTTGCCACTTTTTCAATGTGTCAAAGGGAGAGAAAGTTCCTATTGTGAGAATTCTTGAAGAGAGAGAAGGTGAGTTGTATATTACTATATGATATTTGTTGACATAAATGACAAAGGGAGAGATTGTTGGAGAGTTATCAATGTTGTCATGGTTATGTCATGGAGTTGTCTTGGTGAGTGGATGAAGTGCCTTGATAGACTAAGTGACAATGATAATGTGTGAAATGTGCATATCCTAGTATGCTTGAGGTTATTTTAGTTGATCTTTAGAGTTTGAATATTTAAAGATGATTAGGGATGAGTCTAAAGTATTGAGGATGTGAAAGAGGTCCCATAAAATATTTTATATGTCTTGGGTGCTTGTTTCCATGAGTGGTATTCATCTGATTCTTCATTATGTTCATCTAGACATTTTGGTCCAGTGGCAAAAAATTTGAGTGGGCAGATTAGTGATGTCATAATTTCCATGTGTGGATGAGTTAGGAGGAGTTGGTCATATGGTTTTGATCATATGTGTGCCTAATTTCTATATGATAAATCTTAAGTCATGCAATATGATAAATCTTAAGTCATGCAATAAAACATAGTCAAATATATTAGGGTGCAAAGTTGGATTTTAAGATAGAATTCACTATTTCTCATACTTAGCCAAAATTAAATGTGGCCAGAAAGTGTTGAGCAAGCATGTTGATGAGGTCATCATTCACAATGAGGGCACAAAGTCTTCCCAAAGTCCTTTACATAAAAATGAAAAGAAAACACACTAAAAGGCAATTATGGGGGTATAAAGTCTCTCCATAGTTGACTCTTTAGGACACCTTTCTGACTAATTTCACTAATCATGCTTGTTGAATTAAAGGAACAGAAAATAAATCAAGGAAAAAGATGTAAGAATAGTTTCCTCAACAACAAAGATATCACAACACAAAGTCTAAAAAGTCGCTTTCTTATTCTAGTAATAAAATATGATCAACAAACTGAGCTCAAAGTCTCAGAAGTGCCTTTCAATTTGGGTAGAGTTTCATTATGATTGTCAAAAAGGAGATCCATTTACAATAGAAGAGAGTCCCTTATATAGCCTCTTGAAGAAGGACTCAGGAATAGTAACACATCATGTTGCATTAAAATTTGTTAAGAAGGTAGGGTGGAACTTAGGGGCATCTACCCATTTGCTTTTCTCAATGCAGAGAAACAAGTCATGCTATTGAAAGTTTACATCTTTCAATGTCCACCCAGTGATCTGATCCTTCTTCATTATTCCTCCTTTTTTGGTTATTTGAATTAGGTCGTAGACTCAATTCGATGCTCTATTCCTTAGTCACTTTCTGCTGGTCTTTAGCAATTGACATGTGGCACATTCTGCTGCTAAATAGGTGAAGACACATGGCAAATTTTTTGGGACTCTAAGAAACATTTATTGATAGAGGCTTTGAAACTTATTAGAAACTTAGAATCATGGGTGCAGACACTTGTCGCTCTCCATAGATTTACAACAAAAAAAGTGGCAACTTCCGCTTGCCTCTTGAGAATCTTACAGAGGATGACACGTGTCAACTTCTGTTACATTTTAGAAATACTATATAACTATGCGTAACTCATTTGGATTAATGTGGATGATGCCACTTGGCATGTTCTGCTTAACTTACAAAGGACATGTGGCAGCTTCTGTGGCTCTTAAAAGCAAAGTAAAATGAGACTTAGAAGATGACATATCCTTTGAGAGCCCTACAAAAGATGACACATGGTAGTCTCTGCTATGCTTTAACAGCCTTTGAAAACACTCGAGACTTATTTTAGATTCATGTAGATGATAACACATGGAATTCTCCACTGTGCTCAAAAAATGCTTAGGATGAGCTTAAAAACTTGTTCAAAACTTAGATGCAGACACATATCGCTCTCTATGGAGTTATAAATGAACAGGTGGTAGCGTTTGCTCGTCTTTGGAGAGTCAGGCAGATGATGACACATGGTGCATTCCACTTCATTTAGTTACTCATCCCTGGGCCCACCATGGTCTTTGCTCAAAATAGTGAAGCTAAGGGAAGAGACTGTGGATATTGACACTTGGAGGCTCTAAACAAGCTTCAAAAGGGACATGTGGCAATATCTACCAATTCATAGAAATAAATTTTAGTGGGGCTAATCCGTCGACACTTAGCAGCATCCATGGGATTTTATTGGGCTTTTGTCTCAGTCTGTTTGTTTTCCTTGGTCACTTTTTGCCACGAGAATTCCCTTCGCAAGGGCACTTGTGTCTTTGACTCTTGGGGCACTCCTTTGAACTTTGTCGCTTGAACCGATCGATTGAACCAACTTTGGTTCAGTGATTTAATGGTTAATTCCCTTGTTTCAGCTGAGTCTTTTTTATCTTTGTTGAACCAAATGTGTTAAACCACTTGATTGAACTTGCCTTTGAACCAAAGGATGAACCAAAATGTTGAAACAAAAGTGGATGAATTGATTGAATCGAAAGCATTGAACTGATTGAACCAAAGTGGTTCAAGCCTCTTTTGCTTAAATGCTTGTCGATAGACATTTTTGATTAAACCAAGGCACTGAACCAATCCTAAAAATGACCAAGTGATAGAAACAGATCTTTTGTTTGAACCCATTTTCAAAAATCGTGAATCCTATTGAACTTGTAGAAATGAACCTGCCTGTAGAGTTCGTAGAAATCAAGTCTATAGAAATCAACCTATAAATCCCATTGAACTTGGCCTACAAAGTCCGTGGATTTCCTCTTCCTACTGAGTCTATAGATTCAAGCCTGCAGAGTCTGTAGATTTATGAGAAGCTTGAAAAATGAGGAATTTGAATGCCCAAGACAAATTTTAAAAAGGAAAGAGATAATTTTGGTCTGTAGGACCAAAATAGTTCAAATGTTGTCCCAAAAATGAGTGATATTTTTGGGGGACAATAGCTGGCTTCAGTTGGGGAACTTCTATCAATTGAAAAAAGAATTGAAGGGAGTAGAATTCAAAATCTCCAGTATCTTCATGTGTACCATGGGGTTATGGAGTCATGCTACCTAGAAATGAAAGGCATCAAAAATGAAAAGAAATAAAACAAAATAGAATTAAAAATTATACAAATATACATATATAGAGATGATATGATCTGATACTTCAAGAGTTGAATTATTTCAAATGCTGCTTCTTGGGAGACAATGAAAATAGTGCTTTATTTTGGTAAACCAAAAAGAAGACATTTTTCCCCCAAAAATGGTGATAGGCGAATGGAGTTCTCTAGTAGAAAACCAATTTTTTGCATCTTCCCCTTGGCTTTTTCTTCTTCTTGTCTCATGGCAGGAGGTGGTCTTAAAACTAGAAACCATAACTCCTTGCTCTCTTGGTGAAGGGTTAATTTGCTTGATTTTGATTTGCGGAAACATGATCCATTACCATAATTGGTTGTTCTTCTGATTCAGTCCAGCATATGATTGGATTGTCCACATCAAACTCCTAACAAACTATCAGCTTAGCATCTCCTTTGATGTGAAGAAGTTTAATTTCTTCATCTTGAGCAATCTTTAGTCCAAGCAATATAGATTCACATCTAGCTATGTTGTTGGTGTTGCTGACTTACAAATTACATGAAGGAAGAATATCTCCTTAAGGAGATATCAACACTGTCCCAACTCCATCATTGGTGGAAAAATTGCTTTCATCATCAAAAGCTGATCTCCTATTAGATTTCTCTTCATTAGAGATGGAAGATCCTTCCTTGTTTATACTGTGCTCTACCAATTCTCTTGAAGCCTCATTTGGATCAATTCCTAGATTTTTAGCTACAAGACTTTTATCTATAGAAACATGAACATCCTCTATGGTACAAAAATAATTACCCCTACCTGAAGACTCAAATAGAATTTGTGCTATAGGGGCTAATGTTTGGGTGACCACATATTTTGCCTCCTTTTCAGGGAGCAATCTCTTCATCACACCTTGGACAGGGATCCTTGCTTTAGACAAGTCCATGCTTAGTTCTCCTCCCACATCCTTATAGAAATTTTATCCAAGCAAAATGCCATAAGATGCTGGGATGTCAACCACCAAGATATTCATCCTGATTCTCTTGTCTGGAAAGGCTGCCAATGCAAATTGGGCATCTTTAATTTGCCCCAGCAATGGTACTTGTTTGTTCTCCATGGAGAAACATCTCCTAAATGTCTTGGTCAATGTGAGACCCAGAGACTCAACTACTTTAGCAGGCATGACATTGTCAGATGCCCTGAAATCAATGATGCAATTGTTGAGCTAATAACCATTTTTTAATAGGAAAACATAGAAAGGTTCTATTTTCCTAGGGGCAGCTGGAGGAGTAAAGACAAAATTATTCAGAATGGGCATGTTCTTTGGAGTATCAAGAATTATCTTTTTAGCTTTTTGCCCTTTAGGGATGGTTTGGTTCTTGATACATTGTACCAACTTATCTAATTGATCAGGATTAGACTGCAAGTATTCAAATTCAGACATTTGTATTTCTGTCTTTTTGACATGATTAATTATGTCAAATGGCTGAATTGGACTAAGAACAGAGGAATGCATTTCAACCTTTTGGGTTTTATAATGGATGGGAGGAGGGATGGTTTGCAAAATAGGAGTAGAAGGTGAAGGTGAAATTGATGTACTTATATTTTGAGTGATCATCAGATCTTTTGACAAAAAAGGAAGAGGGGTTCCACGCTTAGCAATCATAACTGCTAGTTGAGGTTGCTCCTCTGTGTTCTTCTTATCAGGTTGTTGGACTAATTGGTTCTTGGATCTGGTAAACATTGCATATGATCCATCAATAGTTTCCCCTTTGTTTTTGGGTTCATCTTAGTAGTTTAAGAAACCAATGTGGAAGTCACCAGCTAATTCTTCTTGATCCTCCGTGAAGAGATCAGCATCATTTTCTTGATTTAATTCAAGCTAGAAAGAAAACTCTAATTTTGATTCAAGATATCCTATTGCTGAATTAGTTGGAAGAGCTTTCAAGGTAAGTTTCCCTTGTGGGGGAGGAAGGTGATTCTATTGCCCTTAATTCTTGGCAGCATTTCCCTGATATGACTGATTTGGGAATGTCCTTCTTGGCATATCTTTGTATGAAGGAACAAAAGACATTCCTTGCACCATTTGCTTTTTCAAAGCTAGCACTTCATTTGCTAGCTTTTGTACCATTGAATCAGTGGTGCCTATAGATGCATATTCAAAAGATGATAAAGGTCTATTTCTATTTGGATCTCTTCTTATCTTCCCTACTAAGATGAGATCATCTTCTACCTCAGTGACCAAAAGTTGGGCTACAGCAAGATCTATTTGACCAGCACGTCTCAAAAGAAAACTGACTTCAGGTAACTGAGAATTAATGAAAAAGCATTTGAGATTCTTAGTTGTAGGTCAAGCTATTACAATAATTTTGTTCCTCAATTTGTTAAATTTGGCTATGAAGTCTCTCATAGGCTCATAAGGCTCTTTCTTCATCTGTGTAAGTTGAGCCAGAAGTGCATGTGCATCTTTTGTAAGTTTGAATTTGGCTTCAAACTTAGCTTTGAGAGTATTCCAATCAGTTACTGACTGAGCTTGTAGATGATAAAACCAATCTGTAGCAGCACCTTGTAATGTTTCTACAAAAAGCTTGACTGCTACATCTTTAAATTCTACTTTGATTACTCCACAAGCTATGCTGAAAGATGCAATGTGCTCATCAAGATGAACTTTCCCATCACCATAGAACTTTGGGAAGTTCTTCCTTGAACTATGTGGAAGCTCATGTAGAGGTGGAGTAAGATTGAGAGGACCAAAAGCATTACCCTAGGGGCCTTGAACTGCCATTTTAGGATTATGAAAAGGAGGGATAACAAATCTCAGAGGGTTAACTGTTGGCAAAGCTTTATCAATAGTAGAAGTAGATACTTCATCTAGTAATGGAGATCTGACTTGAGTAGGAGGAAAGCTCTTGGTTTGTTGGAGATGAGATGGTGAAGGAAACATATCAAAATCACTTTGTTGTACCAACTTGAATACAGGGTCAAGAATCCCGTTAGCCCTTTGGCTTCATGTATACCTTAAATCTACCATATTGTGAAACAAAAATGGAAAAGAATTAACCTTTCTTTAGTTAAAGCTTGAGGCTTTAAACTGTGCACTCTTTTCTAGTAGCTCTGGTTTTTGTAGACCAGATAAAATAACAGAGGTGGAGGAAGATGGTAAGGCTATAAATGGATAATGGGTAAGGCAAGTAACGGAGTCATCAGAATCTATAATGGATAAGGGCTATAATGATAATGGGTAAGACACAAGTGAAGTTTCAATCTAAAACTTGAGGTTCTAAATTGCACAAAATTATGTATATCCCCAGTGGAGTCACCAAAAATTATTGGTTGAATATTTTGTCTATCAGCATACTGATAAACAAAATAGGTCTAATCAGCCAAAGTAGGAAGATTAGTCATCTAAATGTGTAGATTTACCACATTAGAAGGGGACTGATCTCTCTTCTCATCAAGGGGAGGTTCCCTATAGATAGGCTATATATATATATATATATATATATATATATATATATATATATATATATAAACAGAAAATAATACTCAAGGGTAGGACAAACCATCCATCTCTCTTTCTTTAGAGATGATGTGTGCAGATCAAAGGAGAAACTCAAGGAAAATGATAGAAAACACTCCTCTTCTTTCAGAATTACTATTCATCAAGCCACAAGAATACTCCAGGTAGTAACAACAAAATGTAACAAAGGATGTAATAACCAGCAAATTGAGATGCACCACAAAGTCTCCACCTAAATTGCTCAAGAGTAAGATACGAAGGACAATGAGGGCACAAAGTCTTCCCAAAGTCCTTTACAAATAAATGAAAAGAAAACACACTGAAAGGCAATTATGGGGGTACAAATTCTCTCCACAGTTGACTCTTCATGACACCTTTCTGACTAATTTCACTAATCTTGCTTTTTAAATTAAAGGAACAGAAAATAAATCAAGGAAAAAGACATAAGAACAGTTTCCTCAACAATAAAGATATCACAGCACAAATTTTTAAAAGTCACTTGCTTTCTTATTCCAGTAAAAAAAATATGATCAACAAACTGAGCTCAAAGTCTCAGAAGTGCCTTTCAATTTGGGCAGAGTTTCATTCTAATTGTCAAAAAAGAGATCCATTTACAATAGAAGAGAGTCCCTTATATAGCCTCTTCAATAGGGACTTGAGAATAGTAACACATCATGTTGCATTGAAATCTATTAAGAAGGCAGGCTAGAACTTAGGGGCATCTACCCATTTGCTTTTCTCAATGCAAAGAAATAAGTCACGCTATTGAAAGTTTACATCTTTCAATGTCCACCTGGCGATCTAATCCTTCTTCATCATTCCTCCTTTTTTGGTTATTTGAATTAGGTCCTAGATTTAATTCAATGCTTTGTTCCTTAGTCACTTTCTATTGGTCTTTAGCAATTGACGCGTGGCACATTCCACTATTAAATAGGTGAAGACATGTGGCAACTTCTATGGGACTCTAAGAAACATTTATTGATAGAGGTTTTAAAACTTATTAGAAACTCAGAATTGTGGGTGCAGACACTTGTCGCTCTCCATGGATTTACAATGGAAAAGGTGGCATCTTTCACTTGCCTCTTGAGAATCCTACAGAGGATGACACGTGTCAACTTCCATTGCATTTTAGAAATACTATATAACTATGCATAACTCATTTGGATTCATGTAGATGATACCACTTGGCATGTTTCGCTTAACTTAAAAAGGACACATGGTGGATTTTGTGGCTCTTAGAAGCAAAGTGAAATGAGAATCGAAAGACAACATATCCTTTGAGATCCCTGCAAAAGATGACACATGGTAGTCTCCATTGTGCTTTAGCGGCCTTTCAAAACACTCAAGACTTATTTTAGATTCACATGGATGATAACATGTGGTGTTCTCTGCTGTGCTCAAAAAATTCTTAGGATGAGCTTAGAAACTTGTTCAAAACTTGGACACAGACACTTGTCACTCTCCACGGAGTTATAAATAAATAGGTGGCAGCTTTTGCTCATCTTTGGAGATTCAGGTAGATGATGACACATGGCACATTTCACTTCATTTAGTCACTCATCCCTAGGCCCACCATGGTCTTTACTCAAAATAGTGAAGCTAAGGGAAGAGACTGTGGATATTGACACTTGAAGGCTCTCAACAAGCTTCAAGAGGGACATGTGGAAATATCCACCAATTCATAGAAACAAAGTTTAGTGGGGCTCAGCTGTCGACACTTGGCAGCATCTGTGAGATTTTTTTGGGCTTTTGCTTGATTTATTTATTTGCCTTGGTCACTTTTTGCCACAAAAATTCCCTTTACAAGGGCACTTGTGTCTTTGATTCTTGGGGCACTCCTTTGAAATTTATTGCTTGAACCGACCGATTGAACCAACTTTGGTTCAACAGTTCAATGGTTCATTCCCTTGTTTTGGCTAAGTATTTCTTATCTTAATTGAACCAAATGTGTTGAACCACTTGATTGAACTTGCCTTTGAACCATGTGTTTGAACCAAAGGATGAACCAAAATGTTGAAACAAAAGTAGATGAACTGATTGAACCAAAAGCGTTGAACCGATTGAACCAAAGTGGTTCAATCCTCTTTTACTTGAATGCTTGCTGATAGACATTTTTTATTAAACCAAGGCACTGAACCAATCCTAAAAATAACCAAGTGATAGAAATTGATTCTTTTGGTTGAACTCACCTACAAAAACTGTGAAGCCCATTGAACTTGTAGAGATGAACCTGCCTGCAGAGTCTATAGAAATCAAGTCTGTAGAAATCAACCTATAAAGCCCATTAAACTTGGCCTACAAATTCCATAGATTTCTTCTTCCTATTGAGTCGATAGATTCAATCCTGTAGAGTCCATATATTTTTGAGAAGCTTGAAAAATGAGGAATTTGAATGCCCAAGACATTTTAAAAAGGAAAGAGACAATTTTGGTCTGTAGGACCAAAATAGTTCAAATGTTGTCCCAAAAATGAGTGATATTTTTGGGGGAACACATTGCTCATTTTTTAAAAATAAAATATGAAGAGGACTCCATGGCATATCCAATGGACTTGATTTGAAGATCTTTAATTGTGTACAGTCAAAAATATTAAGGTTGAAAATTGACTGTGTTCGTGCATGTTTTATAAGTGACCTTAGAAGAATATTTGAGCTTGTGTAGATACTATTTCAATGTTTCATGATGAATTGGCTATTGGGGAGTGTTTTAAACTCCATAAGGATGTTCTTTGTTCATTATGAAGGATTGACCAATTGTATGTTGTATGAATAAAGGATTATAAGGTGACTATGTGCATAGAATGTTGTTTGAGCAATTTGTGCCTAGGCAGAAGGGTACTGTGATGGATGTTGGCACTTAAGGAGGACCTGTAGATCATGTGGAATGGGTCCATGCATTTGGAAAGTGTTCCTATGTTTTAGTTTGATTGAAGAAGTGTCAAAGAACTGAATAGGTCTCTGTAAGACCTAAAAGTGATTTAGGCCTATTTGAAAGTGGATTGTGCTTAAATGTGACCTATGTAAGATGCCTTAAGGGTGAAGGCATATTTAGTGGCCGACAAGGAAAGATTGTGATCTTATTAATTCATGATTTCTCTATGAATTATGGAACCAAATGAGATAGTTTCTAGGTGTGTGGAAGAATTTAAGAGAGAGATTTGTAAAGGATTGAGTATGGACAATATTCATTGAAGCAAAGAAAAGAGGATACTGAGTTTGCCCAATGGTTGGGTTGATGAGTAGAGTAGATTTAATAATGTGTGTATGACCTTCAAGTCATGATTTTTATGGTAGATTAATGCTCTTGAATGTTTAATATGAGAAAATAGGCTTGTGCGAGTGGAGCAAAGTGAAGAGTTGAGGAGCAAAGAGAGGAAGTGTGCCCAGTGGATGGGTTGATCAGAAGAGATAGTTTATGATTGTTTGTATGACCTATAGGTCATATTTATATGTCATAACAATTTTTATTGTAGGTTTTATGATATGAAGTGTGAGAAAAGGATAGATGGTGTTTGTGTGAGCTTGAAGGTTAGTTTGTGAGGCAAATCAAAGTATGGTCTATGTGAATGACCTCGTGGTTAGATTGTTGTTGTGGTGACAGAATTGTTACAAGTGTGTTAAAGTGAGTGTGAGTGAAGAGTTGAAGATTGGGGTTATTTAAGATATGTAATGTGTCCTAATTGATCTTTATGTGTTGGTACAAGTATGTAATGTGTTTTGGCCAATAGGGAGTATTGAGTGAAAGAGTGAAGGTGAAGATTGATAAAAAAGAGATCCATCATCAGGTGTTGAAGACATTAGTTCTAAGGTGGAAGTGTTCAAAGGAGGGTCTAAAGGAGTTGATCTTTATTAGGGGAAATTATTCCTTGTGAAACATGTGTTTCACTAAATACCTTTGGTCAAGAGGATATGATCAAGGTTTGTTGGTTTAAAAGAGTTGACCCATCTCTTGTTTGTAATTTATTATAGTATAGTAATCCATTTATGTTTCAGGATTGATAATGGGTTTTATTCCCCATGAGGGTTTCCCACAGGAACCATGTGTTATGTGTTTGATCTTATGTATGCATTGAATGAATGAGCTCTCTTGTTAATGTTGCTTGATCAAGTTGATGTATGTTGATTGGTTAATAGTTTAAAGGGCTACAATTGAAATTGAAATATCAGGGCTCACTGATTCACACCCCCCCCCCTTAGAAATTTTACCTCTAACAATTGGTATCAAAACAAGTCCCTTGGAGAAAGATTAATAAATCAAAGGAAATTTTGAGTTGGTATAAATATGGATAAATAGTTGAAGGAAGAGAATCAATAGTGGAAGGCTATGATCAAGGCACTTGAAGAGAAGATATGTATTTTGAAGAAAGATGCCAAAGAGGATGAGAATGTTTTAAATTATCTCAAGGTTTAGTTAGTAGATGCCAAGACAAGTTTGTGTTCAAAACAAAAGGACATCATGTTTGATGAAGAAGTTTACCATGACAATGAAGAAGTTGTTGAGCTTATGGGTTAACTTGGTGAACTAAAGGAGAAAAAGAAGAGAATTAATAAAATGAGGAATATGATCAAAGGTATTTAATCACAAGTTAGTTCTCTTGAGGTAATTTTTTTAAGCATAAATGACGATTTAAATGAAGAATAAGAAGAAAATAAGTATCAAGAATAGATCAAGTCTATTGAAGTGTAAGCATATAGATTGAAAGACATGGCCCACAAGGCCAAAGAAGATGAAGATAAGATTAGTATTCTTGAGGATTGGTTAAGGATTGAAAATAAAAATCTAAAATCAAGAGAAGATGAGGTTACTCAGCTGAAGGTTGAAATGGAGTCATTGAAGAGTGAGCATGAGAAGCCTGAGCAAGTGAAAGAGAATTCAAACTTTAAAAGCAATGTTAGAAGGCCAATTAGACAACCTAATGCAATAAGGTATGCAATTTGTTTTCAAGGTCTTTGTTATACATGTAATAATTATGGTCATAGAGACAAGGAATATATAAGTAATTCAATCAAGTATGGATATTCATGGAACCATGATAGGAGTATTTGGCCAAAGATTGATCACAATTCAAATTTGTCAAAAGGTATGAAAGACATTACTTGTTTCAATTGTCATAAGGTTGGACACTCTATTAAATTATGTCTAAGTGGAGGTAATAGATCTTCAAGGTATATCAAAGGACATGAAGCTTCCATTGTGCATAAGAAAGGTCATTCTTGGTTATGGAGACCAAAGATTATAAATGTTAATCACACTAGTCCAAAGGTTGATAATAAAGTTGCTTTAGAAGAATGTGTTATAGATCAGTCTAAACTCAAAGGTCAAGTTGATAAGTTTGTTACATAAGATGAGAAGATTCAAAATATGGTATGGAGACCTGAGGTAGTAAAGACTAAAGAGACTAATCTTGTTGTTTCCAAGAGTCTTGATGGATTGGTTGCCAATGTGGAAAAAGGATAAAAAGTGAAGGAAAGTCAAAAGTTTCTATTATCAGCATTTATTGACAATTTTGAAGCAGAAAATATGACAACTATCCAAATAGAAAAGGAAAATCAAAATTCATTTCAATTCAAGCTCAAAGAGAAAGCCTAGGTTTTGATTGAAACTAGTTATAAACCTAAGAAGAAGAAGAACTATCAATATCAAATGACCAAGGAGGAAAAGGAATATGAGTTGTGGGCAACTCCTAGTTTCACTATTTTCTAAGACATTATGGGTCAGGGTATTTCTATCTAGGCTTCAAGGAGACACTTGTTAGTCAAGGGAAGCTTGGTGGTTGTCAGCCATTATTTTATGGGAAGTTATGAAAAGAAGGTATGTGCATTCATTTTTATATATCTATTTGTTGGAGAAAAAAATATTGTGAAGAATCTTAGTGGTCTTATCTTGAGAAGGAGTTGGGCTTTTAATCATGGTTTGGATGCTCTAGTATAAAGATGAGTTTTAAATATCTATATGCATATCAATCTATGGTAGATGCTAGGTGAGCCTATAAGTTGGAAACCTCTCTTCTAGGCCTAGTCCTAGATCTTGCTAAGCCTATTAAGGCTTGTTGAGTAGTTGTGAATGCCATAAAACTTTAGCAGCTTGAAGATGTGCATTATGTGAGGGGGAGCATATGTGAAGTGTCTTTGTATATACTTCTTAAGATACTCCTTTCAGTAGAGAAGCAAGTTTTTTTTTATGTTCTTCAGAAGGTCCAAGAAGGCAAGAGATGAGTGTTTCCAATTGGAGTTGGTGTGTCAAGATGGGAGAAGTGTTGTGTATGTAGTGTTTGTAGAGATAGATTGGGTGTTTTTAGGTGACATAATGAGATTGATGGAATGTCAAGAAGATTTTAGTGCTCAAAAAAATTTGTGCACTTCTTTGTGTTGTGTTCCAGATAGTTTTGTATCTTAATGATCCTATTTGTGACTTTTGGAGGTTTATGTGTGCTCTCAGGTTTATCTATCTTATTGTAGGTCAAAGCCATGATATAAGAATTTAAGGTTCCTAAAATTATAAAGTCTCAAATTTTGGTCTAGAAGTGTGTGATAGTTGTCTCTAGGTGTGTAATATTTTTTAGAGGTGGATGTTGACTAGAAGGAGGTTTGTTAACTCTGTTTATTTTGAGATTTTAGGGATTTAGACTATGCTATAAAAGTATTTTGCCTTATAATTTGAGATCTGATGCTTCTTAATATTTTTAAATTAATGGTTTATCAAATCAAGCTTCATAAAGATTTGAAGATTTGTGTTTTTTAAGTTATTCAAGTTTTTGTCAAAATAGAGGCATAATTGGCTAGCAGGTTTGTGAAGTAAGTATGTTATATAGGATGAGCTTGGTGATGAAAATTGGTGTGCTTGAAGGGGAATATGATAGAAATATATACATGAAGTTTTAGGTTTTTAAGTTTTGTCTACTAAAATTTGTGGGCTCTGCAAGTGTCAAGTAGGGTTATAACAAGGAAACTAGACAGACCTAGTGAGAAGAAGAGTACTTTTGTTTAGTTTCTACAAAAGATAAAAGCATGAGTATTTCAAGGTGAATTTATCAAGATGGTTTATAACATTTTTTTAATTAGTGAGTGGCATGAATTTTTATTGATGGTCATGGAGGTGGCTTGAGTGAGAAGGCTAGTAAGCCTATGTGGTGGTTCTCATGGTGTGTGGAGATATGAAGATGCTCAAGAGGTGCAATGGCTCAAAAATATTAAGGTGAGTCCCTCTCAGATTCTTCTTGGTGAGTTTCATTATATTTTAGTGTTTTTTTTAATTCATTCTGCATTGGTTGCAGTGCTTGGTTGAAAAGAGAGTTGGCATGGAGCAAGAGGAAGTTATCAAGACAAGAAAAGGTAGGCTTAAGGTAAGGGGGAGTTTTTATCATATTTCTAAGATGGTCCTTTCCTATTAATGGTATTTTTAGGTCCTTAGGATTACTTGGTGCCCACATTTTCATTAAGTCAAAGGGGGATAAATTTCTTATTGTGAGAATGCTTGAAAGGATAGAAGGTGAGTTGCATATTTCTATATGATGTTTGTTGACATCAATGACAAAGGGGGAGATTATTGGAGAGTTGTCAATGATGTCATGGAGTTATCATAGTGATTGGATGAAGTGCCTAGATATACTAAGTGATAATGACAAAGTTTTTAATGTGTATATCCAAGTATGTTTGAGGTTGGCTTGGTTTCTCTTTAGAGTTTGATTGTTCAAAGATGATTAAGGATGATTTTGAAATGCTAAGGATGTGCAATAGGTCCCACAAGATGTTTTATATGGTTTGAGTGCTTGTGTGCATGAGTGGTATTCATCTAATTATTCATTGTGTTCATTTAGACATTTTGGTCTAGTGGCAAAAAATTTGAGTATGCAAATTGGTGACATCATAATTTCCATATGTCGATGAGTCAGAAGGAGTTGGTCATATAGTTGTGATCACATTGTGCCTAGTTTCTATGCATTAAATATCAAGTCATGAAATTAAGTATTGTCAAATATATTAGGCTAAAAATTTGTATTCTAAGATATAATTCACTATTTTCCCATACTTAGCCAAAATTGCATGTGGCTAAGAAGAGCTGAGTACGCATGTTGATGAGGTTAACATTCGTACGCATGGAGGTGTTGGGATAAAATGATCATATGGGTTTGCTTAGTTTTGGTCCTAGTTACTATGTATTAAATCTTAAATCATTCAACTAAGAAAATCAAAATATATGCATATGCAAAGTTGGGCTCCCATGCAATTTGACTATGTTTTTCCATACATAGCCAAATTTGTGTATGACAAGAAAAAATCAGTAGGCATTTTGATGGTGTTATATATTACACATGTGAAGGTGTCAAGAGAAAATGATCATATGGATTTGTTCATTTTTTATCCTAGTTAATTTGTGATAAATTTCAGATCATGAAATGAAGTTCATCAAAAGATATGCATGTGAAAAGTTGGGCTCCCAGGTAATTTGACTATGTTTTCGCATAGCGAAATTTGCATATGGCAAGAAAAGCTATGTAGGCATTTATATGTAGTTATATTTCACACATGTGGTATTTTCAAGATAATTTGATCATATGGTTTTGTTTAATTTTGAGCCTAGTTGATTTGTGATAAATGTCAAATCATGCAATGAAGTGTGTCAAAATTTATGCATGGACAAAGTTAGCCTTCCAAGCAGGTTTTGACATAGTTGGCTTTGTGACAGAATAATCCAAGTAGATTAATAGAACTATATGTCACAAGTGAAAAGGTTTAAATAGTATTTTATATATGGATGGACTATAATTTAAAAGGTGATCATGTGCTCTAAATTATATATCATGCATCTAAGCATAGTAAAAGTTATTAAGGTCCAAAGTAGGCTTTACAGGCATATTGTAGTTGATCCCCATACTTAGTCAGTTTGCATGATGTTAAAGATCTAAACCTAGTGGAGATATAATGATTCATGGGAGTTCATACTTCCAAATCAAATGGTACACATAAATTCAAATGGGTCAATGTGATATCTATTTAGCAAAGGTAAAGATCAAGAAAGTCTCAAGGAGACTGATGGAGCATGTTTAGTCAAAGATGCCATGTTGCATGAGATGAGGTCAAAGTGACTAAGGTTTAACATTTGAGAATTAGCACCTATGCATTAAAGTTTGGATAAGATCAATAGTGGGTAATTGATTTGAGTAGCAAGGACATGATATGTGATCAAAGTGGTCAAATTTTAACTGTGACCGTTTACATTTAAATATTTAAAGTTTACAAAGGGAAAAACTTGTTTGCAGTATTTTGACCATAACATTTGATAGGATGAATTGCTCATGCTATAAAAATAAAATATGAAGAGGAATCCATGATTCATATAATGAACCTAATTTGAATATTTTCAAGTGTGTAAAGTCAAATATATTAAGGTTCAAAGTTTACTTTGTGTTCGTGCATGTTATGTAAGTGACTCGAGAAGAATATTTGAGCTTGTGTAGATATTGTTTTGATGTTTCATGATGAATTAGCTATTGGGGAGTGTTTTGACTCCATAAGGATGATCTTTGTTCATTATGAAGGATTGACCAATTGTATGTTTATGAATAAAAGCTTAGAAGGTGATTGTGTGCATAAAATGTTGTTTGAGCGATTTGTGCTTAATAAAAAGGGTATTGTGATGGATGTTGGCACTTAAAGAGGACCTATAGATCATGTGGAATGGGTACATGCATTTATAAAGTGTTCCTATGTTTTATTTTTCTTGAAAAGTGTCAAAGAGATAAATAGGTCTTCATAGGACCTAAAATTAACTTAGGCCTATTTCAAAGTGGATTGTGCTTAAGTGTGACCCATGTGAGATGCCTTAAGGGTAAAGTCATGCTTAGTGGCTAACAAGGAAAGATTGTGATATCAGTATTTCATGATTGATTTATAAATTATGGAACTAAATGAGATGGTTTCTAGGCATGTGGAAGAATTTAAGAGAGATATTTGTAGAAGCCTGAGTGTGGACAATATTTTTTGAAGCAAAGAAAAGAGGAGATTAAGTATGCCCAATGGTTAGGTTGATGAGAAGAGTAGATTAAGGACTATGTGTATGACCTGTAGGTCATAATTTTGATATTAGATTAGTGATTGTATAGGTTGAATATGAGTGAAGAGTCTTGTGCAAGTGGATTAAAATGAAGAGTTAAGGAGAAAAGAGAGGAAGTGTGCCCAGTGGATGGGTTGATGAGTAGAACTAGTTCATGTTTGTGTGTATGACTTGTAGGTCATATTTCTATGTCATAAAAATTACTCATTTAGGTTTGATGCTTTGAAGTGTGAGTGAAGGATAGATGATGTTTGTGTGAATTTAGAGGTTAGTTTGTGAGGCAGATCAGAGTATGGTCTTTGTGAATGACCTCATGGTCAGATTGTTATTGTGGTGACAGAGTTATTGCAAGTGTTCTGAAGTGAGTGTGAGTGAAGAGTTGGTGATTGGGGTTAGTTGGGATATGTAATGTGTCATAATTTATATTTTTGTGTTGGTACAAGTATGTAATGTGCTTTTTCGAACAAGGATTTTTGGGTGAAAGAGTGAAGGTGAAGAGTGATAAATAGATATCTATCATTAGGTGTTGAAGACATTAGTTCTAAGGTGGAAGTATTCAAAGGAGGGTCTAAAGGATTTGATATTTCTTAGGGGTAGTTTCTCCTTTTGAAATAGGTGTTTCACTAAATACATTTGGTCAAGAGGATATGATCAAGGTTTATGGGTCTAAAGGAGTTGACCAGTCTCTTGTTTGTAATTTATTATATGACAGTAGTCCATTTATGTTGCAAGCTTGAAAGTGGGTTTTATTCCCCATGAGGATTTCCCACAGGAACTATGTGTTATGTGTTTTATATTGTGTATGAATTTAATGAATGATATCTCTTTTTAATGTTGCTTGATCAAGTTGATATAAGTTGATTGGTTAATAGTTTAAAGGACTACAATTGAAATTGAAATATATGGGCTCACTAATTCACCCCCCCTCAGTGATTGTACCTCTAATAGAATTCCATTCCTTTTAGATCCTTGAATGATCTTGTGGGTAAAGTGGATATTTTTAACCTATTTGAGAACTTTCTAAAATGGAAAACCCTACATAAATTGCCAAGAACTTTTCAATCTAGACTACAGACTTGACACAATCCTTTGAGTGTGTATACATCCACTATCCTCTTTTTCCATTTATGATATTTACATACTTTTAATAGGCTTTGGTTTAAGTGTAAATTAGGATAAACAACCAAAAAAATTATTAGATGTTTCATTTTTAATTCAAGTCTAGCACTTGTCTCTTTATACTTGGGACCCCGTCCAAGAACACTATATCAATGGCCTTAATGGCCTACCACCTATAATATTCTTATCAAAGATGATCATGATGTATACCAATTTTTTGGATGCTTTTACATTTTCTTATACACTTCCCTTAAATTCTCCAAAATTTTCTTCAGATGTATTACTCTCTAAACATCAAATTTTCTTACCTATAGGACTATATTTCTCCCATTTAAAGACTGTGTGCTTAAGCCAATACTAGAAAGACAACCTTAGAGATGATTTTAAGATATTTTAACATGTAATGGAGAGTGATAGACTATTATAAATTTATATAATGTGATTTTACCCTTTTCATAAGCTTGAAAAGCTCTCAACAGTGTCAAATAGCTCTAAACTCTTCTCAAACCCTACAGACCTATATGTTCACATTTAACTCATTCATTTATTTAAAGATTAATTTAAGAAGGTTTAGAAGGGATTATTATACCTTTAAATATCCCTCTCAATATTTCATTTTCATCAATTATATCCCAAATGCATTCAAAAAGAGAAAACTGAGGCACTAGGGTTTTAGGAGGGTTTTAGAGGTGCTAAACTTGTTAAAGATGATTTATAAATATCTACCCCCTAATCCCAAACCTATTTTAATAAATTTAAAGGGAATATGGGTATTAAAAATCCCATAAGATAATTTTCCCTAATATCTCTCCTTATTTATGAACCAACCTCATGAAAATGATCCTTCTTGACTATGCATGTAGACTTGCAAACCCAATAGAGAAGTTGGGTAGGTTTTTATCTTGTTTTGACCTATACCATCTTATAGAGCATGTTTTTGACTTTAGGTAAGATATATTTGGAATTAAATAGGATTAGGAGGTAGTGTTTAACTCTAAAAACCTTTCTATGAGACATCTCTGGCAACCTGAACTACCTTCTCAATGTCTTAAACCCTTCTTCATCAAGAAAACTTACTTATTTTTCCAAAATACCCTATTAGAGATGTGAACCAAATTCCAATGGATTTATTATTTGATTTTATATTTATGGTATAATTTACCAAGATATTTTTGCCTACCTTTATTGAATTATGATTATGTTTAGGCATTAGACAATGAATAAACCAGTTTCAAAAATGAGTTATACATTGGAAAAGAAGAATTTTGACACTTTAACCAAGTGTAAAAACAAAAATTTATATAATATGATCATCACAAGTGTAAAATTACTCCAAAAGACCTTCTTTTACCTTTATTCATGGTTTTAGACTTTCACACTTTATGTCTCCCAAGGTGAACTTTACAACACTTCAACAAGCAATAGAAGACAAAACAATAGAAACCTTAAAATCTCCAAAAGTACCTTAGACTCTCCAAAGACTTGAAAATTTAATGTTACCATCTTAAAAAAAATTCTTCTCAGTCCATTATCCATTTTAGAACACTATGATTCTTGGATGATCACCACCTCATTGTCTTCCTCCATAGATCACTTATATCTTGACTGTCACAAACTAACCTTAATCTTTCCAAAATCACCTTAAACTTTGCTAAATAAAAGGCCACTTAAAAGATCATGGCATAAAACTAATTGGACAAGTCATAGATCATAGACTTTGACATCCTAATAAGACCTTGCTTAGACCTATTTTTAAAGGGAAATTGATGTAATGGTCAAGTTTTGCATAGTAGGGGTTGAATTTTGGCCTAGGAAAACAAAATGTAAACATTTTTAGTGACTCACATGGATGGTTGGATAGCTTTTTAAACAATTAGATTAGTAGTTTTATCAGTCTATTGGGATATGGAGTCACCCATCACTCAACAAAAAACCTGATTTATACCTTGAAAATTGATTGTAAGCCATCTTAACACAAGTTGAAATAATTGAAGATACCTTACAAACACACAATAAATAATAAATAAACACACAAAAGTAAGGGACACACACAATTAAAGCAAACATGTTCCATAATCACTTGGAGAAAGAAAATACTAATATATTATGTTTAAAACCTTAAAGACTCACTCCACCTAGATCAAAAGGAAAACTTTTAGAATATTATTGGCTCCATACGAGCAAATCAGCACTTGATGGATGGAGTATATTAGAAGGTTGCTTGTGAGGTGAGAAGTATGCCTTACCTCTTGAGATGTTGGCATGCTCATGATCTTCTTCTTTGTAAATCAATCCTATCCCCTTCATTTATTTACTTATGGATGATCATACAAGTTATGCACCACGTCATACCTTGTCTAAGCTGGACTATTTTATGAATATAATGCCATTTACGCCATTTATGAGCTTTTACTAAAACCATCACTTGAACATATTCTTCAAATCCTTCTTGAGGCTCATTTATAGTTGTAACTAAGATTTGGATCTCTTCATCATTTTCACTTGAATGCTCCTCGTCTTCTCTCCATACAATAGGTCCTCAAATGTAAAGGGAGATGGTGGGAGGGAAAGAGGTATGTCCAACTAGTGTATTAAGGGTATAATACTCATTTTAAAATTGGAAGTGAGTTGTCAATGGATCCATTTCACTTGTATTCCATACAATAGGTCCTCCTTCAAAAAGGGAGATGGTGGGAGGGGAAAATGGCTCACTTGTTAGAATGGGATGAATATGATCATGAGTTGGTTTTGGGTTTAGAGGAGAACTCTTCAAATTTGGGAACTTGTGTGTAATGAACTCATTTAGGATCTCAATGGGAAGAGGAAAAGAGGCTTATACTAAATTTTCTTGATTCTCCTCTTTCCATTTAGTAATCATCCTATCAAATTCTGATATATCTTCATCTTTGTGAAAAATTCCAGCTTGAGGAGTGGATGAGGGGATCAAGAAACTTGGAGAAAAACTTGGTTTGTCTTTTACAACTTTATCCCTCTCTTTATTTTGGATTTGAAAATGAGGATTGGGGAAGAAGCTTGTAAACTCCCTTGGTTGAGTAGTTTGAGGAACTTGAGGAAGAAAGTTTCCAAAAAAATTCTCTTCTTGATCAATTGTTGAAAGCTTTGCCTTGATATCAATAACAACTTGAGATAGGATAAGATCAAGAGAAGGATGACTTGGAGAAATAGGGGTTATATAGGACTGGTGGCATGTTTGGAAAGGTTGGTATGAAGGTGGACAAGCTTGGTAAGACTACTTATATGTATAAATAGATCTATATGAGGGGAAAGTGGGGTGATTATAGGGTTGTTATGGCTCTTAATAGGATTGATTTGGATCAATAACTTGAGCCAAGTTAAAATCTAATTCAAACTTATCCATGAAACCTCATGTGGAAAACAAAAACAAAGGATAATTTCTTGGAAAGAATGTGTGGGCTTCTAAAACCATTTGAATGAAATTAGGGTTAACATTAATGCTTGTATAATTGCCTCTAAAGGTTTATGTATTGAATAACAACACAAAAAATCATTCAATAAATGAGGTACTTTAATTATTTATCCCACAGAGCATGCTAAATATTGTTGTCATTTTGATTTTCACCCTTTGAGGAGGTGTTTAAAGTCTCCTCACCCAATTGACACAATGGTAAATATCTAAGGATATGGGTGGCCTATGGCTAGAGAGAACCTCTAGAGAGGACTAGCTCCCTTGATGCTAAACCTAAGACTAACACTACACCTACTTAAATTGAAGGGAAAAGGGAGAGAGAAAGTTGAAAACAAATATAAAAAAGGGTGATGCACCAAATTTTAGGTATCTTCCTCTTGACCATGAGTTGATAAAAAATCTAGGACAAGGCTGAGTATAATCACACAACTTAAAACAACTCTCTAATAGATCTCTAACATAATTATTTCAATATGGAAGTTGTATTTGATAATTCAGTTAAGAGGGGCAATCAAGAGGCCTATAATGAGACACTAATGAATGTATTCCACACTTAACATTTGTAATACCAATTGATACAAACCATATGACCTACAAGAGATAACCTACTAAAAAATATATGAGAATGAAGAGGGAAAATGCAAGGTGATTAAACATCAACACTATCATTCATCAAAAATTCAACATAAACACACTAAATGTGATATGAAAAAGATAAAAAATAGTTTACATTTACTTCAAAAGAAACAACATGAATCAAGTTTAGTAGGGATTCACCATAATAAATTTGAAGATTATTTTTACAATCCATTCAATTCCAAGTATATATGAGAATGAATGATAGAGGAGGGGAAGAGACTAGGAATCTCATGAATGTTTCTACAGTTCTTTTTTTAGTTACAAAACACAAGTATCACTTAATAAATCATGCAAATAAGTGTTGTCATCTTGTTCTCAATGTACTAGGCCAAGTGTTGGTGAATTTTTCAACAAGGGATGGCATATAATATCATCATGTCTAACTTGATTCTTATTAAAACTAACTCTCTTATCTTGGAGTTACAAGTCCACTATTTGAATGGTAGTTACAAGTTGATACCTTGACATATGGCATACTTGAGCATCCTTGTCATCTTTATACACCATAATTGGATCTTGAAATGAATATCCCATATTGGTGAGTATGAAACTTATGACTTAGACTTCCTCACACTATGCTCTCTACCATTAGAACATACAACTTCATGTCAAGGCCTATTTATCCAAAAGAATGCCATGAAAATAAATCTATCACTCATACCATGTCTATTATTTGATTAATTATTGTATCATAAATATTTTAAATTCCATGTATGTATTTTATAATATCATACCATATTTTTATAATTTTATAAACCATCTTTAAAAAATTATTCACAACTTACTTGACAAGAATATTGGAGGGGATGTAAGTGTTCTTGAGAGCATGTTTAATTTGTCATAAGGTCTCAAGACTGGTACTTATCTAAATGAAAATTATATAGACTTATCTACAGGACACCTTATTCCTAACTACCTTAAAAATATTAATGTATAATTCAAATATCTTGAAATAGGCCTAAAAGACTACCAAAGGGTTATGTTCATCCTTATGTTCTCATAACATCATGAAGTGGACAAACTGCTTATGCATGGGAGCTCTCAAACCTAACTATAGTCATAAAAATGGGTTTTTATATCATATTTATAGTCTATAAATGGTGCCATTAGATACATATAAGGTACCTCAAATATTCTCATGCCTCAAATGACCTCAAGAAGGTCTATAAATTGATTTCTCTATGTAAATAAGAAGACAATCTTCATCATGGCTTGGTCTAGAGACTTGAAACCAATTATATTACCATGGATACCTCTTATATGTATGGTATAAGATTTTTATACCTCTTCCCAATCATTATAATCCTTTTTCAATGGTTAATAAATTCAAACACAACCAAAATCATGAAAATAGGCTTGAAAAGTGCAATTTAGACCATTTTCATGCATTTCTCCTCCACATGTGCCAAGATTTTGGATATAGAAGGTGACCATGAGGTGCATAGACATCATCAAGATGGTTTAAATTAAATTTAGGTGAATTGTTATTAATTTATATGGTGTTTATCTTCATCGAGCTTTTTGAGTGCAAAAAAGACAATTTTAGGTCTCTATCTTGTTAACATTTTTTCATAGAGTATAGGCCCTTGATTGATAAAAGATGCCATAAATTTAGAGTTAATATACCTTATCATCATATGCCAATGGAAATTTTTCCCATGAATCTACTTGTTTTACTTCTCACATGAGAAATAAGGCCTTCTTAAGCTTGTAGGACTGTGTGTTGTGCATTTGACAGGGTTGTGTGGGCAAAAAAGGTTTCCAAATGCTTGATTTTTACTTAGAAAAAACTTATATAGGATTTATAAATTCCTCATGACTTTCACATATGTCTTTCCAAATCATTTGGCTCCTTAAGATTCTTATAACTTGCATTAACCCATGTCAAGGGTTTGTAAGCAATTTTATGGTTTTGACCCTAATGGTCTTCTTCTAGTGTCTTATCCTCATTCCAAGGATTAAAATAATTGTATAAAACTAGTAAAAGGTAATTAAAATCCTACATAAATTCTTAGACTCTATGTTCAACACAAAAATTTATCTTCTCTCTATTTTCTGTACAAGCATATAGGTGCATATTCCAAGCTTTAAACCATTTTAAATCTATTATTGAGTTGACTTCCCTTCCTTTTATGTAATTTAATTATATTTGGGGGTAAATTGGATATTTTTTAACATATTTTAATACCTTTCCAAATTTAAAACTGTACAAAAATTTCTAAGAACTTCTTAATCTAGACTACAGACTTGACACAATCTTTTGAGTGTGTATACATCCACTATCCTATTTTGCCATTTCTTCTCTTTACATAATTGGAATAGGTTTTTTTTTGGTGTAAATTATTATAAGTAACCAAAAAAATTATTATAGACTTCATTTTTGAGTTCAGGTCTAGCACTTTTATCTTAATACTTGGGACCCCATTCAAGAACACTATATCAATGGCCTTAATGGTCTGCCACCTAAAATATTCCTATCAAATATGTGTTAAGTTGTGGAGCTAAAAGCTTCACTATTATGCAAATGTGGAGGTTGTTGAGTGTCACAGTAACCAACATCAGTTAGGCTAACTAACATTGGTCAGGGGTAGACTGAAAGCTACCGACGTCGGTCACCTGTGTGTTCCAAAACTAGTCTAATTTTAGATGGAGAGTTTGTTTGCATGTAAAGACTAATTTTAGTCTTGAGTCTACATTTATAATTATTGTTTGTATGGGATATATTTAAGAGACCCATGGGCTGTATTGTAACTAAGGACTAAGGACTAAGAAGGATTATATCCTCAAGTGTAAGATCAATTGATCTTTCAGTGTGCAAGATCAGGGAGATCTACATGGTAAGCAAGGTCAGTTGATTTGCAGGGTGTGCAAGATCAAGTAGATCTATGGGTGTGTGTATGCAAGGTCAATTAGATCTGTGGGGTAGCAAGATCAAGGAGATATGTAACACAACAAGGAGCAAGATCAAGGAGATCTATTGTAAGGTAGGAAAAGCAACCATTGAGTTGATTGTCACAGGTGGAGCAATCAGAGTAGGCAAGAACAACCATTGTGTTGATGGTTGATTGTCACTTGGAGGGAACAACTCTATGTTGAGTTGTTTGTAATTGATTGTGAGAGAGAGAGAGAACTCTTGAGAGAAATACTTGACACCCAAGGGGTGTGGAAGAGTGAGATTTCTTCATTGTATTCTGGAAGAGTGTTAATACAAATTGTATTATTTCTCATATCATCTATTATGTGTTATTTTTGAATTCTAGTTACTTATTATTTCTGGTTTAATTCTATGTTTAGTTGCTTATACAAAGGTAATCAAGTGTGCTCTCAGGAGTGGATCCTAACAAGTGGTATCAGAGATAGGATCACCAAGTGATACAACTAACAAGTGGTATCAGAGCTAGGATCACCAAGTGATACCACTAACAAGTGGTATCAGAGCTTGGTTCACTAACACCTTGGTTTCAAAGTGTGTTAAGTGTTTGTTGATTACAGGTCACTCACAAGGGTTTCTATTTGAGTGGGAGTATAGCAATGGTAGAAGAAAGTATGCTAAGAATGGAGAAATTCAATGGCAAGAATTATTAATTATGGAGGATGCAGATAGAGGATTATCTGTATGGTGAGCCTTGTCAAATGATTGGCAAAGGAAAAGTGCAGCTGATGTTGTAGACTGGTAATACATGGGTGTTGAAGGATGTCATGCATGTACCCATCCTGAAGAGGAATTTGATTTTTGTAGGGAAGTTGGGTGATGAGGGTTGCACAGTAACTCTCACAACATAATCTTGGAAAGTTTCCAAGGGTGCACTTATATTAGCTAGAGGTAAGAAAGTAGGTACACTTTATCTATCTACTTGTATTACTGATTCTCCTAATTTATCTACTTCAAATGTAGATGTAAAGATGTGGCTCTATAGGCTTGGTCACATGAGTGAGAAGGGAATGGATGTTCTTAATTCAAATGGTATGCTTTCAGATTTGATAGACTGAGATTTCTATGAGCATTGTATTTTTGGGAAATAGGTGAAAGTGAGGTTTCTCACAACTGGGTCAACAAAGAAGAAGCACAGGTTGGAGCTTGTTCACACAGGTGTGTGGAGACTAGCTCAGGGAGCTTCTATTAGAGGATCACAGTGTTATGTTTCTGATAATGCTACAAGAAAGGATTGGGTTTATTGCATAAAGAGGAAATATGATGTTTTTGACATATTTAAGAACTGGAAAGCCTTGGTTTTCAAGGAGAAGATGATGGATAGAGATTAGCTCAAGAGGCTAGATAATTCTAAGTAGGGTAATGTTGATTTGGACAAGGTTATGATCCAAAATGAGCTCGTGGGTAAAAATCATCACTCACAAGAAAACACAGAGACTAATGTTAGTTAGGTAACTGGCATCGATGATCAGGCAAGAAATCAACGTCGATCTAGTAGAGACCAAATTTAGTGATGTTAGGCCAGTCGACACCGATGTCGGTCAAGGAACCAACATCGATGGTCAGGTAAGAACCAACATTGGTCAGGTGATAATTGATGTCAGTCAAGTCAGTCGCATGGAACTAATGTCAGTCAAATGCAGACTGAGAGATGACTAAGATCGGTCACTATTAAAATAAAATTTGGGTGGATAGCAAGCTATCAAGGAGTCTCAAACACCCATGTGGAGGACTAAAAGGGTAAGTAAGCCTCAAATTTTTTATTCCCCTTCTTTATATTACTTGTTACTCATTGATGGTGGAAAACTAAGAAGTTTTAAAGAGGCAATGCAAGTAAAATCTAAGAAATAGTGGGAGCATGGCATGAATGAGGAATTTGATTCCTTGGAGAAGAACCAAATGTGGGATTTGGTAGAGTTTCTAGCTGGAAAGAAAGCACTAAAATACGAATGGATTCACAAGTTAAAGAAAGGAGAGAATGGACAGGTGAGACAAAAGGCTAGGTTATATGGTCTTGAGCAAGCTCCAAGATAGTGGTATAGGTTTGACAGGTTTATGACAAAGCATGGCTTTAGTCAATGTCAATGTAATCACTGTGTTTATTTTCCTAGGTTGGATAATGGTTGCAACATTATCCTGTTACTGTATGTAGTGTATATGCTTGTTACAAGGTCACACATGCAGGGATTTGCTGAGCTAAAGGTAAAAGTAGCTCAGACACGTGCCAGGAAGGATTCAAGAGTAGCAATCCTTGGCATGAGTATTTCTAGAGACAGAGAAGATCACAAGTTGATTTTGTCTCTAGAGGATTGTGTGAATAAGGTAGTGGAGAGGTTCAATTTGTAGGATACAAAACCGGTTAGCACACATATGGTTGGATAGTTCAAGTTGAGTTATGAATAGTGTCCTAAATCACATGATGAGGTTGAGTACATGGTATGTACTAGACTTGGTATTTCCCAAGCAGTGGGAGTTATTAGCAAGTTAATGGCCAATTTAGGAAAGAAGCACTGGAAAGTAGTTCAGTGGATTCTCAGATATCTGAGAGGGACCAGCAGTAGGTATTTATGCTATGTAGGGTCAAGCACTTCTCTACATGGGTATGTAGATTCGAATATGGTAGGTTACTTGGATGATAGGAGAAGCGCCATAGGATATGTGTTCACTATTGGTGGTACGGCGGTTAGCTAGATTTTAGAGTTACAGAAGGTTGTTGCAGTCACGGTGACTAGCAAGGATATGAACCCTACAGCTATGTTAACAAAGTTGGGAACAAAGGAGAAGTTGAATCTTCATTCAACTTCTGTTGGTCTTCAAGATTGAACTTGAAGAGGGATACAAGCTAGAAATAAATTAGAGGATGTACAAGTACAGGTACAGATGTAGCTGTTTATCTCCAAGTGGGAGATTGTTAAGTTATGGAGCTAAAAGTTTCACTGTTATGCAAATGTGGAGGTTGTTGAGTGTCACAGTAACTAACATTGGTCAGGCCAATTGATGTCAGTCAGGGGTAGACTGGAAGCTACCCACATCGGTCACCTGTGTGTTCCAGAATTGGTCTAATTATAGACGAACAGTTTGTTTGCATGTAAAGACTCATTTTAGTCTTGACTCTACATTTCTAATTATTGTTTGTATGGGATCTATTTAAGAGACCCATGGGTTGTATTGTAACTAAAGACTAAGGACTAAGAAGGATTAGATCCTCAAGTGTAAGATCAGTTGATCTATAAGTGTGCAAGATCAGGGAGATCTGCATGGTAAGCAAGGTCAGTTGATCTGCAGGGTGTGCAAGATCAAGTAGATCTACGAGTGTGTGTATGCAAGGTTAGTTAGATCTGCAGGGTAGTAAGATCAAGGAGATTTGCAACACAAGGAGCAAGATCAAGGAGATCTACTGTAAGGTAGGCAAAGCAACCATTGAGTTGATTGTCACAGGTGGAGCAATTAGAGTAGGCAATAACAACCATTGTGTTGATGTTTGATTGTCACTTGGAGGGAACAACTCTGTGTTGATTTATTTGTAATTGATTGTGTGTGTGTGTGAGAGAGAGAGAGAGAGAGAACTCTTGAGAGAAATACTGGACACCCAAGAGGTGTGGAAGAGTGAGATTTCTTCATTGTATTTTTGAAGAGTGTTAATACATATTGTATTGTTTCTCATATCATCTATTCTATGCTATTTTTGAATTCTAGTTACTTATTACTTCTAGTTGAATTTCGCGTTTAGTTGCTTATACAAAGGTAATCAAGTGTGCTCTTAGGAGTGGATCCTAACAATATGATCATGAGTGCCTACCATTTTTTTTATGATTTTATAGTGTCTTATACACTTCCCCTAAATTCTCAAAACTTTAATTAATATGTATTACTCTCCAAACATCAAATTTTCTTATTTACAAGACTATATTTCTCCAATTTGAAGATTGTACACTTAAACCAACACTAGAAATACCACCTTGGGTATGAGTGAAAGTTGTTGGAACATATAATGGAGATTTAAATACTATTATATATGTATATCATGTTATTATACCTTTTTCATAAGCTTTAAAACCTCTCAATAGTGTCAAATAGCTCAAAACTTACCTCTTCTCAAACCCTACAGACTTATAGGTTCACATTTGACTCATTCATGTATTAAATACTTGATTTAAGATAGTTTAGTAGGGATTATTATACCCTAAAATATACATAATAGTATTTTATTTTCATCAATTATCTCCAAAATTCATTTAACAAGAGAAAACTGAGACACTAGGGTTTTAGGAGAGTTTTAAAGGTGTTAAACTTATTAATCATGATTCATAAAGCTCTACACCCTAATCCCAAACTATTGACATGAATTTGAATGGAATATGGGTTCTCAACATCCCCTAAGATAATTTTCCATAATACCTCTCCTTATTTATGAACCAATTTCATGAAAATGACCCTTTTTTACTGTGTCTAGAGACTTACAAACCTTATGGAGAAATTGGGTAGGTTTTTATTTTATTTTGACCTGTACCATCTTCTAGAGCATGGTTTTGAGCTTAAGAATTATATAGTTTAAATTAAATAGGATTATGAGGTAGTGCTCAACTCTAAAATCCTTTTAATGAGACCTCTATATCAACTTGAATTACCTTCTCAATGTCCTAGACCCTTATTCATCAAGAAAATTTGCCTATTTTACCAAAATACCCTATTAGAGATGTGAAATAGATACCAATGGAGTTCTTATTTGATTTTATGGTGGTGTTATAATGTTCCAAGAGCCTTTTTCCTACCTTTATTTCATTACGCTTATGTTTAGGCATTAGACAATGAATTAAAAAAATTTAAAAGTGAGTTATATGTTGAAAAAGAAACATTTTGACACTTTGACCAAGTGTACAAATAAAAATATATATTATGATCCTCACAAGTGTCAAATAATCCAAAAGACCTTTTTTGACCTCTATGCATGGTTTTATACCTTCACACTTGATTTCTCCCAAGGTGGTTACATTGCAACACTTCAACAAGCAATTAAAGATAGAATAATAGAAACTTTAAAATCTCCAAAAGTACCTTAAACTCTCCATATACTTGAAAATTCAATCTTACCATCTTACCAACTTTGATTCTAGGTCCATCTATTGTATAACACTCTATTTCTTGGATGATCACCACCTTGTTATCTTCCTCCATATATCACTTATACCTTGACTTTCACAAATAAACCTTAATCTTTCCAAAGTTACCTTAAACCTTGCTAAACTGCATTCCAAAGACCTATTTAAAGAACATAGCATATAATTTATTAGACAAGTAACACATCATGGACCTTGACATCCTGATAAAACCTTGCTTAGACCTCTTTTGAAATGAAAATTGATGAAATGGTCAAGTTTTGGATGGTAGGGTTGTATTTTGGCCTATGAGACCAAAATGTCAACAATTTATAATTTGGGAAGAATAGGTAAGATTTCCTCATTGTGTAATAGTGTATAGATGTGTTCCAGATAAGTGTCAAGTATTTTTTTGAATGAGACCTTGATTTGTTTATATATGAGTTCAATTCGTTAATTTCTCATGTCACTGACACAATATGAAAATGGGCCAACCCTAAGGAAAGGTTTGATTTTTAAAATTATCCTTTTTTGAGAGAGGGTCAGTGATGACCAAATCAAGGTAGCATCAACTGGTGATACTAACCAAATCTAGAAGAATCATGTGTACATGCAAACTAAATTGAAAGTTTGTATATTTCTATGCAAGATATTTATCAAGTTTGAAAGAGACAATAAAACTCTTTTAGGTGTGGAATAGAATAACAAAACAACTCATAAGATAGCATGCAAGTGTGAGAGAATGATGGATTAGGACCTTATTTATGCACTCAAGTCATGTGTGGTAAATGTTTGTCAAGCTTGTCATTGTCAAGTATCTAAGACCAGATTTTAGTATCAATAAATTCTAGAAACCTAGTTATAACAACCTAAGGAGATTTAGGGTTGTATTTTTCCTAATTGAGATCCCTATTCATCTAATCAATTGATTGGTTAAATTTGGGGTGCAATTAGGGAAATTTGAGCCCCCAAAACCTAACTATGACAACTTAATGTGATTTGGGCTCAATTTTTCCTAATGGAGTGCCCATTCAACTAATCACCTGATTGGTTGGGTTTGGGACTAAATTAGGGAAAATTAAGTTCCAAAAACTAATTATGATAATCTAATGTGATTTAGGGCACAGATTTCCATAATTGAGTGTCCCAATCAACCAATCAGTTGTTTGGTTGGATAGTGAGTGTAATGAGTGCAAATCAATTTCTTGAAACCTAATTACAATAATATAATATGATTTCAAACTTTATTTCTCCTAATTGAGTTCCCCATTCAACTATAATTGATCCCCTAAAACTTAATTGTGATAACCTAATTTGATTTGATCTTAATTTTACATAATTGAGTTCCCCATTCAACCAAGCATTCGATTGATTGGATGTGTGTCTAAATTATAGAAATTTGACTTCTAAAAAATTAATTAGGACAACCTAATATGATTTTGTGCTTGATTTGTTTTAACTAAGTTACCCATTCAACAAATCACTTGATTAGTTGTAAGGGAGACTAAATTAGGTAAAATTAAGTTATTGAAACCTAAATGTGATAACCCAAAGTAATTTTACCTAATTATAACAACCTAATGTGATTTGGGTCTCGATTTTCCCTATTAAGTGTTCCTTTAAACGAATCACTTGATTTTTTACATGGGAAATTAAATTAGGATAAATTTATCACCCTAAAGGTAATTATGACAGTTTAATGTGATTTAGGGCTTGATTTTTCTTAATTAAGTTTCTTATTCAACAAATCACTCAATTAATTACATGGGGCATCAATTATGGAAAATTGAGATCTTGAAATTTAATAACCTACAAATACACAAGTACCCTAAAATAATATTTAATAACTAATAAATGCATGAGGGTTATTTTTAGGTGTCTATAGTTACCTCCTTTGCAACAAATTTTTTATCTTTGTAATTTTACATTAGAGCATCATATAAATTCTCCAAATTTTGTTTTTACACATTTTTTACTTTTGGTAAAAGTGTGGGGAAAAGGTGGATTTGTTATAATAATTTTACATAGCATGGATTTCATAAAACTATTGTGGCATTTTTATGAATCGTATTCCATATATTTTCAGCAACATTTTTTTCATTATTATTCAAAATTAGTTATAGATAGTATTGATTACATTCCATAGTTAATTATATGCCTCAATACATTGTTGTTGGATAATGTGGATTTTGGTCTTTCTTTTTCAGTGTTACTTATCTACAATTGTTTTTTTCTCTAAGAAAATGTGGATTTTATATAATCAATTTATGAATATGTGTGGGTTATCAATGTTTTTATCTTTGTAATCAGGATTCTTTACAATTTTATTTTGAACCTTACGACTTATGTAAAAGACCCAAAATTAATACTTTGTTGACGTAAATTATTGATAATATTGATTGTCTAAATTTTAAATGTAACCCTTGGGGCTAGTATAGATTAGCAAAAATTGTTTTGTTTTATTTTTGTTTCTTTGGTTGGATAGTAGGTTTTTTGAAAATGTGGTTTATCCATAATTTGCATGCTCCTTGAGATTAGAATGGAGTATTCACATTTGGTTTAGGATAAAATGGGTTATGGGAGATGACTCAAACTTACATTGTATATTTGACTTTCAAATATAGATATTGAACTAAATTAAGGAAAATTGAATACATGAATCATAATTGTAACAACTTAGTGTGATTTAGACATAATTTAGATATGTAAGGGCAATGTAAACAACTCAAGAAATGTAAAATTGATGTAGGCAATGTCATATAGGCAACACATTAGTGGGCAATATTAGGGAAGATGTTTTGGTGATGTATATAATATCACCCTGAACTCTAAACCAAAAAATAAAAATAAAAACAAAAAAAGTAGCATTTGCATGGAATAAAACAATGACTTCTTCTTTTTTTCATTTTTATCTCTTTTAACCATTTAGCAGGGATACTAGACTAAGAAATGTTAGTGGGATTTTGTGGGGTACATAATGTCAAATTTAGTGGTTAATTTAGGGATTTTCTGGGCTACGGAATGTGAGAGTCAATGTTGGGGATTTTGTGGGGTACATAATGTCAAATTTAGTGGTTGATTTGGGGATTTTATGGGTTATGGAATGTGAGTGTCAGTGTTGGGGATTTTGTGGGGTAAGGTTTGTGAATATGAGTTTTTTATTTTAGAATTTTTTGGGGTATGAAATGTCATTTTGAGTAGTCAAGTTATGGATTTTGTGGTTTAGGGAATGTGAATGTGAGTGTGAGTGTTGGGTATTTTATGTGTTATGGTATATGAATCTAAGTTTTTGATTTGGGGATTTTGTGGACTAAGATTTGTGAGTGTTCAAATAGATCTTAATTTTATGTGTGGGATAGGCATTTTAGATTTTGAGTGCATAGAGTTTGATTGATGAAACCCATCTAGTAGAAAAAAAGGAGAGATGAATTTGGGGAGCATAAAGAACCATGAATATGGATGAAATAAGAATAATACACCATGTGGATTGTAGTAGGCAAAGAAAGATGTTAATAACTAGTTGAACTTGAAAACCCTAGTTTTTATATATTTCTCTAAAACATAAACTGAAATATATATATATATGAATGCATATTATAATTAGTGTTTATAAAAAATATAAAATTGGAAAAAAAAATAATGCATAGACAAATTTAGCAAAATTCAAAAACATAGATAACATTTAGGGAAAATTTAAAAAAATAGAGCAATTCAGAGTAAAATCAAAAAAGCATACAAATTCCAATCATCATGAAAATTTCAACAAATTTCAAAAAATCAAATATTTAGGGAAAAATCAAGGTAATTTCAACAAATTTTAGAAATAAAAAAATTAGGGAAACTTTGCCAAATTTTAGGAAATTTCTCAAAATAAGGAAAATTACTAAAATTTAGGGAAACATTGAAAAAATATGACAAAATGGTGAAAATTAAAAAAATTAGGGCTCGATTTGGCCTAATTAGCAAAATTTTGTAAAATTTAGGCTATTTTTAGGAAACAGGGAAATTTCTAAAAAGTAACACAAAATATAAAAATTTAGGGAAACTTCAAGGGAATTTTAGCAAATTTTAGGAAAATTCTAAAAATTAGAACAAATTAGGATAATTTAGGGAAATTTGAAAAACAAGGTAAAATTAGCAACAAATCATAAATTTAATGGAAATTCAACAAATTAAGGTAAAATTCCAAAAATTAAGGCAAATTCAAACACTTCAAAATTTAATGAAATTTAGTACAAATTTGTAAAAATTAGCAAAAATTGCAAAAACTAAGGAAAATCGGTAATATAGTGATGATTCCAAAAATTATGGAAAATTAGGTAAAATTTAGGGAGAATTAAACAAAATAAGTAAATTTTGCAAAAAAAATAATTTGGCAAATTACTAAACTTCAAAATTAGGGCCAATTGAGAAAATTTTGGGAAAATTTAACAAAAAATGAAAAATTGATGAACATTAAATGAATTTAGGAAAAATTTTAAAAATAGGGGAAATTCAAAAATGATAGGAAAAATCTCCAAAATTAAGGCAATTTATGGGTAATTTAAAAAAATAGGTAAAATTAGAGAAAAATGAAAATTTAAAATCAATAAATTTAAGGAAATTTACAAAAACTATGGCAAATTATTGAAATTTAGTGTAGCTTTTAAAAGTTAGATTAAATTAGTAAAAAACTAAAACTTAAGGAATTTTTAAAAAAAAATAGAGAAACCTCCAAGAATTAGGGTGAATTTGAAAAATTAGATAAATTTAGTGAAAAAATCAAAATTTTAGGGGAAATTTGACAAATTTAGGAGAAACTATAAAAAGTATGGTAGATTGGTCAAATTTAGGGGGAATTCAAAAAATTACGTAAAATTAGCAAAATAATGAAAATTTAGAGGAAATTCAAAAAAATTAACTAAAATTTCTAAAAATTAGGGCAAGTTTATGACAAATTCAAAAATAGGGAAAGTTCAAAAAAATAGTGAACATCTAAAAATTAGTGGGAATTCTAAAAATTAGGGAAAATTCCAAAAATTAAGGCAATTTAGGGAAATTTAGGGGGAATTTTAAAAAATAGATATACTTATTAAAAAATTAAAATTTAATAAATTTAAGTAAAATTCTAAAAAAAAAGTGAATTGCTTAGCATTAGGGAAACTTTTAAATAATTAGGTTAAATTATAAAACCTCAACAAAAAAATTCCATTGTCATGTGGTTAATGCAAGAGTGTGTCATCTTTGCTTGTTTGGTGCACATCTAATGACTAGATATTCAAGGATATGTTTGCTCATAAAAGGCCTCGTCATTGTTTTTTAGTTACAAATTGAATATATTGCACAAGTTACAACCTATTTTTATTCTTTTGAAGTGGAAGTGGACATGCTGAAGTTTCCTTCTCAAAATAGTCATTTCTCTAACTCATGTTGTTTTTGGCTCCATGTAGATGTTTTACTAATAGCTTAATAGATAGAGGAACAAACTCAAGTGAAGGGCAAAAATGTGACTCACTTAAAAACTTCCAATGATATTTTCCTTTTGTTTCCTCACCAAGTGCATGCTCATATTCAACTAAATATGTATCATTTGATTCTATAAATAGTGAAACTTAGGTTAAATTAGAAATAATTCAAAAAAATAAGGTAAAGTTAACAAATTTGAGGAAAAGTTGATAGAATTCAAAAATTAGGGCAAACTCAAAAATTAAGGAAATCTTGAAAAAATAGGGCAAATTCAAGAAATTATGTAATTTTATAATTACTAAAAATTTAAAATATCATGACAAAATCTATAAAAAAAAGGTCTATTTCACTTAATTATGTAATATTCTAATCCTTTTTAATTTTATGTAAATTTTCTAATTTTTTTATAGTATTTAAATCTTATTAATTCCTCTTTTTTTAAATTTATTTTATAGAATTTATAGTTGTTGGATGAAACGGTTAGATGACTTAAGGGTAAACTTATATTTGTTAATAAATTTAAATTCGGCCTACAACAAGGATGGAAAACTATTGGAAGTTAATTTTTATTTTCCTAACTTGGTCATTTTTTATTTCATTTTTTTTAAATGTATATTTTAAAATTATATCTTATTTTTTAAATGTTGTACTAACTAAATTTATAATTTTTTATTATTTGAAAGACATCTCATTACAAAAATCATCCTTGAAGGAGGATTATTGAGAAATCCCACATGTCTTTTTGGCTTAGATCATATATATTATAATATTGGTTTGTGTTCTATGATTTTATTTAACAATATTTTAAATAGTCATTTCATTATGTTTTATGTAGATGAAGTGCTAAATCATCTAAGATCTAAATTATTCTAACATTTACAACTATTAATGGGATGATATTTACTACTGGGATTCCCCTCCTTCATGGGATGCTTTTGAGCCCTAACCAACTTCAGGCAATGGGGATGTTGACATTGGGATGCTTGAGGAGTCTATGACTAAGAGTGATTGTTGGGGAGATGCTATCGAGGGATGGAATAATGTAGTTGAGCATGATGACCCTCATATTGTCTGAGGTCAACCATGACTTTATATGACCATTAATTTCACTTTATTAAAATAATGCTCACTTTATTATTTTATATTTTATTATGTTATTTAATTTATTATTATGTCATTACATGCTTAATTTATATTTACATTTAATTTACTTAAAAAATCACAATTACTCTATTTTTATTTTTTGTATAGTGTTACAATTGAGATTAATATTATAATTATTTATTATACATATAATAATTATAATTTTATAATATAAGAATAATATTTAATAATCAATAATATTAAGTAGTTAATTATCTAAAATCTATTGTATTTTTAATATAATTTTTAAGAATAAAGTCACACTTAAGTCATATTTTAATTCAACTTAGTGTCAAATGTAAAGTTAGAATCAATTTTGAACTTAAAGTCTACATCAATATCACAATTAAATTCACCTCAAAGTTAGACTTAGTGTTGCACTTAAAGTTGGTGTGGACAATCTCTATTGGAGTGATGTAGATGGTTGGTTGGTTGTATTACATACATATATAGACATAGAATAGTCTTTATGTAGTCTCTTCTCAATATGTATATAGATTGTCAATTCATATAGAGTGGATGTGGATTAGTAATGATCTATTGTAGGTCTATGGTATTTTCTATAAATAGTTCTAGGTGCATCAATGTTTGATCGTATAAAGTGAAGCATTGATTTAAACTTATTTGAGTTAGGTACATGCATGTGTCATGTGCATCAATTATTTACCATAAATTAAATGGGTCTAGGTTAGCTACTCACTTATGCCTATATCTATCCTATCGCCAATCACCCTTTATTTCAATTATATTCAAGCCACTAAAAATACATTTGATGTGATGAATAAATCTAATTTATTTTATATAATCAGTGATAATATGGGAGATAGCGTAAAAAAAAATCTCCATATCAATAGGTCTATCCATAAGAGCAATTACCTATCCCTTTCAATAGGTTGAGTGTCCCCATTGAGAGGTTGAGGTCCTTGTAGGTTCCTTAATTATAATTGGGGGGTCGAGCCTAATCAATAGACCATAAATAATATGAACTAAAAAATCATAACTATTTATATATCCCATCTATAATTTAATCCTTGTCCTTATCATAAAGGTATCTATATGTATATCTCTTTATATGTTGAGCCCTTTCCTTTCTCTTAGTCAAAGTCCTTGAAAACAATCCATTGAGTTCATAAATTTTATCCTCAACTGACTTGTTCATATTATAGATGTAATGTGAAGATTGATCATCTATCATAAATGATTTTGTGTTCATATATGCATGACCTATTTATTGATATTATAAATTTAATATGATCATTAGTCATAAATGACATATCAATTGATCGAGGTATTTAACTGTCATAGGTCTCGATCAAGCATTGTGATTTTTACTTAAATTAAGAGTTATTAAATAAAATAGTGTCAATCTTAAATTCAGATTTAATGATGGAATTAAAGTCACATGTAAAGATGAATCTAAAGGCATTATGTGACATTAGTAATATTACTAGTGATAATTTTACCAACATAACCTTAAAGTCACCAAATAATCAGCCTTAACATCACCAAAGTGAGATTGGTGTGATGTTTTTTGTTAATTTAGGGTGTCTTAAAATTGATTTTGTATTTAAGTCATGTAAATTTTACATTAGAGATGACCTTAATTTTCCTATCTAAATTTAGGGATGAAATTTGCCCTTCAAAATATTCTTGTTTAGAGACTTTAAGGTGAATTAAAGTTGACTTTAATTATAAATTAAATATGTTAAAATGTTGTAGGAAGAAAACATAATGTGTGTCTTAAAAAGTGACCACACAACATTCAAAAAAATAATTGAAAAATAATTAAAAAACTTTAAAAATCTATAAAAATGTGGATGCATTGTATCTTTGTATATATAAGCTAAAACACATGTTTTATTAATTTCAATCAAATAGAGTCAAGTTTTTTGGGAGATGTGTTGGGGTGTCTTTAGCCTTAAAATGCCAAAAAGTGAGACACACTATTATGGTGTCACATTATAGTGACCATAAAATGACCAATCTTTATCCTTTGTTCATGATGAGTTAAAGGAGCACAACTCACTACTATGGAAGAATCTAATCTTGGGAAAAGGACAAGACTAATACATCAAGTGAAATTATTGAATCCTTTTCTAAGCTAGGGTTATTTTTTGGTCATTAAGGATAGGATTATGGTAACATAGTTCTTATTTCACTGCTAAGTTTATTTTTGTTTGAAAACCAATAAGCTATAAGCTATGAAATCAATAAATTTTACAATTATTGAAAATTAAAGTTATTATTACTCATTTGTAGGTTTCTAAAATGTTGTATTTATCCTTGAAAAATCTTATTTCAATAGGTTATATTTGTTTTTATTGATTTTTTTATTTAAATGAATAATGTTTTAGATTTTATTCTTAAATTTAACTTCGATTTTGAGAACTATGGAAGCATTGCACAAACAACTCGTTATTATTGCTTATTATTTGAGAATCAACTCTAACTCATTCATTAAGAATAGTGAAGCAATTGTCACTTCATAATTTGTGTAGAGCATTTTAATATGCTTATGTCCATAACTCAATCTCTTAAGAAGTAATACAACCTATTCTTTTAGTATAGCAGTTGGTACTACAAAAGTTATGGAGATCTTAAGAAGTAACATATAATTAATTTCTAAAAAATTTGGAATTTGTGGATTGAAATATCATTTAAGAATTTTGTCCATAAATGTCTTGATTTAGTCAACTTTAATGTCATAACACTTTCAAATAAAATATGATCTTGGATTAGGGTTTTTAAGTTGTCGAGTTTGATAAAATTTGGAGGGAGATTTATCTTTTATAAAGGAATTATTTGGTTTGTAAAAGGGTTATCTAGTGTGAATTTAATCAACAAGATATGAAATCAAGAAATTTTACAACCATTAAAAACTAATTCTAGTACTCCTCATTTGTAGATATCCAAAGTTTTATATTTATCCTTGAAAATTTTTAATTAAATGATTTACATTTATTGTTAGTGATGTTTTCTCCCTTTAAATGAATAATTTTGGAGATTTATTCTTAAATTTAGCTTAGATTTTGTGACCCATGGAAACATTATGAAAATTACTAGTTATAACTCATTGTTATTTTAGAATCAACTTTGACCCATTCTTTAATACTACTAAAATAGTTGTCCCTTAACAAGCTGTGTAGAGAATTCTAATGTTGTTTTTTCTACAACTCTATATTTTGAGAAGTGATACAACCATTCATTTAGAAAAGTAGTTAGTACTATAGGAGTTGTGAAGATCATAAGAAATAAAATAAAATATTAGATTATTACATTTTATGGATTAAATTTACCCTTAATTACATATTGCTTTGGGTACTCACTTTTTAATGTATTAGGCTTTCTTATTTCATTACTTTTAGTAACGTGTTTGCAATGAATTTATTTTCTATTTAATTTATAATTAAATGCATTGGGATTAGAATTAGTGTCGTTTGAAATATTGCATTTCTTATTCTATAATATAATGGATTAGCATTAGCGTGGCTTAATTTTATGTTTTTTATTTTTTATTTTGATTGTATTTTGGGTCTAAGTTTGTAGTGATTTTATGGTTTCATCATAGTTAAAGTAAAGCACACTTTAGATTGAGATGGTTTAAATTTTGTACTCATTTGAGCCCTGATCATGTATTCATTTGATATGATTTGTGCACTCTATTTGACTATGAAAATAATTGAGATAATATGCATGTGTTGTTAATTTAATTATCTATTTACATTGATTTATCTTGAAAAATATTTTATGATTACCATTGTCATGGTTTGTTACTATGTTTTATAATTTATAATTTTTATTTTTATTTGTGTTTGAGTTTATAGTGATCTTATTTTTCAAATTGCATTATAATGGATTGGAAATTAAATTGAAGTGTGCATTAAATTAAGATAATTTATGTTTTGTACTAAATTGGGCTCTGGTTATGCTTTAAGGTTATTATGTTCTTGCATTGATTTAGTCTCTAAATTTTATTAACATGATTTAATTTTTACTTTGCATTAGCCTCTTAATGTTTTTGCATTGAAATATGTGTAAAAATTTGGTTTACGTACTTTCCTAGGCTCTATATTTATATTTAGTGGACTTGGAAAAAAAATTGGTAGATTTTTAAATATAAAACTTTTATCATAACTAGTAGGTTTAAAGGGAGGGTTTGGAGTGATGGAGGCATAGACAGGAGAGTGTGAAGGTAGTGCATGGAATGAGGAATATGGGATGGTGATTCTAAAGTCAAAGGAGATGGATTGCTTACATGAAGATGAGCAAGCTAAAGAGGAGTATGAGAGGATCTTAGAAGAAGCTTTAGAAGAAATGATAGAAGATGTAAGGGAGAAAGAAGGTTCATTGGAAGTAGAAAGGGAGCTTGAACTGCACCCATACCTATTTAATGATCTTACAAAGAATGTGGCATTTGAGATGAAAAAAACCTATGAGCATATGTCTCCCTTTGGTGTAGGGTTTGGGTGGCTAGGGAGCTAGGGTTGCAGATAATATCTTTGGTATAGGATCATCTAGCAAGGATTTTTCCCTTTCCTCCTATGTCCTTCCTGGTCCATTCTTTTTCTACATACTCTCCTCATTTTCCTTTTATCATATGAGGATTTTCAATGCCCTTTATGAACTCTAAGAAAGGCTATTTGAAGTACATATGCTATACTTAAAGCAAGTGGAGGATTTTTTTGATCATAGTCTCTTTAGTGAGGAACCTATGGTTTTGATTATTTGACTAGTATTTGATGATTTTTAGCTTTGTACCTAGTGTAAAAATTATTTCATGGGGTTCAGTTCCCCTTGGAATATGGGGAGACAGGAACTATTTTGAATGGGAGTGTGTAGATATGGTTGTTTGGGTGGTCTTGTGTGAGGGCAAGGGATATTTTTTTGTGGATCCATGTTTATAGGTATGGTTATTCAATTTTTGGGGAAAATCATTATTTTGGGTTGATTGAATATCTTATTAGTAAACCCTGCTACAAGGCATAGATAATGAATTAGGTGAAGTGGAAGCCACCATCCCATCCCTAACTTACTCTCTAATTATTATTTTGAGGGGTGGAGACTCTTTGGTCTCTAATATAAGGAAACTTGATTAGCTTTGATAAATTTTTGGTTTAATGATTGTTATTGAAATCTGGTTTTGTAATGTGGGTGTTTGGTTTATGGTTTACAAGCCTTTGTGGCTTAGTGAATTATTTATTGTCTTTTTGGTTATTATGTCACATTTATTCAGATCTTGGGGTTAGGAATTTTAGCTTTAATGCTTCAGGCATTTACATGATGTAATTTTTTTTCAATGAATAAAAGTTATAATTGTTTATTTGAAAAAAAACCTAGTATTCTTGACATGGGATTCACCACAAATTGAATTGAATTTTTATTTAGCATAACATTTTGAGTGTGTAACAAGTTTCATCCTCCACATGTGAGTTCAAATTTAGTAACTAGTAAAATAATAGATAAAAAATCCAAATTCAATATACACAAACAAAATGCATTAAATTAAAAAAATTACACAATGTAAAGGAATACTATTCAAAAATAACATATAAAATTAATTCAATTATTCCAAACCATACATTGAATAACCTAAAATTATTATTACATTGGTTTTTGGTACTAAGGCCATTTTAGCATTGGTGTGGTCCATTTCAAGATTGGATTTGGCCATTTTAAGATTATTTTAGCCCACTTAGGGATTTTTATATTTTTATTGGTAAAGTAAGTTTGGGGGTCCCTCACCCTTTTTATTAAAGTCCAAAAAAATAGTACAATTATTTACAATATACCACTCTAGTAAGATAAACAACAACATTTTTTAAAAACTTACAAAATGACTTTCACAACCTAAAACTAGGACTTGTCCATAAAAATCATTAAAGTCTCAAATTGATAAGGATAATGGGATTTAGACAGTCTTCCATATCAAACTCATTTTTTTATATACTTTGAATGGTATAAATCTCTATTGCTACATTTTTACTTGGGTGTTGTGTGTATATATATTAGGTTAAGTATTAACATGATTTGATTTTATGTTTTCATAGGTTTAAGTTGTAATATGATGCATTGGGCATAGAACTAGTACAGTTTGATTTTTTATTTTTTAATCTACAAAATAATGGATTTGTATTATTGTGACTTAATTTTATATTTATTGATTTCAAATTTTGATTATATTTAAGGTCTGAGTATATAGTGATTTTATGGTTTGGTGGTTGCAAACATACTTTAGATTGATATAATTTAATTTTTGCATTAAATTGACTGATCAACATGCATTGATTTCATACATAACTAATTTTAATTAATTGATACAACATCCAATTATTATTTTTTTACCTACGACCAAAACCATTAAGAAAAACAACATTTGTTTATTTTTTAAATTAAAATAACCACAACACATTGAAGTCATTTTAACTACAAGTACATGCTCAAAAACTTTATATTTTCTCAAAAATTATGTGTATGTCTTATTCTTCACAATCAATCTAACATAAAATTCAAAACACACTTGAAAATAAAATTAATGATAATAAACAATACAACATTAAAAAATATGTGGAAGAAGGATGGGTGAGCAGAGCAGAGGGAAGGAAGGGAGTTTGAATTCAAGTTTGGGTAGGAGTCATCAGATGGTGAGGATGAGGAAAAATATGATGAGGAAGATTTTTTCCTTGTTTTGTTTGATGCTACCTTTGGAAAGGTGTTCATGATCATTAGATGTTTTTAAGGTTTTCATTTTTTCTAGTGTCTATTAAGCTTGAAGTTTAGAGTGGATGGTGTCTGTGTGCTGTGCATTCAGGCTCAGGTCAAGTGTAAGTCTGGATGGTGGAGTTGTGATAAGAATTTGAGAAACATTCTTTGGTGGGTGGTTTTTCCCCACAAGATCTGGTGTGGTTGGGTTTTCCCTCAAAAAAATAGTTTCTAACTAGGCCTACTCTATGGACCCTGTATATACTATGCTCTTTATTTTTAACAAAGTTGAGCCTCTTGATGGGAGAGTTGAAAGTTTTATGGATTTTACTTTTGGGTCACATTTTTGTCTATTTTTGGTGGATCATTCTACCAGTCTATTTATGGATTTTTTGAATGGTCTAGATCATATTATGAAGACCCTCAAAGTGGGTTTTTTCATGGTATGGGTCATGTTTGCAGTTTGGAAGTGATGGGGGGATGGATGGTCAAATTCCTTCTTAGACTCTATATTTTCATGGTTGGATAGGTTTTGGTTTGGGACTAGTCTTTATCGAGTTGCCTAAGATTTATTCTTGATTGGACTAATGCAAGGTAGGACTTTCCATATTGCTTTATTTATTATTCATATCCAAGCTACATAATGTTGGTTTGGGAGTATGGGTTTATTGATAGTTTCTATTTGGAAGAATCAAGAGATAATTATGTTGTGGAGGTTATAAGGTTGGGCTCAAGTGATCTCTTAAAAAAAATTTGGAGTTCTAATAAAGTTGGGGCTTATTTGTTTTTAGAATCATGTCATAGCCATGAACTATATTTTAGAGGGGACTTGCTTTATTATAGTAATAAGTTTGGTTGGTTTTGGTATCCTAAGGGAAGTAACAAGGAGGAAGGTAGACCTACTATCACCAAGGAGACAAGCAAGTATGTTGTTGTTTGGGTAGAAAAGGGTAAGGCTAGTATTATATCTCAATGCCCAAGAGAGGATCAAATTTGGTTGATCAACAGAATTAGAGTTTCAAAATGTTGGGTTTAAGGAAGCTATGCCATCCCTATGGTGGTAATTTTAATTGTAGTTCTAGATCTAGGGATTCTCTCAAAATCCAAAGTTTATCAAAATTATTCAAGTTTTCCTTCGATGGGGGTCTCGTTGGACCAAGATTTTTTTCCTATATTTAATATTCTTTCTAGAATCCCTTTGGATTCTTATTTGGAGACTTAGGCCTCCTATTGTGCCCAGGATAGTTTTGAATCCAATCCAAAGTGTGTTCCCCTCACTTTGGTCCTTGGATAAAATTGGGGGTATACAAAACCCCTATAGGTTTCCTTAGAGACCTATACCTCCCCTTATGTCTAGGTTGGTTCACAATCTATTTAAAATGGTGAGTTTGCTCCCGATCCTATCAAAATTTGGTTATTAAGACCTAGGTCTCATCTTTTCAAGCTTATGTTGGTTCCCACACTAGCTGAAAGTGGTTCGCCTTTTCTTTGATGTTTTTTGGTTCCTAATCTTGACTTAATCAATCAATTAAGATGTAGACCTCCTCCTTTCAATTCCAAGGTAGTTCCCACACTAGTTGAAAGTGGTTATCCTTTTATTTTCTCACTGGGTTCGTCTTATTTTATTGGTCCTTTTGGGTGCCTTGTTAGCCCCATTTCATTACTTTCTTTAGTTGTGGTTTTCGGTTTATGTGGTATGTTGTTTTTCTTTTGACATCTTGTGTTTTCCAAGGTGGATACCCAAGCTTCCTTTTGTGTTTGAGAATGGATTCCACACTAGCTAAAGGTGTGTTTATCCTTAATCATAACATTAACAAATAGGTTTATTAGAGAAGTACATTTCACATTTGTTATAACACATGATAAACACTAAATTTATTCAACCCTCTTCAAAATCTCACTCTATATCTTCTAGCCCCTCAAAATATTCTTTAAACCCTATTTTCCATTTTCATGTATTCCATTAGCTTTGATGAGATCTGCTAAATATTTGCCTTAACTTAATATTTATATATCATTGGAAATATATAAATTTCTTGTTAGTCAAACTCTTCCTTGAAAAAATTTGAGTTTCTTAACCTATTTAAAATTGACCATAAGTGTTTTGAGTGAAGACCAAAGCAAAATAATTTTTTATAAACTAACTTTTAAAATAATTCCTATCTTCTTAACCTTGGGTGAATTTATCATTCTTAATCAAATAATCATGCAAACTTTATGTCCCTCTTCTTGTACTAAGGAAACAGCCCTATCCCTATGTTTATAAACTACCATAAAATTCCTAAAAAGGTATTTCCTATGATGGTAATAGATAAATATAAATTTTGTAGTGTTATATGGCTACTCAAACTTACAATGGTATCCATCCAAATATAGTTTAAAACATAATTCATTTTTGGATTAAGCAATATTCTTTTTTTCTGTGTCTTTTTTGCATAGAATTATAAATTTACTATTATAAATATAATAAATTAGTATTATTATCCAACAAACATGACCATACTTTATCTCCATGTAAAATTTAAGAACAATCAATGGAAAATGTTAGGCTAAATATCAATTATTCTCAATTTTTTATTACCATAACAAGAACAAGATGATTGGATGGCAAACATATTGTATTTGTAAAAACTATATCTAAAATGGATGTCATTTATAAAGTAGAAGTATAAAGAAGAAAAAGTGGTAAACCAAAAAAATAGTAAATATTATGTACAATGGAGAGGTACCTTTATGTTTACCTTGATTCTTATTTTATACAAAATAAGGATAAATAATTGCACTAATGAATAAATTTAAGCATATACAATAGTAAAATATATAAATTAGATCTACTCTAGTGTCAAAATTAGAATCATAGCTTAAGTGTAAATTACCAATGATAAATGCAATGTAAGGAAGATTAAATGAGTTATAATGATCGCACCTTGATTATTTATTGAAATCTAAACCTGGAGTATGACTATGCAAACTGTCTACCACGTGTGTGTGAAATATGAGTCTCCTATCTATAATTATTGCCTATTACAAATTGGACTTGTGAAAACTCTTCGTTGGGAAGATAATCACATCAATTTTTTTTATGAACACAAAGTTTGGAATGCATAGGGTTTTAAGACATGTTATCCTTAATATTGCTTCATTTTTTTATGTTTTACCTTCCTATATATTCACTTTCATGTTTCACTGAGTAGATTTACAAAAAAAAATCCTTGTTGACCTAGCTTGACAGAATGAGATGTTAATCCAAAAGAGAGGAGGGAGAAGCAGTTAGATCAGGAAACCACCAAACTGGAGTTATAAGTTATATATCATACACATTGGAATCAAACCCCTTATAGTTCATGCAATGTGTAAATGGCATGTTTGAAGAAGGGCTTTCATCTCCTCTTTGTAGGTGGAGATGTAACTAGATTTCACTTAGTCATTTTCTTGGTACAAGATCCAATAATGTGATGCAATTTATTAGAAAATAAATAAATCCTTTGTATGTATGCCTAAACTTGAAATTAAATTGAATCTTAGGATGTTTAATGTGATACTTTATTACTAGAATGTTCATAGATGGTTTATATTTATATGCTTCTCATAATTTGGATTAACAGATAATTGGTAGAAAAAAATGACCAAATGAAAATAAAAATACCATCAAATGGTTTTGAACATCAAAAGGATACAAAGACAGGTAAAAGGCCCACAAAATTAAAATGGGAAAACTCATAGGTCATATGAGTATACCCAAATCAAACTCTTAATCCTACAAGTTTGCTCAAGAAGAAAGAACAACATAGGGGAGAGGGAAGAGGAGATAGAAACAAGTTCATGGGTGCAATAAAAAATAATAAAACAATAAATAATATAATATAGAGGACCATGAGATCACATAGAGATAAAAAGACACAAATATAAGCACCAATTAACCCCTAAATCAAGGTGACGACCCACATGTACAAATTAATATTATGATCATTGTAATAATATGGTTTATATCAAATTTGGGTGTGTACATAATTACCCCACCCACTTTGAGGTATATTTGATGTGGTGTATGTGTACTTCAAATTTATATGATACATAATTTTAAACACATACCTCAACTTGCCATAGGGAAGGGAAGAGGAATCATTTTTTCATGTGTTTATTACACTATTGTTTGTAATATTCGGTGTACATGTCAATTATGGCTAATTGCCAAAAAATAGACATTACTTATGGTAAATCCTTTTAATAATTTAAATTTTGAAAATTTGAATTTGAAAAAAAGCATAATAATGAATACACTTGTAAGTATTTTCTCCAAATGTCATAACAAACTTTTTCTAACCTACTAGAATTTTGATAAGTGTTAAATTGTAGTCAACACTTCTATAAGAGTCTCCAATGGTCCATAACTCACATACTAATTTTTTTAATTTTTTTAAAACATATCTAACACTTCTCTAGGAGTTCTAGTACCCAATCCACTTCTTGATTAGGTAAGTAGATAAATCTACTGCTAAGAACTATTACTTTATTGGAATAATTAATGTTAGTGGTACATGAATGGCACTAAAACATTAATAGAAAAATTACATTAGTAAATAAATAATAATATATTTTATCATTTAAATACGTGGTCAATACTTACGTTAATAAATAATAAAATACATGGTTATAAAACTTAACATTATGAATTGGGTGGGAGGTTGAACCCATTGGTTGCAATGGTTCACTCCACTTATAAATGATTTTACATGGTAAAATAATTAACCCGGTGCATCCTAATACACATAATATTTTAAGCATTCAAATATTTAAGATATTCAAATATTAGTTCTACAAAGAAGATTTACTAAGAAGAAGTGAGGAGAGGAAGGTTGATTGTATTGATTTAATATGTTTCTCTAAGAATGAATAATCATTATGTGTTTTTTACCTCCCTATGAGGTTTCTCCATGTATATTTGGTGTTGTGAATTTGTGTATTTGTCTTCATTCTTCATGTCTAGATTTTACATGTGCATATAAATAATTCAGTATGATTACAGAATAAGTTGATATGTAAATGGTTGGCAAGTCCTAGTTTATTAAATATTGGGTCAATATACCTGCCTAAATTTTTAATATCAAGCTTATATGACCTCTTGTCTAGCATAGGAGGAACAAAATTTGGTTTGAAATCCTTGTGGATTGTGGAATTTTTTTTGAGTATTTTTGGATCATTTAAAGAATCTAAGAAGCAATATACAAAACAAACAACAATCAGGAATCAATCTACAAGTGAAAATATTTCCTTTTCCATCATAGTATGACCTAGTATGGCTTGTATGGATGAAAAAATTGGTGAAATTCATTTCAAATCATCTACAACCTATTTATCTATTCTAAATTTGAGATCTTAAATATTTTGGTTACCCAAACCTCCTATAGAACCTGTAAAACATATAACTATGTTGCAGATCCACTTGTACAAACTGTATGACATGTGTGTGTTGCATACCAAATTTTGTATGACATTACTTACTACAAACCCTTCAAAATTCACCTAAGGCACATTGTACAAATTCTTTCTTATCACAAAAATTTATGTGCAACAAAAGGGAAAATTTCAAGCATTGGTATGGCTCTTTGTGTCATGGCTACATTCGAAAGGTTTGAATATAGTTTACAAACTTTATTTTTTAAATAATGTTTTTAATAAATATAAACTTCCATGCAACCAAAAAGGGGGGTCCATTTTTTTAATTAGTTTTTGGCTAAAAAGTTAAAAACAAAGTAATTATGTTTTTACATGCACTTCAATTTTTTTCTTTATTTAATGAAAATTGATTAATTACAGTTTAAATACAATAATGTGCATGCATAGTTTATAAAAGTGTTATAGGTAAGTTGGTTAGTGTAATTTTGTAGAACAATTATAAAAATAAAGTACAAGGTTCAAAAATTTATAAACATTCTTTTTTATCAAACTTATTCTTGGTCAAAATTCTTTTTTATAATTAATAAAAATTTAATTTTTATTCTTTGTACCTTGTAAAAGACCTTTTGTGACACTTACAACACATGTAACTATTGTACTTTTTCATTTTTTCCAATTGTTTTACATATAATTAAGTGATTATTGTTGTTTAAATATTAAAATATTTATTTTATTATAAAAATAAATTATAATCACATTAAAAATTTTATTTTTTAAACTTTTTAGTGTCGTTTGTGTATAAAATAAAAACTAGACAATGTCAAAATTTGAAGGGAAGTTATGGCTTCTCCCAATTTTGCGTTAAATAAATTACAATTTTAAATTGGTCACACTATAACATTCATAAACTTTGTATTAAAACCAAATTTATGGCTCAAAAACTTTGGAACATTGTTGTCAGAACTGGAAAACCCAACAGAAATCACAAGAAAACATGTCTATCATTTTGATGAGTGTAAAAGATGAATTTTTACTCCATACTGGTAATTAATAATTGCCCACTTATGCCTAGAAACTCATTGAATCTATGTATGAGGGAACTTATCTCTCAAAAATCATTAAATTTATACTTGAATTACTTAATACTCCCATAAAAAGTGATTAAAAAGTTATTAATTTTATTGAAATTAAAAAAACATTAAATATCAGTTAGATGGTTGTAATTGTAATATTATTCAATATTAGTTTTTATACTTTATTATTTAGTTAAACATTTATAAAAAGTTTCACAATTTCATTTATATTCTTAATTTTAAATACAAAACAAAACAAAACATTCCTAACCTCACTACTATGCATATTATTCTTATTCAATAAGAATAAGTGATGTAAAACTTTGATTCTAAAGATAATATTACTCAAGCACTTGCACTTAATATTGTTCTTGAAAATCTGGAAAACTAGAAAAATAAAACTAAACCTACCAATGGTAAAGATGGAAATAATAAATCTAGACATAAGAATCATAAAGTCAAATTTAATAGAAATAACAATGTGTGTGGTAAATTTAGACATAAAATGGAAGACTATTATAAAAAAATAGATCTAATAACAAAACCTCTAAAAATAACACGAGGAAAAAAATGTTCTAATTAGAATCAATGGAAAAATTAAAACCAGAATCAAAACAACAATCAGGATCCAAATACTAACACTATTACATTGTATGTTGTCTTATTTACTTCTAATGAAAATAAATAGATTTTAGATAGTGGTGTGTCATATCACATGGCATTTTTATCAAATATTTTATCTAACATTAAAGATATATCTGAAAGGATTTATTTAGGTTATAATTCATTTTTATAAGCTACTAAACAAGGAAAAGTTAAATTTGCAAATGTATTCTTAAATGATGTTTTCTATGTTTTTAAACTTAAGAAAAAGTTATCCTATTCTTATCTTAAATTTTTCACAATAACTCTACTTAAATAATTTAAAAATATGGATTATATATGTTTTTTGCTACTTCTGCATGTTATCTTTCATCAAAAAGTACAAATGAATATCAATCATAGCATGAAAGACTAGGTAATATTAACTTTAGAAGTTTATATGATGTGTCATCATGATCTTGTGGTTGATCTTATTTCTATTTGTTCTCATCATGAAATATGTGATATTGTGTATGTGGTAAACAACCCACTAAACCCTTTCACAAAAATCATGATGTTAACTCCTTTCATCCTTTAGAGCTTATTCATAGTGATGTTAGAAGATCTCTAAAATTTGCTTCTCTTAACGGCTCTTTATATGTTTTTATTATCATTGATAATTACTCTAGGATGATATGGTTTTATTATATTAAAAATAAATCTGAATAGTTATCTAAATTCAAATAATTTAAAGCTTTAGTTGAAAATTATTCTAACTTTTATGTTAAAAGATTAAGAATTGAAAATGAAAGTGAATACATCAATAAAGAAATTGATTCATTTACATTAATTATGGTATACAAATAGAGTTAATAACTCCTTATTTCCCATAGAAATATGGAATTATTGAAATGAAATATTGAACCATCCTTGAAATGGTTAGAAAAATGTTGCATTCTACAAATGTTCCTGAATTCTTGTGGGTCGAAGACATGAATACTATTGTGAATATTATAAATAGTATCCCTACTAAAGATTTGGATATTTATACACCCTTAGACATATGGTCTAATAAGAAACCAAATGTTGTTCACCTTAGGATATTTGGTAATCCTGCTTCCATCTTTATTCCTTAAAAAAAAAATTGATCCTACCTCCTATTCTTGAATTTTTTTAGATTATAGAGGAAAAAATAAAGGATTAAGAGTTTATGATCCATCTAAACAACAAGTCATTGAGAATAGGAATGTTTAAATCCTTGAGAAATATTTTTGTGAGTCTTCTGTGAAACCCCCTCAAATTTGATTTTTTTTATAAACCTAACTCTTATGTTACTCCTTATGAATAAATAGATTCCCTAGAGGAAGTTGATCCAATTTTGGATAAATTAGAGTCTTAGTAGCCTTATCCACTTTGTATTCAAATTAAAATACCTAAATAGGTTAAATCCCTAACTCAATCATCTAATCTTGATAATCTTAATAAATTGACTAGGAGTCAACATACCTATTGTGTTTTGATGACTTTGTATGAATGTGAACCTCAATCTTTTGAGGAAGTTATTCAAGACAATAGATGGAAAGTTTTTATTTAAGTTTAATATAAATCTTTAATTAAAAATCAAACTTGGAATCTTGTCCCACCTCCTCCAAAGAGGCATATTTTTGGTTCTAGATGGCTTTACAAAATTAAATATAATTTAATTGGTAAAATTGACAAATTCAAAGATAGATTACTTGATTGTGATTTTTACACAAAAACTTAGAATTAACTATGTTTAAACCTTTGCTCCTTAATAAAAATGAATATTATTAGATTGTTTATTGCCCTTTCATCTTAGAATAGTTGGATTATACACCAAATGGATGTCAAAAATGCCTTCCTAAATGGTGATTTAGAAGAATAAATTTACTTAGATCAACCTAAAGGTTTTACTGAACCTAACAAAAAATATTATGTTTTTAAGTTAAATAAATCTCTTTATGGTTTAAAATAAGCTCCTCAAGCTTAGTATTTTAAAATCACTAGTTATTTTAAAGCATTAGGTTTTTCTAACTATTATTCTAATAATGATCTCTTTATAAAAATTGAAAATATTAATTTTATCCTAATTGTATTATATATTGATGATCTTCCTATTACTGGTAATTAAATTAGTTTAATTCTTAAATATAAAGATAAACTAAATTAATATTTTGAAATGAGTGATCTAGGTATTCTTCATCACTTTCTAAGAATTGTTGTATTTCAAGATAAAAATTTAATTATTATATCTCAATCTTAGTATGCACATAATCTTCTTGTTAATTTTAAGATGTTTGATTGTAAGCCTTCATATACCCTTATTTAAATTGGTGTTAATCTTGATCCAAAACTTACATGTGATAAAGCTAACCCCACTCTTTACATGCAACTAGTTGGTAGTTTGATTTATCTAACCATTACTAGGCCAAATATTTCATGTGCTGTAGGAGTTGCTTCCAATTTCATGTAGGATCCATATTTGGATCATTAGAAATTAAATAAATAGATACTTTGATATATCAAAAGAATTATAACTTTTGATTTATATTATTCTTCCATTGATAATATTAATTTATATGGTTATTGCGATGTTGACCATGCTGATGATATTATAGATTGCAAGTCTACTTTTATATGTGTTTAAGTTTGGTGTAGGTGTTATCACTTGGAGCAACAAAAAATAACTTATTATTTATATCCTTTCTATAGAATAAAAATATAGAACTGTTATGGAAGTTTTTAAAGAATCCATGTGGTTATGAAGGTAGTTATAAGAACTGCATTTGGATGTTTCTCACAATACCATCCTTCTCTATGATAATCAAAAAGTTATATAGCTCTAGCAAAAAATCTAGTGCAACACCAAATAACTAAGCATATTTAAGTTCATATGCATTTTATCCGAAACAAAGTCCTTAATTATAATATTGATTTCCAATTTTGTCCTTTAAATGAATAAATAGTAGATACATTCATAAAACCACTTGGTGTTACCAAGTTTTATAAATTTTCATATAATTATAAACCTCTCTAAGTTTCTATTGAGGTAAGTGTACATGATAATACTTGGATTAAGGTAAACCCACTTTTGAGCTAGTGTGGAATCTAGTTCAGACACATCAAGAGGTCCAAGTCTCCCCCTAGATTATAAAGATGAAATAAGGTGCAACTCACTAGGAAAGCAAAAAGGACCAGACCAAAAAAACAAAGACAGTGAAAAGAGCAAAACCTAATGTTCATGTGTTTATTTCTTCTTCTCTATACTTCTTAAATTGTAAAAATATTATAATAATTCACTTTACTTTATTTTGATAAATGACACCATTTATGAGTTTACAATGTACCCAATATTTAAAAGCATATCTTGTAATAGAGGTTCTTATGTTATAGAAGAATCTAAAATTCTTGGTTAATTATTCATGAAAAACTATGAGTTGTAGTCTCATGATCATGCTTGCATAAACATATTTTAAGTAGTTTATGTATTATAATTCCTTTAATTTTGAAAGGTGATATTGGCATGATGAAGGTTTTTAAATATTTCAAATGTTACATGCACCTTAAACTCATCGTAGATGGTTTATGGAGTATAATTACTTTAGTATAAAAGTGGTTATGGCATGTATCCCCACTTAACATTAAGGGTGAGTGTTAGATAAATTAATGTTAGTGGTATATAAATTCCATTAAAATATTAATAAAAAAATTACATCATTAAATAAATAATAATAAATTTTATTATTTTAATTGCAAGGTTAATAATTACATTAATAAATAATAAAATACATGATTATTGAACTTACTATTGTGAATTAGATGGGAGGTTTAACATGTTGGTTATAATGGTTCACTCCACTTATAAATGATTTTATGTGGTAAAATCATTAACTTGATGCATTCCAATTCACATAAGCTTATGAGCATTTAAATATTTGAGATATTCAAATATTGGTTCTGTGAAGAATATTTACTGAGAAGAAATGAGGAAAGGAAGGTTGATTATATTAGGTTAATATGTTTCTCAATGAATGAATAATCATTATGAGTTTTTTACCTCCCTATGAGGTTTCCCCATGCATTTGTGTCTTTACATTCATTCTTCATATCTATATCTTATATATGCATATAAATAATCGAGCATGCTTAACAACCTTTACTTTTGTGTTAATTATGTAAAGAAATCTCGTGCTATGAACTGTTATAGTGTATATATGTCCCCTTTTAAGATGATAGATTTAAACTTGTGCTTTTAATCATTCATCTCAAAATAAAAATTTAAGTGCATTGTATGTTAGGAAAATAATATAGTCAGAGTGTCAATATCCTAGAAAATATGTTTTTAAATAATAAATGATATGACTCCTTGTAAATTTGGTATAAACAACTATTTTTATCCCACTAAAATTAATTCTAGTGAAATGAACTGTTCTTGTCATTATGCATCTCAAGAGGGTATAGTGTCCCATATAATATGATAAGTAGATAGGTATAAGTATGATTCCCCAAGGTACCTCTCAATGTATGAATTAGGTAATAATCATGTCATTTTATATATAAGTGCATAAGGAAGATAAAAATCATTCAAGGCTTAATGATAAATAGTATAATGATATGCTCACATGAAGCTCTATATTCAATGTATGTAACCCTCAAATGTGATATAAGAATTTGCTCATGTGAGGCTTGGTAATCATAATCTATCCTTTTGTGAGGATTGCATGTTTGGTTCAATGGCATTCCCCCAATATATGTCACTTATCTAAGGTGTAAATATATATGAATAAATGTATCATGTGTGAAATGAATCAAATGTCATGATGTGTGAAATCTAGGATATGTGTGATATTCCCCTTGTGGGCAGAGAAGAGATGTATGAGACATATAATCATATGATAATCTCAATGTAGTGTGAAATGTACTAGTGTCATGCTACTTCCTAAGTGGCTAGATATAAACAATATTCTCAAAGTGATGGGTCAAATAGTATGTCCCAATAAAAATTCCCAGTGTGTAAGATGTATATGATAAGCTCTAGAATATATGTGTCAAAATACTAGTGCATAGTGACAAATCAAGATGTGAAAAATATAGGATATGCTAGGCATAGTAATGATGTATCAATCATAATCATAGTAGTATAGATGGTATAATACCAAAATATAATGATGTAAATGTCAATGCATGTAGTATAATCCATGTAAAAACTAATTGTAGACACTAAAATTTTATATTATAAAGTTGTCAATGTTCATCTTGACCTATCTTTAACTCACATTAATTATGCTTACGCATATGGATCTTGCACACCCTTCTCTCCTATATACTTTCCTTGTATGGCTGGACCTTACCAATTTTCTATTGATCACTTATAGAAATTACCTAGTCTATATATAACAAGCTTAATGTCATATTCAGATTGTATCCTAACCATCATATCATAGTTCCTATCTTTGTGGACATGTATGGTCAAATCCAAAAGGCTCCAAATTTTTGAAACCATCTACCTCTATATAACTCATTCACATGCCAATAAATGGTCATTTTTAAAATTTAAATCATCTTTATGGGTTAACCCATAAATTTCACATATCAGTAACATGAAAAGCTACCCAAAGTCATATATTAATAAAAAAATAAGTCTAATCATATTTATTTATCTATAAATTATCAATAATACATATATACACATCTACACATTAAGAGGGACTGCCCTAGATTTCCCAAATCATAAACCATTCTCAAGGTGCAAGCCATAACCAAAGCTGAAGCACCTAAGCCCAATCAATTTTTCCATTGTCAAGTCAAAAACTAGATTACAAGATGAATTCATACTGGTGGATCATAATTTTGCACATTCATTTAAGGGGAATAAATACGTATGTTTTAATTTACCTCCTCATAGTATTATATATGAATGCAATGCTCAACCATTTATTGGGGAGTGGTTGATGTCATATGAAACCATCACTCTTCTCCATTTTAACAAGTTAATCTAGTGATGAAATTGAAACTAGGGTATAATATTGAAGGAGATAGGTTTGTGGATTTGTGCACACAACAAGCATCTAATATCAGGAAGGTTTATGGTTTACAAGTAGGTGCAATGATTTGTGCTAAAATAGTTAGGCATAACTTACAAGGATGAATTTACTAGTAGGCATATACTTTCATCCTTATATAAGTGTCTAGATTTTGACAACTCATCCAAGTAGATCCAAGTACTCAATTCCTAATTTTAGCAACCCCTAATAAATTTCCATCCCTTTTTGTTGCCTTTACACAATCTCATTCCTACATATACTTGAAATGATCTATGCATCTTAATCTTCCTAATGCTTTTCATAAATAGTAAATTGTACTTATTCAATCATACTCTAATGTAGCATTCAAATTTGTGTTTTATATACATACATTATACAATCTAAATATTTTAAATTTTAATGCTTGTTTAGGTTCATTATTCAAAAATAAGGGAAATATATTGGTGAGCCTGATCATTTTATTTACTTGTCAAACCCTAGGTTTTCCTTAGGGTTTCATATTTTTACATTAGGATTTTAGACCTAATTTCTGAGTTTGCCTCATCATACATGAAAATTTTTAGATACATCATCAAGTTTTAGATATTTATTCAAATGAGTCTAATGTAACATTATTTTAGAGTGGTTGGTTAGAATATTTTATTCCAATTGGTACGACCATTGGTGTGGATGTCATAGATTAGGTAATTTACATATTCATTGTGTTTAAATGATATATAATTTATGCATTCCATATATGTAATTAAAAATATAAAATGATAAAGATTTAAAAAATGTAAAGTAATTAAATAACATGTGCACATATGTTCTTTCATTACTCATTCTTATAGCCCTTCACTTTGTTATGATGTTTTCACTTTTCCTTGGACTATTAATTATCTTTCTTGATTCACACATTCATGGTGTATATCCTACGATGATGCATCCTTTACAACAACCTCATCCTAGTGCATAATATTTATATCATACTACTTGATCACTCATATATATTGAATATTTATACATGTCATGGTTTACATTGAGATTATATGATCACATACATTTATGTCTATATATTATATGAGCACATATATTGATTCCTCCTCACCCCCCTACACCTCCCACATACTCTCTTGAGCTATGATGTTGCATTTCACATATATAATGGCGGCATGTTGCTTTATTTCACTTCCTCCATATTTCCATGTTATAACACTTAATACACTATGCGTTGACATATGTTATGGATTGTTTGAATCCCTTATATTTTTATCTTTCAAATCATTTCCACTTGGAATTCTTTTATTCTATACATTTTGTCTAAAAAAATTCAAAAATATAAAAAATAAAATTTATATTCAAAAAATGAAAAAATATTACCTAAACATAAATTATATAACTAGTTATTACTTTAATATGTGTTGGTTTGGTAGATTATATTTCCATTTCCATACACATATACATTTAATAGTATATATGAATGTAATCTAGGACATACATATTATACATGATACATGGATGTATAGATGCAGGACATTCTTATACCTGGGACCATGCCAATGTATGGAGCATATCATTCTATAGGTTACAAATTATTACATGCTATATCTTTTTATGACCTTTCCATTTATCATGTTGAGATACATTGATTGCTTACAAATGTCTTGTTCTTGCTCATATTATTTATAGTGATACATTTTATGGATATGTTATTTTGTTATGATGTGACTTTGACTTAAATTGGAGGTGTTATTATTTATTTTCCTCTAGGATAATCATTGATTATGATTTATTTTAGCTCTTGCCTTCTTGTATGACATTGCTTGATTGAGTTTTTCATTGTATGACTCTTTGTTTAGGCCCAAGTTTTCTTTTATGACATTTCCTATATTGGTTTTATCATTCTATAATTTTTTCTTTGTATTTCTCTTGTCTTGGTGTTTGACATTGATTATTCATAGCATAACATTAATTGATTAATATGTGTGACTTTTGCCTTGTGTGACATTTTATTATCCATTGTGTTCTCTTACCTTATGTGACATTGAGTTATATTGTGTGTGAATTTATTGTATGCATCATGGACATGGAATTATGTGCTTATTAATGAATACATCTATGATTCTGTACTGATCTTGTGATGTCATGATCAATATCATGAACCTTTATACTTGTATGTGGTGTCATAATCCATATCATACACCAACCTGCATAGGTTACTATTCATTGCTTGTATTTTTTATGATTAAAATTATGTGCCTAATTAATAAATTTATATTGACATGGCACTTTTATTCCTCAGGATTCATGTTTCATATATGATTTGATAATGTAATCATACTACGTTGACATATTATCCACATATTAGCACATGATTTTAAAAGTTTACATATTTTTGTTGGTGTGTGGCATGTTCACATTTCTTTTGAATTCCACCTTAGGTAGTGTTGTTATTAAGGTGTGATTTAATATGTGCACAAAAAAATTTAATGCATATTTAATTTTGGTAGTTATCCTCACATGTGTGATAAGGTTAGGTGTAATTTTGGGAAATAATCTTACCTTTCACACCACCAATAATAATCTCCCACTCACCTCTTTATTTTCCTAAATAAAGAACATTTGTTTCTTTTCAAAATTCAAAATGGATCTTAGATTCATCTCGTAAGCTAGTATGGGTGTAATTTTTAAAGAGTCGTGTTCTAGTGCAACCATTGTTACTTGCACATATGCATTGTATATTATTTTTAGTTAATATGACGTATTTTTATTAGTGAATTTTTTTTCTCTTTTGACACCATATTATGAATCAGCATAGTTATGATGCCATATTATAAATGAATAGGAGTTCCTAGGAAAACTTTGTAATATAAACATCTACAAGATCCACAATCTCCATCTCACGTTGTTTTAGATCTATTTCTTTATTCGGTTGGATTCATGTTGTTTTCATAGCTACATATTGAGGAGTTTCATCAAATATATTTATACCATAGTTATTTTTTAATTGATTTTGGTATATATCAGACATTCTCATTAGATTCACAATGCCAGATAAAGCCAACTTCAACATTTGATTCACCTAGATCGAACACCATGAGCTCATTTTTTAAGCTATATAAATCACATTTTGTATAGATCTAGAGAATTTGAGAGGGTAAAAATGAACTAATGGGAAGGATTTTTCAACTCATTTAGCATGTTTTTAGGACCATATTTTGCATTAATTAACTTGCAATGAGCTATTAGTTTTTATATTTGGCTACAGATTATATCTAGGTATATTTGGAGGGTTTTTTTCTCTTGCCTATTCTTTCAAATGTAAATAATACTCATATTGATTTATAAAGTTCCATGAGTGGGTTTTATATTTTATCCTTGTGTATAGGTGTGATTTTTCACACTCCTTTCTCTACCTTCATGCATGTGTGTGCTTTATCGTACTCCCTTTTCACATTTCAATTATTGAGTTCATCATGTGGTTTTTGGGGAACCCTCATTGGAAGATTTATGTTATATTTTTCATACACACCTATGACATTGATACTTTTGGAGACATTGAGTTTTTTTTTCTTTAATACCTAGTTAGCATTATGAATTGGTGTTGTGTACTAGTAATGATTCTTGGTTGTTTGAATACATTATGCACCTTATGTTTGTTCTTATATACTATGCAGATGTAATTATTGGTATCAAAATTTAGAATATTTTTTTAGATCCATCTTTTTTGGTATCAAAATTTAGAACATTATCTTTGAGCCATCTTTGTTGGTGAAAAAATTTATAACATCATCTTTAATCCAACATTCTTTAGTGATATTGAAAATCAAAATAGTTTCTGAACCAACCTTCTTGGTGTATTTTATCCATGCATTCATGTTAAATATAACTATTTACCCTATAATTAATTGAAATTAATCAAGTAACTATAAATAAACTATTAAAAATGATATAAAATAATGTATAATAAAGTACACTAAGGTACAAAATTGAAAGTAAGCTAAAACATTAAATTACAAAGGAGAATGAATACTTGGCTTGCAATCTAAATTTCTAGAAAATACCTAGAATGATCTAAGATATGATGTTAAATTAATAAACTAAATGAATATGTCTCTATTGAAAATATTGAACCAAATTATAAATGGATAAGACCACAATAAGGGACAAAAACATAGTGTGATGTTGTTTTTATAATGCAATTTTGTCTTATTAAGCAATGCATGAGAGCTAGAGATCTAGATCGACTCACCCCTACATGTATGTAGTTTGTATTCATTTGCATCCTGATTTAGTATATGGATGAATTGTAAATACACACTTGTAATTCCTATGCATGCACTATATAGAAATTAGATAATAAAGGGGGGAAAAAAATATGTTAGTAAGGATGTCCAAGTTGGAATCAAAAACCCTTGTAATTATTGCTACCTACATAGTCTAAATGAGCCTTAAGCTGATGTATTTATTCCTCCTTAATGTGTGTGTGCAATAATAGATGAAATAATGTGTTTTATTTTGCCTATGAATACCCTTGACATAAGCATATAATAGTACTTCAAATTATAGCTCTATAAATTGAGTATTAATAATGTAAAACTTTCAATAGCTCTTGAAAGTGAGAATGCTTGTTTAAACATGAGAGTACTTGTTGTAAAATACCTTATAATAGCTTTGTTTATATAGAGATTATTATAATTTTAATTAAAAGCTTAGCGGTACACATAAGGGACTCAAAATAGCTTAAAGGGGACTCAAAAGACATAAAAGGGGACTTAAAAGGAAATTTAAAGACTTCAGAGAGGACTCAAAATAATTAAAAAGAAATTTAAATACTTAAGAGAGGACTTAAGATAATTTTAAAAAGGGGCTTTAATAAATCATGGGGGGAACAAAGCAAAAGGGAAAAATATAATAAAATTATAAAGGAAACGGTGGAGAATATAAGATAAGTCATAAATTAAAGGGGAAAATATAAGAAAAAGGCACCATTAAGTATTTAATTATTTAGCTAAGACCTACATAAGTAAAGTAATTAAAAATATACTAAAAATGAGTATTGTGCCAAATTTAGGTATCTATATTTTCCCCCACTTTATTCTAGTGATGCACAAAGTGGAATTACTAGAGTAAAATAGATGTGAACCTGAGTTTGCATATGCATTTTGTATTTGGATGTGAAGCTCAATTGTGAAAGATGCCTTGATGTAAGAAACCTAAAACTAAACCTCTAAAATTAATATTTTCTCATATTAAAAATTTTAAATTCAAAATTTGTTATTTGTAATTTGAAAAGAGAGCAAGGAGATAAATTTGCTTTATATCTTTAGAGATGTCAAAGTGTACATGCTCCCTTGTTGGGACATTTGGAGAAATGTTAAACCATGGTGAATTGATAATGATTAATTCTCAATTTGAATAATCATTGAAGGTGTTGGAGTTGGAAATATTATATATTTCAACCCTCATATATTACTTTGTAATGCTTGAAGATATGGGAATCAACAAAGTGGTTCGTGTTTAACCCTTTTTAGAAATAAGGATTGACAAGAAAAGAGTAACCTAAATAAACAAGATACTCTTCAAATCAAGCCAATTAATTAAATTAAAATCCTATTGATATTATGATGAGGTATATTAAATCTAATAATATGCCAAATATGGAAAGTATAACATTAAAATATTCTAATAATAGTAATATGAAGGAGAAATTATACTTAGATTATACCATGATGCACAAGCATATCTAAGTAGTGCAGGTGCAGAAATGGACTATCTGAAGATCTGGATCCCATCATCAGATTCTAGATATTTGTTTTTTGTCAACTTGGACAGTTGTGTTACCCTGTGGACACTAGAATCAACATTATTTTCCTTAATTTTCCACTAGTTCCTAATATGAAATATTAATTCTTTTCTAAAAAATCCACATGTGCATATTAGGTTTGATTGTCTCCTCTTAGATTCTCTATTTGGATCGTACATATAGGTTTTTGATATCATTATTTTGATAAAAACCCTAGATCCTCCAATTATGGCATGCCACCTTGAAAAAATGGGCTTAGTGGAATCAAGTGAAGTCAAACTAACCTCAACAACCCCTCTATCAGTGAGTGTTACCTACATATCCATATACTTTGAAGAGGGCCTTAGACCAATGTAGTTCTCACTCTTATATGAGCTTGTGTGTCAACAATTATGTAATATGTTATATGCAAGTGAATTTAGTGATCTATCTTGTAACTAGTAAATATTAATCATGGGCTGTAATTTTGATGCTTCAGACTTGTAATAAGACTGTTCTTATGACTGATTTAGAAATAGGAAAGAATAAGGTATAATAGCTTAAGTTTGTAATTAATTTTGACTAATGTAGTGTAAGCTTGAGAGGTGCTTGTTAAATGAATAATGAGTGGGCTTTAACTTGTATTTATACCACACCTTTTGAAATGTTTCTCATAGAAGGGTTAAAAGAAACAAATAGGATGACTCGTACATATTAAAACATTTGAAAATTTAAGTGTTTGTAAGGTACAAACACCTATGTTGGATCAAGAATGCTAGTTTCGATACTAGTGTCCAAGAAGATAGAAAGTTGTTAAAGTTCTATAACTGATGATGAAGGATATATATCATGTTTTAAGCATATTGTGGGCTATAGGTGATATGGGTAATTAGAATATTAGGTTTAGACTATAAGATAAGCATTTAGGAACAGTGAGATGGATAACACAATTTTTGGCTAAAATTAGGTTAATAACTAAATTGCAAATCCATGACTAATTTTTTCCAAGTTTACAAGACTAGTTTAACATATAAATCCATATTTGAGTATTTACAGTTCACTAAAACATAACCAAAACACTAAACATCTCTAATCTCTCTTGCGACCCACTTTTTGAACTGAAAGAAAAGAGGTGGGAAACAATTTATGGCTTATTAAATTTAAACCAAGATGTGTAATATCACTAATATCAAATTTGGTTCACTTTCAAAAAATGAATCACACCACTGCAAATGGATCTAGAGTCAAACTATAAATACTTGATTTTTAAAAATAGAAAATCTAATTTTTGTAAAGTGGTAGGTTGGTCATGAATGTATATCTTTCCCCTTGTACTTTATAGAGTGCCAAATGTGATATTTTGAATTTTTTTGAAGCCTTATAATTATTTTCACACAAGTGTGTCTGTGCTCCAGTAATTAAATGAGTGGAGTGAATAAGCAAGCCAAATTCCCCATAATCTGATTTATTTTAGCTTTACACATTGTAAATTGTCATATCAAAAAATGTATTGATTGTAAAAGCCCATTGTGATGCCCCCCTTTTGAGATAAGGGATATTACCTAAAAATCATTTGTCTCACAAGAAAAAGTGAGAGAATTTATGAAATACATATAATCATGTAATAACATTTGCATATATTGAATTTGTATTGAAATATTATAGATATAAAATTGAAGCATTGGAAAAATTTGTGTATTTTCTTTACATCACGTAAGTTTGATATAAAAATTTAGGAATGAGTCAAGCACTTAAAACTTATGATTATTGCATATGTATTGTAAACATAGTATATTATAAATTTGAAGCATTGAATCACATAGGTAGTATGTGCATGATATGTCTCATGGTGCCCTATGTAAATAGGGAAATACATAGTAGTGCATGATAAGAATCATGGCACCATAGTAGCCAAATAGCAAACATGTAAACAAAGTCACCTTCTTGTCATGAAATAAAACCTAGAGTATGCATACAAAGGACATGTAAGATGTCGTAAAGTGTAAATTTTTTGCATAAATATCACACATTGAGATGAAAGGATAAATATCAGGGACATGAAAATTTTGCTAAAACATAGAAAGCCAAAGGTCATACATACAAGGCATGGGTGTGCCATACAAGTATGGTGTATATTGAACATACACAAGGCCAAGGACCACATGCAAGAAACAAACAATTTGAATCATGTTATGAAACCAAAATAATTATATGGCAATAGCTTATAAAAAATGAAGATAGAATAGGTTAAGAATATGTATCTATGTTTCAATTTATCGAGTAGTGTATTCACCAAGACATATGTGAAGATAGAATGAAAGATTAAAACATTTATTTATGTTATATCTCAACATGTAAAATAGGTTATAAATAAATACAACCTATAAGGTGTTTATACAGAATAAAATGAATCCCCAACTAAGCAAGCTGATTGGGTGAAAATATTGGTAGCATTGAAACCATGTAAGAGTGTGTCTTATCTTGAAGACTAATATCTAAATGTGAATTATATTTTGTGTAAAAAAACTTTGTAAAAGGTCATTGTGACTATGTTGTGGTTAAAAATAGACAGTGAGGATGCACATAAATAGGTGTGTAGTAGGGAATACATGCACAGTGTGTTGTTGCCTTACTGCTACAACTTTGTTCAAATTAATTATATTTAAAAAAAATTGATCAAGAAATCTTTTAATGTATTAAGATTATTTTGAACAATGAAATTTCTCTTGTTTCATGCTTGGATATCTTGTGAGAAGCATTATGTATTGAAAATATGCTATGTACTAAAATAGAAAGATAGATGGAATAAACAAAGACATATCTAGCAACATGAAAAGATGACTATAGGACCTAATTTTTCATTTTTTGTAAATATTCTAATTTTTTTGGTATTTCTATAATATATGTTTTTTTGTGTTTTTTCATATTTGAAAATAAAGAAGCATGCATAATTTAAAATTGAAAAATTTGTAAAAATTAAAATACACATGGTTACAAAATTAGAAGGGTGAGAAGATTCGAATGACCCTCAACAAGGTTTTGAAGCCTAGCATGGAAAGGAGGAAGGCATATGAGATTCCTCTAATGTAAACCTAGTGTTGTAAAGATGGAAATTATTGCCACGTAAACCCATGTAGAAGTAGGTATATGTGAGCATGAAAGTACATATGAGAGATTAGAGAATGTATATATTTGTAAAAGTAATCAAATGAGTTTCCATGAAAGATATGTATATTGAAAACTTAGTAAGATGGTTGTTTTGGGTTGTTCAAATGGGTTTGAAGCAAACAAGGGAACAAGTGCCCCAAAATGGAAAGATAAATCCAAGGGCTATAATAATTTTGGATTAAGTGTAGAATAATAAGCAATAAAATATGAGTATAAAATAATATACATGCATGTAGGGGTTATTATAGTCAAGGATATCATCAAGGGGAAGTCTAAATGAAGGTGTGGGAGGATGAGAATAGGTATACTCATCAACATGTTGTGAAGGAAATACTTCTTGTGAAGAATAAATGCCAATTGTATATGCCTCTGAATCACTATCATACCAATCTTATATATTATTAGTATCATAATCATCGATGTAATCATTTTCATAAGAGAAAGTTAACTTCTTAGGTTGTGCTTAAGATTGTGAGATGCCATTTTGATTATCTTTTGCATTTATGTATGAAAACATTATTGCACCATAGATTTGAGTATAATTATTAGGAGCTTGCATCTTATCTTTAATTAGAAAATGATAATGTGTGATTGGTTGAACATTAGGAAGATAATTAACTCATGATTTAACTTTGTATGAAGTATATTTGATGTTTGATTCTTTAGCAACCATATGTGTATCATTAGACTTTGTAGGAATATTTTAATTTAGACATTTCTTCATGAAAAAACTTTTGAAAAAGGAGCTTTCTTACTTATCTTGAATTTATTTTTACAAATTTTCTTTTGGTAATTGTTCATTTTGTAATCTTGTTTTCTCTAATTGAATATTTTCTTGTTTTGAATTATATTTTGGTATCCATATGTGCTCTTTGTGTCAATTTTGCACTTTATTTTAGGAGATGCGATATGAGTGGGTTGCTTAATAGTTTTATCTTGTATGGGATCACCACTATCAAGGAGATTTTGCATTTTGTTCTTTAAATCCCAATAATTATATATGTGATGCCCATGAAATCTATAATATGCAAATAGTATTTTGATCTTTTTAAAGGAGGCATATAAGGTAATGTAATCAACATATTTCAAATCATTTCTTTTATAAGATCACTTGAAATAATATTAGCATTTTTTATACTTTGTGAAACATTAAGTGTAGATGTATGTTGCTTATGGGACATATTATAGCTAGATGGATATGTAGATCTATGATCAACACTAGCATAGCCTGAATTTGTAGTAAGTTTGTTTTTATTTACAAGAGATGTGATATTTGAACTTAAATATTGATTTTACTTTTGTAACTCCTTGATTGACTTTTCCATAGAGGTGACTTGATCTTGAAGGGTTTCACAAGCACAATTTTAGTGTAAGTTTTTATTCCATTTAACAGGTTTTCTCTATTCATGTTTATTTAGCTTGCTTAGGTGTCACTTAGATGTCTTTTTGATCATTGTGAAATATAATCCCACATTTATGAGGATGTGAGGACATGTTTATATTTCAACTCTATAATGTACCTTCTTAAATCTTTTATGGATAATGACACTAATATAATTTATTTATTATAAAGAACAACTTCTTCCATTTGAGTTGTATTTTAGATTTCACTATTTCATACAAGTACAAATTTGTGCATTTGAATCTATCAAGATCATCCTTGATTAGGGCCCACTCCTACATGGTATTAGATCTTTTTTGGTAACTAAATGTTATTGTTCCTATTTTGAGATCTAGCATTTTAGCATTTTCATTGATTTTGATTTCCAAGGGTTTGGTGGAATTTATAAAAAATCTATGTAATTTGTACCACTAGGTTATCCAAATAAAAAAAAGATAGTGTTTTTGGATTAAGATGGTGTCAAAACCCTAGGATTAACTGTAAACACAACCTAGTTTCTTGACACCTATTTTTTAACCATATTTAGAGGGTATGAAGGTATTTTTTATCAAATATATATATATATATATATATATATATATATATATATATTTACCCCCTAGTACTTGAATTATTAAAAAAATTGGGTTTTTTAGGTTTTCCAAAATAGTAAGTGGGTTTTGTTAGTTATGGAGGAAACCATACATATTTTTCCAGATCTGGGGTTTTCCTTGGTGGTTTTGACTAGTTTTGGAGACTTATGCAAAACTATACAATTTTCATCAAGGCCTCAAATTTTTTGCCTATGCATCCCCATAATATGCATTAATATGACCCACACTTATGCATCCTCATAAGTCATGTTGATGTCACCAATGCCTACATATCCCCACCAATCATGTAGGCATGACTTATGCCTTTGTGTCCATGCGAAACATATCGATGCAACCAGCATCCTCAAGACTCATGAAAATATGGCCCACACCTATGTGCCCTAGTGTTACATGTCTGGCCATGATGTCTACTCATGCCTCATTATGATTTTCAGTTGTATTCACCCAAACCTATTCACCATACATCACTACAATCATCCTACATCCTCTACGTTTTTGCTTGTGCACCCTCCAACCCCCATGCCCATTAATGCCATAAAATTTAAGCTCATCTATTATGGAACTATTCATTTATAATTTGGATGCATTTTTTGGTGACATCACACTCCCATCAATCAAATCAATCAAGGGCGAGCACCCATACTAGCCCTTAGTCCCTGTTCGTATCAAAGTTTAACCTTTGGTCACAAGCAACCTAAGGGAGCTTAGTTGATCCTCAAAAATCTGGTCTAAACTATTTACACACAAAAAAACAATTATGCAAAGTGAAGAATTATTTTTTATGAGTAAGAAATCATCAAACTTCTATAAATTTTAGCTGATAACTCCTTTTCAAGTGTTTTTTTTTTTGAAAGTATGAGTTTTTTCAATCTCTACACATTGGTAATATTCTCATGCATTTTAAAATTAAACCTATATATAAATATATATTATTTGAGGTTATATATCATTATCTTTCTAGAATTACTTAATTCAACACATACTTATTTTATGTACCATGGATCAGAGTCATGTTCCACTTCTTACATCATTCAACTATCACAAGTGGAAAACCTAAGTTCGAATCTTTTTTAGGAGAAAAGTTTTATACCAAATCATAATGGGTATAAAAAAATAAATGATACTTATTTAGATGAGGTGAAGTGGTTTAAAAAAAAATGATGAATTCTATGGTCTACTATGCATATCTATGTCTCCTGATTTACTCTTTCGTACTAAATCTAAAACTACTCCTACTAAAGTTTGGACCACATTAGAAAAAAAATTTGGGAAGTAATACATAATAAGAGGTCATGAGTTGGAGAACAATCTGATCATTTTGATCCCAAGTAACTTTGATACTATACAAGACTTATTCATAAAGTTCAAATCACTTAGGTTGTAGTTGAAACTATGCAAAATTGACAAAAAGAATGATCAATTTATTCTTTTTATCCTTGAAAAATTGGGTTCAGACTATTATATCTTTGTTTCAACCTTCCACACCACCAAACATGCCCTTATATTTATATGGACCATGTCATCCTTGGATAATTTTGTTGTTGACTTGACTCAGGAGCAAGACAAACTTATTCAAATGGGTACACTAGAGTCATCTAAATTGCATGCCTTAATTGTGAGTCATGACAAATAGAAAGCTTCTAATATCAAGGTGAAAAATAGAACAAGAAGTTCCCAAAGTAAATAAAGGATCAAAAATATGATTTTAAGCCCAAACCATCAAAAACATTTTCATCTTCAGATGGGAAACCCAAGAAAGAGTGACTCACATGTGCCTACTATAATAGATTTGAGAATGGTAAATCCAAATGCATAAAGAAATAAATTGACCAACTAACTAAGATGCTCAATAATCACAATAACAGTGTCATTAATTTAGCCAATCATAATTCATGATCACATGAGTCTTTTAAGGCCAAAGATAGTATAAAGGGAAAATATAAGGGAAAAACACTTATTATTAGTGCATCTTATCCTTATACATGGATTATTGACTCTAGTGCCTTATACCACATGGATTCAACATAGGACATGTTCTCTTCCCTAGAGCCTTGTTATATGCCTTCCACATTTTTGGGTGATGATAATTCTATTGAATTTGGTGGGAGAGGATCTATTAAATTGAATGATGAGACATTTAATAATTTTTTATATGTTCCCTCTTTATCAACCAAACTCCTATATTTTTATCATATCACTCACATTAGTTCAAGAAAGAGAGTTGAGTTCACACCAAAATTAGTGGTTATTAGGGAAGCAGACAATGACTCCATAGTTGTATTTGGGAAAGTTGATCACATATCACAATTGCATGCTTTCTCATATTTTTCTCTTTATCAACCCTCTACTACACCACTCACTCATTTAGATTTGTGAATAAATCATGGCATGAATGATTCAACCATTTCAAATATCACTACCTAGAATAACTCAATCATCATGACATGGTTTCAAGGTTTCCACATGTTTATTTTTATAATAGACTTTGTTAAGGTTTCATACTTGATAAAGATCCTAAAGATAATTATGATGAAGGTAAATCTTGGAAAGTTACACAGATATTGGAGCTATTTCACAATGACATTGCTAGACCATTTATAGTTCTTTCATTTAACAGGACTAAATATATGCTTACTTTCATTGACGAGTTTTTTATGTATACTTGGGTTTACTTTCTTAAGTATAAATTTGAGGTCCTTGATCATTTTTAAGACTTCAAGGCACTTATAAAAAAATATCAGATAAGCCCACCAAGATTTTATGCACCAATAATGGTGGTGAGTATTTCAATAACTATTTTAAATAATTTTGCAATTTAGAGGGGATTGAACTTCAGTTTATAGTTACATATAGTCCTCAATAGAATGGTGTTTTATATCACAAATATAGGTCCTTAAAGGAAATGGAAAATTGGTATGCTACACTCCAAGTCTCTTTCTCCTTGGTATTGGGTCAAGGCCATCAACTGTGTTTTTTATATCTAGGACCAAGTTCCTCATAAAGCATTAAAGGGATTCACTCCTTTTGAAGCTTGGAGTGGTCAAAACCCCATAGTGAAAAACTTTTGAGTTTTTGTATCTCTTGCTATGGCCCAAAATCCTAAGAATAAATGTAAGGCAATTGAACCTTAGAGTCAGCATTACATTTCATTAGATATCCTGAGGGTGTTAAGGGATACAAGCTTCTCCATCCCACCACTCATGAGTTATTCATTGAGAGGAATGTTCATTTTTAAAAAGGTACTTCAAACTCCACACTCGACACCTCTTCCCATTCCTTGGATGCACTAGAATTTCATGACATGTTTTATGATTCAAATCTGCCTGAATGGCTTCTTAATGATCTAGATTTTTTTAGTTATGATGATGAGAGTAGTGATGAGGAATTATTGAGGTATGTTCCTATTATTTTGATTGATTCATTAATGTTTTCATTTATTTCAAAGTTTTTTGAGTATCATTGATGTCCCAGATATGTTATTAAGATTTTTCATGGTGAGTGTTCATGATGACATTAAACTCGGTTTAGTAGGTTTTTAGTTTTGTATGAGGTCTTGGAATATTATTGTGGTGTAACAAGATCATGAGCCTATTGAGATTAGTGGTGTATTTAGTGAATTATAATTTAATAATTTTATTGGTTTATATCTTTGAGATATATCTTGTTTGATTTCAAATCTTTGAGTACTAGGTGTCTTGAGAAGCCTAGTCTAGCCCTATGAGAAGGTGTATGTATGAAACACAGTGAAGATTGGTGAATTATGTTAGTACAATCATGATAAAGTGTATAAAGGTATTTTTAAATTATAATAAGTCTCAAAATGAATCTACAGTGGTAGGAAGGTCTCAAAGTGGTATGGTGCCTAGTATGTCTATGTGAATGGACTTGTTCTTGAGCATGAATATGGCTTATAAAGGCATGATGGTGGTGATATAGATGTCTATGAGCTTGAAGTTTTATAATTAAGTGTTATATCATTTTAAAAAGGTTTTGATTTAGTCACATGACTCTCAGAGTGATCCAAATAGGTAAAGTTTGTATTTAGTGGTCTTCACATAGACCTAGTAATAAGACCCCATGTGGCAGAATGAGGTATCATGATCAGGTTTGGAGGATTTTGAGCTCATGTGAGAATGGATTGAATTTTTACATGATTTTTCAAGTATTTTGGTATAGTTTTAAGTCTTTATTTGAAGGATAAAACTTGAAATGAGTTTGAAGGTCTCTTGTGTGTGCAGAATGGAGAGATGAAGATCTAAGAAGGATTTTCGCATACTTGTTGGCATGTGTCACTATTACATGGGAAGTTGAGCTCTTGGGGAGAGATTTAAAATGGTCCTAAAAATATTTTCCAAGCACTAGGAGTTAGTTTTAGGGATAGAGCTTTATGAACAAATGTTAAGAAAGGAAATCAATATAAAACCCTACTAAACCCCTTATAGTGACCTGATATGGAATATCTTGTTGGAAATGGATCAAAATGGATTTGATGAATTAGTTTCATGTTTTTAATAGGTATAAGACTCTCCCAAGTAACTCAAAATGGCATTTTTCTATCAAATTAGTGAGTGTAAGCTATATGAAAACCCTTGTTTCTCAAAACTTTGATATAACAGGCAAGGTTGACTAAGTCAAAGTTGCACAATGGATGGAGGTTGAAGATTGTGACTTGTACTTCATGTTCATTACTATTTTTGATCAATTTATAAATCTCAAAGAGGATAAACTGATCAAATAATTTTACCTATTACTAAAAGGCCTAATAGTGAAGATAATGAGAAAAACCAAGCAGAAGTGAGAATGAGAGTAGGGATGTGTTGCCATGGATTAGGAATGAATCCAATTACATGAGTATGTTTTTTAAGACCTCTAACACATTTCCATTTTTTATATGTTTTTTAGCTAATTGAAAATGTTGTTCACAAGATGACCTATCTAGTGAATATGAGACAGTGAAGGTGTAAGGTTCAGAATTTGGTCTATATATTACATATTTTCCATTATATATATAATATATATAATGGAAAATATGTAATATATAGACCAAATTCTGAACCTTACACCTTCACTGTCTCATATTCACTAGATAGGTCATCTTATATATAAGTATCATAATCATACATTAAGATTTCTTTATTGTGTCTACACAGGGGTAGTAATGCAAGATCATCATAACTGGTCCACAAGGCAGAATGGTAGTTTTGAGTAAGTGAGAGTGATGAGTTAGAGGATATTTGAACTCATCTAAAGCATAAAATTAATATTATGATTTTTAGGGCCTAAAATACCTATACATTATTTATATAAGTTTTAAATTTAGTTTTAGAAGTTAAAATATGGAAGCTAAAATGGCTTATCTGGTTGTGTAAGAAATGTGAAAGAGAAGCTTAATAAATTGGTCTTGGTCTTGGAGACCAATTTATAAGTCACATAGTAACTATTAATGTGAATTATAAGTCTTGTAAGTCTCCTTACAAGATTTGAAAACAACATTTATCAAGATTGTGTTTTCAAGGTCTTTGATAGTTTTCTATGTGTTAGTGAGTTTGATGTTCCTGTGTCATTTTAACCAATTTGGAATTGTACCAAGCATATATTTATGTATTATATGTTCCATGGTATCTTATACATGCATTTTTAGTGATTTAAAGTTCATGTATAGATGTTGGTGGTCAAAGGTTCTTGATTGTGTTTTGGAGCATTCTAGTATATCAGAGTGAGCCTTTTATAGAGGTGTTTTTGAGTCTTTGAAGCCTAATTTATGGATTATAACGAATTTTATGATGAGCCTAATGTCATTAAGTTTCCATACATATGTGTATTGTGCTTATAATATGTTTTTATAGGTTTCTTGAGCTTCATCTTTGAAGAGAGTGTTTTTGGGGTAATTAGGCCTAATAGGCCTTTCAGGCCTAATTGAGATTTCATGAGGTAAGAAAATGATTTATGAATTATTGATCATAGATGAGGTTATTTTAGGTTTCCATATAATTTTTTTAAAGGTTTGTGTTCTTTGGTGAGGGTCTTTTGGGCCATAGTGGTTCAAGTTGTTCCATCGAGAAGATAAACCTAATGCATTAGGTCTCTAAGTAGGCCTAAAAGAAGAAAAAGGTCCAAGTGTGTTTGGACAACCTAGTGGTGAGGTTTTTTTATTGATTATTTTGTTTAACATATAATAATACATGTTTTGGGTCTGAACCTAATGTATTAGTGTCTTGGCCAACCAAGATAATGAGTGATATAGTGATTGGTATAAGTACAAGGCATAATAGGCCTATTTGGGACATTGAAGTGGGATGAGAGTGAAAGCGAATAAAAGAGAACCTTAAAGAGAAGGTCATGTAGATCATAAAATTGGAGAATAATATTAATCATTAATATCCAATAGAAATTATGAGTATCATGACAAGGTCAGTTGACCTAATTAGCCTATTAAGAGGCATATTGAGTGAGAAAGCCTAAGAAGTTATTTTGAGAGGGACATAAGGTTGAGAAGAGATAAATGAGTTGATTGTATTTTGATAGACTATAATATATACATTATATATGTGTTCTTAATGTATGATATTGAGTGAAACTCAGATAGAGAAGATAGAGAGATGAAGAAATGGGTACCATCTGTTGGTTGAGAAATAAGGTATGTTGAGGTGATCCAGTTGGTCTTGGCTGAGTTAGTGCTTTATCAAGGAGTGAGAGGTACCTTTAAAGTTAATGTTTTTAGAATTTTTCTTGAAGAATTTGATTTGGTTTTGATTCATTTAAGGATTTGGTGCCTCCTTTCAATTAGGTGCTTACTAAATACTAGTTGAGTGGGTGCTTGACTAGGTAAGGGTTGGAACTCCTTGTGGAGTTGGTGCTTCACTAAATTTGGATATTGTCATTATAGGAATATAGTCAATTTGTAGGGTTAAATGGTTTTTATCACCCTTTAGGGTTTCCCACATATGTGATGTTTTTTATTTTTCATGCTCTTGTGTATGTTTGTTTAGACATTGGTTGATCTATATGATTGAATGAATGCTTCACAAGTGATAAGTGGAAATTGAATGTATGTTTTTCAAGACATTGATTCACAACCCCCCCTTTTAGTTCTTGTGCTTCCAACAATTGGTATCAAATCAGGTCCTTTAGAGAAGGCTTTATAGTTTGAAGGTGATCCTAGAAGCGCAAGATGGATAAGTTTGTGAATGTGAGTTGCAAGATCATTTTGTTTATCATCTTGTGGAATAAAAAGGCTTGGTGGATGCTTGTTGAGACTTGGAAAATGTTTCATGAAAATAAGGTGTTTTCATTAATCTCATTACATAAAGAGAGAATTTAAAGACAACTAATCAGTCTAGTTATTTTCATGATCTAGGTCATGGTTAAGGTTTGCATAGAGGACTGCATGATGAGATAATGGGAAGATAGGTTGAATTAGTTAATATGTTTGAAAGTATTCTTGAGGTCATCATAGGAATTCTAAGGTGGTATAAAAGGTCTATCTTAGTATGGATGATGGTTCAAGATATTGGTCAGATTTATCAAATTCAAGTGGACGAAGGTGTGCATGGTGACAATGGGAGCATGTATGAGATGATTTACAGATTCATGAATCTTGTTTTGATGTGGTTAGATGTAAAGACTATTTATAGGTCATTGAGGTGATAGAGGATGTTATGAGGGTTCCCTAGGTGAATTTATGAGGTTATAGTGTTTCTCATGATCCTTTGGGAAGATAAAAAGTGCCATTCTAGCTTAAGAGAAACTAGACCATCATTAAACATCTTGTAGGTATGAAGAGACCAATTTGTTTATGCATTTATTATATATACCTATAAAGTTAAATCTAGTCAAATGGTTTCATGGAGGTGTTTTCTATAGTGCCAAGATCCTTCCCTAAAAGTTTGGTATCTTGATGTATTCTCTAGCTCAAGTTATGATCTTCCAAAGTTGGTCTTGTGTGCAGTGACATGCTAAAGGCCATCAAATTATTGCTTTGATAAATAATCATTGGGCATTTAAAATTATAACCAGTGGGGTTTTTAAATCAAATGAATGTGCATTAGTTTTTAGGACTCGAGAGCATTTTTTTACCTATATTAGGCATGGAAGAGGTTGAAACATGTTGGTGTTAAAATCAAAGATGAAGTATACTTCCTATAGATTATTCTCAAAGTGATTTAGAGACTTGGATGTCTGTATAAGTGTATTTATTACAAGTCAAGTTAGATTTTTTTGACTATGTTGTTGCTTAGAGAACCAAGGATGACTAAAGTGGATTTAGAACCTTTGTATTCGTCTTAAATTGATGTTTTGAGTGTTGGATGATGTTGTTACCTCATTCTAGTCTTGTCCCATGCATTGAGGAAGTTCTAAAAGTGTGACTTTGTGTAATAAAATCTAAATGAAAGAGGATTGTGTTTGAGGTTTATGTTTTTGTTAGACATGAGTGACTTGATGAGTGGTGTGGAACTTTTGGTCACTTTGTATGGATGATCAAAATGCTAGAATGTGTTTTTAAGATCTTAAAGCTCCTGTTAGTGCTTGTAAAAGGTTAGATTGATCCCTGTTGGGAAGAATGAGCTCAAATACATCATGAATAGAGGTATGAGGGTTTCAAGGCTTCTAGTGTCTATAAACCTTAATGTGAATGTTAATGATTCAAATGGCTCTTATTTGACCTATAAATATCAATGAAATGTTATATGGATTTGTTGCAATGTTTCCTATAGCATTTAACATGTTTGCAATGCTTTTTTGAGTACAAGGTGGTGTCTAAGTAGCAAAGATAGAACAAGTGATGTGAGAGTTGAAGTTTGGTTTATAAGACCAATGCCTTTGAAGGTAGAAAGTGTTGCTCATGTGATCCATGGTCTGGAGTTGGTTCTAAGAGTGAGATTACAATTTGGTTGTGACCTAAAGGTGAGAAACAAAGTTTTGAAGGTGATCAGTATTGTAGTATGATAAATTTCTAGTAATCTTGAATAATGTTGAAGTGGTATTTCTCTAGAGGTTGTGTCATGAGTTTAAATGTTCTTTTTGATGTCAAGATGACCTCATAATGTCATAAAGGGATTTATCATCATGACATGAATATGTTCAGAGGATTGAGGAAAATATAAGTTAAGTGTTATTCTTAAAAATACCTATTTTATCATGTGTTTCCATGAAGACACTATGAAGTGATCTAAGCCATGATGAATTGAGAAGATTGAAGATAAGTATGTATGAAAAAATGGGGATATTATTGGTTATGTGGTTTCTCTAGGTCCAAAGATTAGTATTATTTTTAGAGATGACTCCTTGTCATTAATTTCAAAGGGGTAGAAAGACTAGACTGGGAGAGAGATTGGTTTGAGAGAGATCTAGCTTGGAGATATGACAATGATCTACTTTGTTAGAGTGTTTGACATCAATGATAAAGGGGGAGATTATTGAGGTATGTTCTTATTGTTTTTATTGATCCATTAATTTTTTCATTGATGTCAAAGGTTTGTGATTATCATTGATGTCCCAGAGATGTTCTTATGATGTTGCATGGTGAATGTTCATGATGACATTGAGCTTGGTTTAGTAGTTTTTGAGTTATGTATGAGGTCTTGGCACATTGTTGTGGTGTAACAAGCTCATGATCCTATTGAAATTAGTGGTTTATTTAGATAATATTAGTTGAATAATGATCTTGTCTGATATCTGAGAGAGATATCTTATTTGAGTGCAAATCTTTGAGTACTAGGTGTCTTGAGAAGCCTAGTCTAGCCCTGTGAGAAGGTGTATGCATGAATCATAGTGAAGCTTGGTGAATTGTGTCATTACAGGCATGATAAAGTGTATAAAGTTTTTTTATCATGATAATGAGTCTTAGAATGCATCTACAGTGGTAGGAAGGTCTCAAATTCGTATGGTGCCTAGTAGGTTTATGTGAATAGACTTGTTCTTGAGCATAAATATGGATTGTAAAGGCATGATGGTGGTGTTATAGATGTTTATCATATTAAATTTGTACAATTAATTGTTATATTATGTGATAAAGGTGTTGATTTAGTCACATGACTATCATAATGAGCCAAAGGGGTAAAGTTCTTCTTTAGTGGTCTTCACATAGACCTAGTCTTAAGACCCTAGGTGGAAAAATGAGGTATTATGATCCGATAGGAGGCTTGTGATCTCATGTGATCATGGATTGAAGTTTCACATGATTTTTCAAGTATTTTTGTATATTTATAGGTCTTGATTTGAAGGAGAAAGCATGAAAATGAGTTTGAAGGTCTCTTGTGTGTGTAGGAGAGAGATATGAAAACCCGAGAAGGATTTCTCATACTTATTGGCATGTGTGACTATTGTACGGAAAGTTGAGATATAAAGGAGAGATTTAAAAGGGTCCTAAAAAAAATTTCCAAGCATTAAGAGTTGGTTTTAGGGATAGACCTTTATGAACAAATGTTAAGAAAGGAAATCAGTCTAAAACCCTACTAAAACCCTCATAGTGACCCAATATGGATGATCTTGTTGTAAATTTATTATAATAGATTGTATGACATATTTTTATGTTTGTATCAGGTATATGACTCTCCCAGGTACCTCCATGTGGCATTGGTCTATCAGATGAGTGAGTGGAAGCTATAGGAAAACCATTATTTCTTAGAAATTTGATATAGTAGGCAGGGTTGGTTGAGTTAAAGTTGCACAATGGATGGAGGTTGAAGCTTGTGAATTTTATTTCATGTTAATGGTGGTTTATAAAAAATTTAAAGATCTTAAATATGCTAAATCAGTCATGAAAATTGACCTCTTGCTAAAAGGCCTAATATTGAAAACAGTGAGAAAAATAGGTAGAAGTGAGAATGAGAGTAGGGATGTGTTGTCATGGATTAGGAATGAATAAAATTGCATGAGGTTATTTTTAAATACCTATAAACATTTAAATTTGGTTTATATGTTTTGGAGGTCATTAAAAAAGTTGAAAATGTTGTTCATAAGATGACCTCTCTAGTGGAGATGAGATAGTGAAGGTGTAAGGTTCAGCGTTTGATCTATATATTACATATTTTCCATTACACATCTATATATTTATGTTTTTATATGTTATAAAATATATATAAGGATAATAATCATGCTTAATGACTTATTTATTGTGTCTACAGAGGTGTTGGAATGCAAGATCATCATGATTGGTCCACAAGGCAAAATGGTAGTTCTGAGTAAGTGAGACTGATGAGTTGGAGTCTCTATGAACTTATCTAAAGCATAAAATTAATATTATATTCTTTTTTATCACCTAAAATAAATATCCATGCTTTATATTATGTTGAAAGTTAGTTTTAGAAGTTAAAATATGGAAGCCAAAAAGGCTTATCTGGTTGTGTAAGAACTGTGAAAGAGAATCTTAACAAATTGGTCTAAAAGACCAATGGTTAACACTAGATATTATGATATATATATTTAATGATTTTATATAGGTCACATAGGAACTATTCATGTGAATTATAATTCTTGTAAGTGTCCTTACAGGAGTTGAAAAGAACATTCATCACAACTGTGTTTCAAGGGTCTTTGGTAGTTTTCTATGTGTTAGTGAGTTTGATGTTCCTTATCATTTTGAATAGTTTTGAAGTGTAAAAATAATTTTTTGATGTATTATATGTTTTATGGGATATTATAAATTCGTAGTGTTGTAAAGTGCCTATATAGATGTTGGTAGTCAAAGGTTTTTTACTGTGTTTTAGAGCTTTCTAGTAGATCTGAGTGAGCCTTTTGTAGAGGTCTTTTTGAGTCTTTAAAACCTAGGTGATGGATTCTAATGAGTTGTCTTAATATGTGTATTGTGCCTATAATATGTTTCTATAGTTTGATTGATCTTTGTCTTTGAAGACAGTGTTTTTGGGGTAATTAGACCTAATAGGTCTTTAAGGCCTAATGAAGATTTCATGAGGTAAGTGAATGAGTTATGACTTCATGAGAATAGATGAGGTTATTTTAGGTTTCCATATAAGTGTTTAAAATTTTTATGTTCTTTTTTGAGGGCCATCTGGGCCATAGTGGTTCAAATTGTTCCATGGAGAAGATAGACCTAATGCATTAGGTCTCTAAATAGGCCTAAAAGAGAAAAGAGGTCTAAATGTGCTTGGTTGAACTAATGGTGATGTTATTTTGATTGATTATTGTGTTTAACATGTCATAATACATTTTTTGGTTCTAAACTTAATGGATTAATGTCTTGTTTGACCAAGAGTGTGAGTGATCTAGTGATTGGTATAAGGCATATTAGGCTTATTTAGGCTATTGAAGTGGGATGAGAGTGCAAGAGAATAAAAAAGCACATTAAGGAGAATAAAAATTTCATTTATATAATAATATAGGATTATAGAATCAATCATGAATATCCAAAAAAAATTATAAGTATGATGACAAGGTCAATTAATATAATCAGCCTAATAAGAGGCATATTGAGCGAGAAAGCCTAAGAGGATGTTTTGAGAGGGATAGATGGTTGAGAAGAGCTAAATGAGTTGATTATATTTTGATAGACTATTAGATATGAATAAAATATGTGTTTTTTATATATGATATTAAGTTAAATTCATATAGAGAAGATATAGAGCTGAAGAAGTGGTCACCATCTGTTGGTTGAGCAACAAGGTGTCTTCAGCTAACCAGTTGGTCTTGGCTAAGTTGGTGCTTTGTCAAGGAGTGAGAGTTCCTTGAAAGTTGATGTTTTTATAATTTTTCTTGAATTGGATGAGTTTTTTTTAATTAAATTATGGTTTTGGTGCCTCTTTTCAAGTTGGTGCTTGTTAAAGACTAGTTGAGTGGGTGTTTGACTAGGTAGGGGTTAAAACTCCTTATGGAGTTGGTGCTTCACTAGATTTGGATATTGTAATTATATGAATATATTAAATTTATATGTTTAAATGGGTTTTATCACCATGGAGGGTTTCCCACATATATGATGTGTTTTATGCTTCATGCTCTTGTGTATGCTTATTTATACAATGGTTGATCTATGTTATTGAATGAATGCTTCATAAGTGATAGGTGGGAATTTAATGTATGTTTTTTAAGACACTGATTCACCCCCCCTCTCAATGTTCATGATTCAAATATAACTAATCTTCTCCTTCTCCAAAAATATCTTCAAAGGATGAGGAATCTCCTATTGACTATATGAGCATTAGTCCTATTTGGGATAAATAAACACCATAAGACACCAAGTAGGCATGTTCACAATTCTTGGATGCCTCACATGATTTAATTACTTCTAATTAAAATCCACATACATTTCATGAAGCATCAATAACTCCTAAGTGGGATATTGTAATGGAAGAGTGATATGGTTTTTTGCTAAGGAACAACACTTAGGATTTAGTCCCTCTTCTTAAGGGAAGAAAACTTATTAGATGTAGGTGGTTTTACCAAATAAAATTTGTAATAGATGATTTTTTAGACAACTTAAAAACATGTTTGGTATCAAAGTATTTTTCTCCTATACCTATCATTAACTATACCGAGACATTTACACTAGTTACCAAAATTAACTCAATCTAACTCACTTTCACCATTACTGCTACACATCTCTAGTATGTTCATCAGATGGATGTGAAGAATGTCTTTCTTCAAGATGACCTCAATGAGGAAATATATATGGATCAAACATAAAACATTGTGTACTATTCCCCCTTAGTTTTGAAGCATTATAAATCTATCTATGGCCTCAAACAATATCCTTGAGCTTGGTATGCCAAGATGGACTCTTTTATTTTTTCAATTTGATTCACCATATGCCATTCTAATCTGAATGTATAAATATTGTGGTAGGATGATTCACTGTTAATTATGGTTCTCTATGAGGATGACCTATTAATCATAGGTAATTTTTCATCCACCATCATGATAGTGAAAACTACTTTATCTGATAGGGTCTCAATAACTGACTTGGGCTGGTAGCATTACTTTCTCAAGATTGAAATTTCTTGATATAACTCTATAATCACTATTACACAATCTATATATGTAACTCCTTTCACAATTTAACATGGTTGACTATAAGCTATCTCTAACTCCTTTGCTATCTAGTGTGAAGCTTGAGGCTGATTATCCATCTCCTTTGGTTGAATCTACCTTGTATCGATAACTTGTTATCAGTCTCATTTACCTTATTCACATTAGACCTAAATTTCATATGTAGTGGGAATGGTCTTTATATTTATATATGAACCACATTAACTCTAGAAACTAGTTAAGTATATTCTCAACTAAATTTAGGGTACACATAGTTTTAGGATTTATTATGGAGTAGGCATTGACATTGACTTAATTGGGTATACAAATTTAGTTTGGGATGATGATATTTAGAATCGTAAGTCTACTTTAGGCTATAGTTTCTCCCTTAGTTTAGATTTGATTGGTTGGTCAAGCAAGAATCAAAATGTTATTACTTTATCATCTACAGAGGTAGAATACATAGTAGTTTTTAATGTTTTTATTAAGGTTATTTGGTGTTAGGGTATTCTCACTGAGTTTGGCATCTAGTTTTTATGACCAATAGTCATCTTTTGTGACAACCAAATCATAATCTAGATGTATAAGATCTAGTCCTCCATCAATAGAATAAACATATCAATATTCACATGCATTCAATTAGGAAGCTCATCCATGATCAAGTCATTGATCTCTTCTACATCTAGACAATAGATAAAATTACTAATATATCCACCAAACCCTTTACTAAGAGTAAGTATCTTCTATTGATGTCTCTTTTTGGGGTTTGATTAGCTCCAACATCCTCCTCTATGGAAGTATTTTATTATATTTAGGTACCTCATCATGCCTTTATTTTGGGACCCAATCCCACTACCCACCTAAGCTAAACTTAAGGTGGGTGTTAGTGTAGGTTTTTATTCCATTTAATGGTTTTTACCTACACATGTTTAGTTAGCTTACTTAGGTGTCACTTAGGTGTCATTTTGGTCATTGTGAAAGATAATCCTACATTCACGAGGATGTGAGGGCATGTTTATATTTCACTTATATAATGTAGCTTCCTAAAGCTTTCATGGTTAATGTTGTTAATATAATTTATTTATTGTGAATACAAGTTTCTTCCATTTGAGTTATTTTTCATATTTCACTACTCCATACAGGTATAGCTTCTTGTATTCAATCCTATCTAGACTGATCCTTGATTATTTCCCACTCCAACACACAAGCCATAAGTATATTTGATTAAATATGGACATAATTAAGAGGAGGTATGGGAGAGGATGGGATAGGATCTAATTTTAGATTAAGATATTCATTTATTATGCATGAGTTATTTGATTCTTTTTTATTAATAATATTGAAATAATTTTCACTAGCAAGGGATGCATTGACACCATGTGATGACTCTATGATAATATTATGACATTGTGGGGAAAGAGGAATATCATGTGAATAAAATCATGATGATGGAGTAGCAGCAACATCACAACATGTGGTAGAAGGAGTAACATTGCTTTCTATTGTAACTTGTGATGTGCTAAGGGAAGAGGAAGAAGGTTCATCCTCATGTGTTGACAAGGGATGAGAGTTATGACATTTAGGCTCAATATCTAATATTTTTAAAGTATAAAAGATGACAACATTTTTATTAGTAATTACATTAGAGAATGAATGTTGTTTTGAAATGCCTTTATTTTTTTTAGATCGATGTCAAGGTTAAAGGGTTCATGTTCCACAAAAACATATAATTTAAAAGAACCGTATTGGTATGGCTTAACAATCAACATTGTTAAGGCATATAACCTTTCAAAACTAAAAAAAATCTAGAATTTTTTAGATAACTTCAACCGATTTATAAACCAGTCACCAAAACCAAAAAAGATCTATTTCATGCCTAACTACAACATTATAGACCAAATTACTAGAAATTAATCCAAAAAAGATTAATTCAACCACCTTATCATCACTTAACATCAATTCACTCAAAGATGAAATCTTGGCTTTCTTCTTAAAACTGGCACTAGGTGCCTCTTGGTCTTTAACTTTTGAAACTAAGCCAACTACCAAAAACTCTTGACCTATCTGAGAACCCTCTACCTCCTATGACTATGAAAAATTCAACCTCCTCTTACTGCTCCCTTATTCCTATAGAATCTTGAATTTACCTTTCCACCAAGGTGGTTTCTTGAAAATACCCCTTGTAGCTCCTTTGGCCAACCATTTTATATTTGTACTTGTTCTGGTTTCCTCCTCTGTGCATGCCATTCTTCCATTTACATAATTAGCTTTAAAATATCCTTAATCTCAAGCATCACAATAACTTTATTCTCTTCTTTCTTCTACTCACTCAAGCACACCTCATCTATTTCCTAAGTGAAATTAACTAGAGCCAAAAATATGGTTTCCAAAACATGAAAAATGGACAGAGGAATGAAACCCATGTTATCTTTACCTAAAAATGGTAGAGTTGGGAAAGAAGCCAAAGGAAGAGAGTCAATTTCCATCATGAGTCCCACTCTATATTATATCCAGATGAAGAATTCAACTAGTATTTTGATCTGCTCTCTATCTACTATTACCATGCAAAGGTTACTTGCAAATAATGACACTTGATTTGAATTAACATGTACTCATCTACTCACCACCAATAGCTCCACCCCTAAAACTTTCTTAATAGACTTTGCAACTTTTACCATGGGTATCTAAAAAACATTAAAGATATGTGTCTTGGAAATACTACCTGAGAAACCCATCTCACAAGCTTTCACTTTACCAAAAATCAAAGGCCAACTAACAAATTCCATGTAGTTCTGCTCTATGTTGACAGTGCAAAACAACTATAGACCCAGGGCCAAAATTCACCTTCGACACCTATATCAAATAAATCTTTTACCCTAACAATATGCATAAAAATATTTCATGACCAATTAATTTCCATGAGTGCCTTCACTAAAAGCAATTATGATACATTCAACACCAAGCTACCAACTCAATCACATAAAAAGAACCCACCACTATTACCAAACATGATTAAATCCCATGAAAAATTCAAACCTCACCATTGCAAATTTTAAATTTATCACCATTGTCTTTTTATTAAATTTAAAATTACAAGTCAATTTGATCTAGTCCAATGCAATCTCCCCAGCCTTATCTAACATTATCTACTCTCTCATTCAGAGGTTGATCAATACCCATATTAACTAAAAAATATACTACTTTATTTCCTTCAAAAAAGTAATGGGAACATTTCCAATCCTCAAACTAGTCCAGTTTAGGCCAGATTATTGCCAAAATATTCTTTAGTTTTCATGATCCAGACCTCTAAACTCTCAAAGCCTAGATGATTACTTGTGAATCCCCTTCAATATCCAAAAAAGGGATCTCATAATCCAAATCCATCTCAACACCAGTCCATTATTCATTTTTTCTAATATCTTTAAAGACATTGCTCTTATAAGTGAACCACTATAGTCCTTAATCACACAACCAGCCCTAGATGCTCTTAGATTTCCTCTACAAGCTCCATCAAAATTTAGTTTAAACTAACTAGGTTGTGGAGGAAACCAAATTTCATCCTTTCTATTTCTCTTGTTTTTCTTATCTACAATTGACCCTTTAACGGGGGAGGCTTAATATATTTCCAATTAGCACACATTTTCATATCCCAATGCATCAACATACCTTGTTTCCTCTGAAAATGAGAAAAAAACAACTTTAGAAATAGACAAATCCATTTCTCTTAAGACCACATGCAATGGTCATGATTTATTTTCAAAAATGTGAGCATTCCTTTCTTTCCATATCATCCATATTAATATGGTTGGGCTATATATCCATAAACTATAGAGGGAATGCTTAACATCTCTCACCATCCAACAACAAAATGCTTGAAAGAGAGTAGGCAACTAAGTCCATGCCCAATTAAATTTATTGCATAACCAAATCCAACACCACTTTGCAAAAGAGTAATTGAACAGTAGATGGTTAGTTTTTTCCTTTTCCTTCTCACACAAATATCATCTTGATGGCCCAATAAACCCTATCTTCTTTAAATGATCTTGAGTGAACACACGACTATGAAATGCCAACCAAGAAAAGGCCCCTACTTTTTACAACTCTTCCTTACTCCATTAAAGAAAATTAACCCAAACCAAAGCATCATCCTTCGCTTTAGCCATCTGATATCCTAGTTTGACTGAATACATTCCCATTTTGGTATCAATCCAATGAAGCTAATTTTCCTTATTATTGAGAAATGTTTTCTTATTTCTAATACAATCCTCGAATTAAATAACATCCTTCTATAAGATAGGAAGAGTAGACAAACTTTTCCAATTAAAATCTACTCTCCTTTAATTAGGATCAAAATCCATGTAGTTTTTCACTTTAGTTCCCCACAAATTTTATAAAAATTCTTTGATCTGAGTTTCAGTAAAAATCTCTATCAATGGTCGATGACCAGTCCAAGATTCTTGTAAAAAATTTACCTTCCATTATTAACAGTCCAAGATACATGCAACACTATGATTGATCTACATTTTAGCATGAAATTCCACACATGGGATCCTCTAAGGGGATTCACAATAGAAACCATATGCTTTAGGGATTTTAAATCTAGATACTTGGCTCATAACAATCTGCACCACAATCTATTTGATTCAAAAACCATTTTCCAAACCAATTTAACCCCCAAAACTAGGTTCTAAAGATGAAGATCCTTTATACTTACTCCACCTTTCATTTTCCTCTTACACACTCTCTCCGATTTTGTCAATAGAATTTTCTTATCTTCACCACAACCTTGCCAAAGAAAGTCCTTCATAATCTTGTTCATTGAACTTATAATTTGATCCAGGGGATGCAACATATAAAAATAATAGGTTAGTAGAGCACTTAGAATGGATTTAATCAGAGTTATACTACCATCCAAGGATAACCATTGTCCTTTCTAGGTGCTCAAGCATTCTTTAAAACTCTCAAGCATATCTTTCTAGATCCAAGTAAAACTAGCTCCTTTGAAAAGATGAACCCCCAAATATTTTCTTGGAAGCTTCCCAATCTTGAAACCTAAGATCCTACTTAAATTGACTTCTACCATAGGTAAATAATTGGTAAAATATATTTCAAACTTACCTTCATTAACTCTTTGCCCAAAATATTCTTCATAACTTCTCAAAATCATTTTAAACTCCAACGCTTCCTCAACCACTAATTTTCCAAAAATAAAAGTATTATCTGCAAATTGATGATGTGTGAAGGTTTCAAAATTATCCATAATTTGAAGACCTTGTAACCTTCCCCTCTCTTGAGCCTCTCGCATTTCATTTCCCATAGCTTCTACCATCAAAATTAAAAGGAAAGGGGATATGGGACTCCCTTACCTTAAGCCTCCTAAAATATAGAAGAAACCAGATAGACATCCATTAACTAACACCAAAAATTTAGGATTTGAAACACAGTTAAATAATCACTCAAACTAATCTTTACTAAAGCCAAACTTCAATGTAATCTTGAACAAAACTCTCCAATTCACCCTATCATAAGCTTTACTTATATCCAATTTTATCAACATGCATGTTGATGCTAAAAATTGTCATGCCAATGAATCACCCCTTTCAATTATCATAAAGGTTAAGTCAGAATCATACCAATTCAATCATGGGATTCCTATGACTGAAAAATTGGTGCAAGGTATGTAGTGGGTTTTAAAATTCAAGTTGCATTGAGTTACATAATTAATCGAGTTCTAGGAAAATAATATCTTTCTTAAGAGTTATTGTTTCAGTTTATATGAGTGATAGATGGATGAAGTGCTTTCACAAGGAAGGTGGTCTTGAGTAATGGTTTCATGAATAAACTTGTATTTGAATATCTATGAATCATAACTCATAATTTTTAAAGATGTGTCTAAGTTTTTTGATATCTTAATTTAGGTTTAAGCTTTCAGTATCTAATACCTTACAAAAGATAAATTGAATGTTGCCAATAAAGGGACATATGATGGGTAGCAAAGTGTGAATCAATATAAGCCTATGTTTAGAATCATATGCATACTTTAAATACAAAAATGATGCTTCAGTTTTAAATATCATAAATGCTTCTCCAAATGAAAAATAGGCTGCTACCAACAAAAAGAGATGAAGAAGGCAGCAAACAAAGACAAAATAGAACAAATAAAGAAGAACGACTAACTAAAAAAAAGAACTAAATAAATAATAATAAATAAATAAAGGAGTAGCACAATAAAATATATAGTATATAGAGGAGGTGCCAAACCAAATCAGATAATAAGAAATGGTTAAGAAACCCAAAACAAGGAATGATTTTATTAATAAAATAAATCATAAAAATTACAAGTTTTGAAAAGAGACATTGCAGCATGTGTGAACATCAAACTTTTATCACGTAAAGTGTGATGTGTTCATTAGTATTCAGGTGATAGCTAGATTCCACCATATATGAAGGTAAATTTGTATTCATCAAAACATTAAATTTCCCAAATATAAACTAGATAATCAGAAAATAATTGAACATAAACATGGATATACCTAGAATAGATGAGACGGGGGATATGCTATCAGACTGAGTGAGCATCAATCTTCTGCAAAAAATGATCATCTCAAAGACTTGTTCACAGAAAATAAGTGAAAATGAAGGTGAGAGTTCTCTCATTTACTTGTAAGAGTTCCTCTCCTTTGATAATGAGGATGCTCTACCTTTAATAATCTTTGCCAAGCAGTTAGTTTATTTCACAACTAACTTTATAATTTAAAGTTGAGAAAAGGAATTTTATAATTTAAAGTTAAGTTAAATTTATAAAATAAATTTATAGGTTTTAGGCAAACTTTTAAGTTCATAATGAAATTTAATAATAACCTCTTTAAAATATTTATTTTTACAAAGACAAAACCAACACTTGGGTGGGGCCCCCATAATGAAATGACTCCTGTAAACTAATCTTAAATATCAATCCATCATGACATGATTAAAATATATATATAATGCCAAAATATCAACAAAGCTGAAGATATTTAATGATAATTATCATTTGCATGCTTAAATATCAAGATTTTGTCAAAATAATTGATTTAAAATTGATCAAAATAGGAAACTTCAAAAATTCATCCATGTTGTTGTCCCCAAAAAATGCCACTCATTTTTGGGACAACCTACATACCAAAATTTCTCTCTTCCCTTCTCAAAATTTGTTCTAAGATTTCAAATTCCTCATTTTTAAGTTTCTTTCGTAAAGGGATTCACAAGTTCAACAGGTTAAAAAAGCTTTTGTAGGTGAGTTTAGTCAAAAGAATAAGTTTCTAACATAGTCATTTCTAGGATCGATTCAGCATCTCAGTTAAATCAAAAGAGTTTAATCAACACATGATAAAGGACAAAGGCTTGGACCATTGAACTTTGAATCACTTTGGTTAAAAGGTTCAATGGGTTCAACGACCAAGTTGGTTCAATGTGATTGGTGCAAAAGATCAAAAGGACTTAGCCAAATAATGAAGGATGAGCCTATTGAACCATTGAGCCATTAAACCAAAGTTGGTTCAATCGGTTGGTTTAATTATCAAGTTCAAGGGGCTCCCCCAAAGCAAAAAAGGCAAGTCCCCTTGTAGAGGGCAGGCAGCATTGATTTGAAGGTCAAAGAAAAGATAGAATTCCTTCGGATTTGTTCAAAGGCCCAAAAGGAACAATTCTTTCAGACTTTTTGTTTGATGAAAATGGCTAAGTCCAAGAGGCCGAAAGAATACTTTCAGGAAGATTTTCTCAAAAAAATGTTAAGGCAAAATTCCTTCAGACTTTTTGCTTGAAGAAATTTATCTGGAGAAAAAGTTTGAAGAAACAAGAAAGAACGAATGGCCAAGCAACAAGAAACTTCCTTCAGACATTTTGTCTGAAGGAATTCTTTCAAGATTTTTGCTCGATGGAAAAAGCCCGCCAAAGAAGTAAGATCTCGCTGGGAAAGTTGAAGCCCGAAGGACAAGTACCCTTGTGGGGGGTACTTGGCGATAGAGAAAGGACCGTTTTAAAAGCCTGAAGGGACACCTTCCCTTTGGGACATTCCAAAGGCTGAATAAAGATGCAGAAAGGAACTTTCACAGACTTAGACAAAAAGTGGCTTCAAAGGATGAACCAATTGAACCATTGAACCATTGAACCAAAAGGTTCAACCAGAGCTTAGAAAGATAAAGGAAGTAGTGTTTGAGCGAGACACAGAATAAACCAATGAACCAATTGAACTTCAAACTGAAAGAGTTTAAAGTTCAATGGTTCATAGGTTCAAAAGTTCAAAGGCATCCTTAGTCAAGAAATAAATAGCAAACAAGTGGTTCAACGGATGGTTCAACCAAGGAGCGAAGAAGCGATTGAACCAAGGAGTGATAGAACAAAAGAGACAGAATGAACTGATGAACTTTTAGTGGTTCAACAGGTTTGAGGTTCAACATGAATCAAGTGATCGACTGAAAAGAGAGCGTGAAGGCTCAAATTGTTGCAGGGAAGAGAAGATCAATTTGGTAACGGACTAGAATTATCTTCGAAAGAGTTATTTTCAATAGTTGAAACAGTAGAGTGAGTAGACTTCTGAGCGCACCAAACCAAAGACGCGGCCTATTTTTCTTCCATGAAGTAAAGACAAATTGGAGAAGGACCAAATGGTCCATACCAAGGAAGAGACATGTTAGATGAAGGGACATGCCATAGTTATGGCAGCGCACTATTCTCAGCATGGTCTCTTCAGACAAAACTAGAGATGCATTGAAGACATTAACTGCAGCATGGGCCATCCCATGGAAAAAGGCACCAATACTTGCGTAGTGGCTATAAGTTTGTTAATTCTCTCATTTGTAAAGGAGACTTTTCATTTTTACAAGAGCAAAAGTCTACCCATTTTGAAAGAAGAAGACTGAGACTTTGAGCTCAGATTGTAATTTCATTTTTATCTAAATGAGAAAGTAGGTTATTTATAGACTTTGTGCTATTTTGGCTTGTATCACTTTGAGAGATCATTCTTACATCTATCTTTTGAAGGTGTTCTTATTCATTTAATTTGGCAAGCAGAATTAGTGAAAGTAATAGGGAAGTGTCCTAAAACCAACTATGGGAAGACTTTGTGCTTTCAGAATTGTTTTCAGTTTGTGTTTTTCTTTTCTTTTTGTGTTGAGGATTCTGGGATGACTTTATGCCCCCATTATCCTTTGTGATATACTCTTTGGGTATTTGAGGTGGAAACTTTGTGTTTTGTTTCATCTTGATGTTACTATGCCCTTTGGTTACTTTACTATCTAAAAAAAACTCATGTTGTTTCCTATAAGAACACTTCTGAAATAAGAGAAGTGCCTTTAGTGTTTACACCAAGATTTTCTCCTTTATTTATGTGCATCATCTCTGAAAGAAGAGAGATGGATGGTTTATTTTGCCTCCATGTGTTATTTTATGCTTATTTATTTTGTATATAGCTCTTGCATATCTATAGGGAACCTCCCCTTGATGAGAGGAGAGATTTGTCCCCTGTTGATGTAGTAAATCTGCATAACTGGCTGACTAATCTTCTTATTGTGGTTGATCAAACCTATTTTGTTTATCAGTATGTTGATTGACAAAATATTCACCCAACAATTTTAGGTGACTCTGTTGGGGAAGAGTGCATAGTTTGAAGTCTCAAACTTCAAGTTGAAGCAGATCCTACTCTTTTCCATTTTTTGTTCTATAATCTAGCAACTCCACATTATACTAGAGGCTAGAAATCCCAAGGTGTTGTTGACCCTTCTTTTAAGTTGGTGCAGCAGAGTAATTTTGAGTTGTTTCCTCCACAACCTCACCTTAGATGAACTAGGAGTCTTTCTCCTAGCCCTACCAGGCCACCAACACAAGGTAGAGCTTCTTTTTTTGTTGTTGGCTGAGCTTTACCTATCCATGCTCCACCTAGATTAGTGATCCCACTTTTACATAATCAAATCATGGCTCAAGGCCCCTGGGGTAATTCTTTCGATCCACTAAATTTGACTCCACCTCTATGTGAGCTTCCATGTAGTTCAAAGAAGAATTTCACCAAATTCTTTGGCGATGGAAAGGTTCATCCTGATGAACACATTGTAGCTTTCATCATAGCTTGCAGTGTAATAAAGGTGGAATTCGAAGACATAGCGATCAGGCTATTCATGGAGACACTACAAGGCACTACTGTAGATTGGTTCTACCACCTACAGACTAGATCAGTGACTGATTGGGACACTCTGAAAGACAAATTTGAAGCTAGTTTCAAGCCTACAAAAGATGCACATGCCTTGCTTGCCCAGCTCACTCAGATGAAGAAAGAGACTCATGAGCCTATGAGGGATTTTATTGCCAGGTTCAACAAGCTAAGGCACAAGATTCCCATGGTCACCCAACTGACACCTCAGAACCTCAAATGCTTCTTCATCAACTCATAACTATCTGAAGTGATTTTTTTGATGAGACAGACCAGACACATAGACCTTACTATTGCTCAGGACTTGGCTACTGAGGTAGAAGATGACCTTATCTTAGCAAGAAAGATAAGGAGAGACCCTAATAAAGGTAAATCCTCTTCATCTTCTAAGTATTCCCCTACAATCACCACTGACCCAATGGTACAAAAGCTAGCAAATGAAATGCTAGCTCTCAGAAACAAAATGGCACAAGGGATGTCATCTGCTCTTGCATACAGAGATATGCCTAGGAGGACATTTTAGAATCAGGCATACCAAGGCAATGCTACCAAGATTTAGGGACAGAAAAATCACCTTCCTCCTCCATAGAGGAACCTCACCCTTGAAGCACCTCTAAACAACTCAGCAGTTGGATATCTTGAAGCTGAACCAGATTTCTCATTCCAGCTTGAGTTGAATCTTGAAGATGATGCTAATCTCTTCACTGAGAAAGAAGAAGAATTAGCTGGCGACTCCCATATTAGTTTCCTAAACTATCAGGATGAACTTAAAAGTAAAGGCAATGTAGCTGATGGGTCATATGTTGTATTCACCTGATCTAAGAATCAATCAGCTCAATAAGCTGATAAGGAGAAAGTAGAGGAGTGACCTCAACCAATAGTTTCAATTGCTAAGCGGGGATCCACTCTTCATTTCTAGCCAAAGGACCCAATGATTTTGAGAAAGGTAAGTACCCCAAATGCCCCTATGCCTTTTACTTCAAATTTGCAGTCCAGTCCTCCTCCTTTCAAAAATCAAAAGGATGAACTCCCATCCTCTACTCCTAGCTTGTTCCAGGCATTTGATATGATTGACCATATAAAGAAAACCAAAATTCAAATGTCTGAATTTGAAATTTCTATAGTCCCATCCTGAGCAATTAGACAGACTGGTTTAATGTGTTAAAAACTAGAACATCCCTATTGAACAAGCAATTCCCAAAGTGACACATGATCTTGCTAGGAATGCACCCACTAGGAACAACCTTGTCACCACTCCCTCTGTTACTCCTGGCAGGACTGAACCTTTTTATGTCTCATTGTTGATAAATGAACATCAGTTGAATAGTTGCATCATTGATTTTTGAGCTTCAGATAATGTCATGCTTGCTAAAGTGGTTGAATCCCTTGACCTCATATTGACCAAAGCTTTTGGTAGATGCTTCTCCATGGAAAATAAGCAAGTGCCTTTGCTGGGACAAATTAAAGATGCCCAATTTGCATTTACTGCCTTTCCAGACAAAAAAATTAAGATGACTGTCTTGGTAGCAGACGTCTCAGCATCATATGGCATCCTTCTCGGGCAAAATTTTTGTAGGGATGTTGGTGGTAAATTAAGCATGGATTTATTAGAGGTGAGGATTCCAGTCAAAGGTGTTATGAAGAGGCTACTCCCTGAGAAGGAAGTGAAATTTGTGGTTACTCAGACCTCAACACTTAAAGCTCAAATTTTTTTTGAGTCTTCAGGCATGGGTAACTAATTTCTATACATGAATGGAGTTCATGAGACATCTGATGAAGCTCCTACAGATGACAGCCTAGAAATGCATTCAACTAAAACAGTAAAGGAATTGGCTAAGAAGAAGGCAAATGTGGAAGTATCTCCACCCCTGGATGAAGAAGAATCCAAAAGAAAATCAGTATCAAATGAGGTATGGATTTTTGAATTTGATGGCAGCTACTCTTCCATTGGTTCAGGAGCCAGGGTTGTGTTAATATCTCCTCAAAGAGATATTTTTCTCATCTTATAAATTGCAATTCAGTAACATGAATAACATAGTTGAATATGAGTCTCTATTGCTTAGATTGAGAGCCGCTTGAGACAAAGGCATCAAGCTCCTTCATGCTAAAGGAGATGCCAAACTAGTGGTTTGTTAGGTGAGGAACTTGTATCAAACCAAGAATGAAATATTGCATCATTACTGCAATCTAGTCTGGGACTAGCTTGAAGACTTTGATGCTTTCAGCATCTCTGTAGTTCTTAGAGAATTCAATGATTAGATAGATGCATTGGCTGTTTCAGCTACTCTCTTAGTCCCCCACCCAAATTTCAAAGGAGACAAGTACATGATTGAGCTGGTCTTTTGGCCTAGTATACCTAATAATGCCAGTCATTAGCAGGTTTTTAACAATGACAACCAAATCATTGCCTTCTTGAAGTAAAAAGATAGCTTTGAATAGCTGCATTTTGAAGGTAGCAAACTTTAGAAGTGTGAAATATCTCTTGAATCAAATGCAAACATAGGTTAGGAGTTCTTGTAACTGAAAGGGAATAAGATTCTCAAAGGCCTGGTTTCCCTTGAGAAGTTGTTTGATAAGCATGATAGATTCATTAGACAGCAGCCAATGGATTCAAGCTCATCTCAAGAGTTTGATCAAGTAAATTTGGGAACCAAAGAAGACCCCAAGATGGTGAACATTCGGAAATGTTGTTCTCCTAAAGATCATTTTGATTTCACCTCTTTGCTTAATGAATACATGGATGTCCTAGCATACTCCTATGCTGACCTAAAATCACTCTGGCCTGATCAAATTTGACACATCTCTCTCAAGGCTGATTCAACACCTTACAGGCAAAAGTCAAGGCATTATAATCCAAAAATATTAGGTACTATTTTATCTGAGATACATAAAATGCTAAATGCCAGGATAATCTTCCCAATTCATCATTCCACATGGATTGCCAATATAGTCCCTGTAAGAAAGAAGAATGGTGAAATTTCCCTGTGTGTGGATTTTAGGAATTTGAATCAGGCATTCTTGAAGGATAATTATTCTTTGCCAATCATGGATAAAGTGGTACAAATAGTGACAGGCTTAAATATGTTATCAATTCTAGATGGCTTCTCAAGATATAATCAGGTTGAAGTCGATGAAGCAGACCAGCATAAGACTGCTTTCACCACACCCTGGGGCACATTTGCATATAAAATAATGCCTTTTTGCTTGATAAATGCTGGTGCCACCTTTTAAATAGCAATGGACCTTGCCTTCAAGGATGAGATGGGTAATTTCATCGTATTTTATCTTGATGACTTGACTATCTTCTCTAAGCATCGCCCAGATTATGTGAACCATTTGTAGCAAGTGCTAGAATGCTACCACCAGAATGGCATTTCCTTAAACCCCAAGAAGTTAATTTTTGGAGTAACAGAAAGAAAACTTCTTGAACACATTGTGTCTAAAGGAGGCATAAAGATTGACTCAAATAGATTCAAGTCTATTCAAGAACTTTCCTTGCCCACAAGCAAGACTGTTGTTCACTCTTTCTTTGGAAAGATACATTTCTTACGGAGATTCATCCCTAAATTTGCTGAGAAGACCAGGCACATTGTAAACATAATGAAGAGAAAGGCCACCTTCAGCTGGACTAAAGAAGTCAAGTTGGCTTTTAAGGATATCAAGACTGCCATTGCCCATGCTCTAATTCTGGCTTATCCAAACTATAGCAAAGAGTTCACCATTTATAGCTATGCTTCATAACATACGCTTTCAGCTATTCTAGTTTAACAGAATAAAGAAGGTATGGAATCTCTCATTTCTTTCATGAGCTATCCCCTCAAAGATCATGAGCTGAAGTACTCAAATAGGGAGAAGCATGCTTATGTAGTGGTGAAGGTTGTAAAACATTTTCATTTCTACATCCTTAATTCTCGAGTTACTGCCTTAGTCCCTAACACCACAGTGAAATCTATACTGACTCAGTAGGAGTTTGAGATGAAAAGAGGCAATTGGGTTACAAAGATCTAGGAGTTTGATCTAATCATCAAGCCAACAAAGCTGGTACGTGGAAAGGGGCTATGCCAACTAATTGCTAATAACAATCCAAAAGGAATAGAGCATTAAGAACTAGAAGTGGATGAAGATGACACACCAGTAGTCCTCTTTGTCTCCACCATGAATGAGTGGTACTCAGGTATTGTTCATTTCCTTACTTATGGTGAATGTCCTACAAACATATCTTATAAAGAAAGGAGAACCATCAAGCTGAAAGCTGCTAATTTTGTCCTCTAGGATAATGGCCTGTACAAGAGGAGCCTTGATGAAATGTTTCTTCATTGTGTGGATGAGGAGCAACAAAGCTGACTTCTAAAATCCTTTCACAATTTGGCTTGTGGAGGACATTTTTTTGCCCCTGTGACTGCCCATAAGATCCTATGAGCTAGGTACTATTGGCCAACTCTCTTTCAAGATGCATACAAGTGGGTCAGGGGATGTGAACTATGCCAGCAGTTTGTTGGAAGGCCCAAACTAGCTGCCTTGCCCTTCGAACCAATGATCATATAGGAGCCATTCTAGTAATGGGGAATTGATTTTATTGGAGCTATAAATCCATCATCAAGTGTTGGACATGAGTATGTCCTCATGGCAATAGACTACTTCACCAAATGGGTGGAAGCAGTTCCAACCAAACATGTTACTTCAGAAGTAGTATGCAATTTCCTCAAAGAGAACATCATGTCCAAGTTTGGGGTCCTAGTAGAAATTGTCACTGATAATGTAGCCTGTTTCACTTCTTAGAAGATTACTCAATTTTACTTCTACTATGGAATTACACTCTCCCACTCCTCTAATTACTTTCCATAAGGGAATGGATAGGCTGAATCAAGCAATAAAAACTTGGTGACTATCATCAAGAAGCTGGTGGATGACAACCAAAGGACTTAGCATAGGGCATTGGTTGATGCTCTATGGGCAGACAAAATTATACCAAAGAGATCAACTGGTATGTCTCCCTTCCAACTTCTATATGGTGTCATTATTGAGATACCAATCACCTTGGAATTACCAGCATTGAAATTGGCTAAGGTAATTGAAGATCAAACATATGAGAGCTCACTTGAGAAGAGGATCATGTGCCTTTCTGAGCTGAATGAGTAGAGAATTGTAGTGGTGGACCAAATTGCTACCCATCAAAGTCTGGTGAAGAATCTCTTCGACCAAAAAGCAAAGAATCATGATTTTTAGATTGGAGATCAAGTCCTGCTGTGGGACAAGAGAAGAGAACCAAAGGGGATGCACAGAAAGTTTGATTCCCTATAGAGGGGCCCTTTTACTATTCATTAGCTCAATGGTAAAAATAGTTTCATGTTGAAGTATCAAGATGGCACTCTCTCTTCTCTGCCTCATAATGGGCAACATTTGAAGCACTTCAACTCTTAAAGTATCGGATGAGTTCCCCTATACATATGTATATTTGTATAGTTTTTTGTTCTTTTTTTTTCATTTCATTTTCATTTTTGGAGCCTTTCTTTTTGGGTAGCTTGACTATGTAGCCCAATGGCACACTTCAAGGCACTAGAGATTTTGGTTTCTACTCCCCTCAGCTATGTTTCAAGTTTCCAACTGAAGGTAGTTCCCCAACTAGAGCCAGCTATTGTCCCCAAAAAATGCCACTCATTTTTGGGATAACCTACAAACCAAAATTTCTCTCTTCCCTTCTCAAAATTTGTTCTAAGCTTTCAAATTCCTCATTTTTAAGTTTTTTCCATAAAGGGATTCACAAATTAAACAGGTTTAAAAAGCTTCTGCAAGTGAGTTCAGTCAAAAGAACAAGTTTCTAACACTTAGTCATTTCCAAGATCAGTTAAATGCCTCAATTCAATCAAAAGAGTTCAATCAGCACATGATAAAGGATAAAGGCTTAGACCATTGAACTTTGAACCACTTTGGTTCAAAGGTTCAATGGGTTCAACGACCAAGTTGGTTCAACGTGCTTAGTGCAAAATATCAGAACGACTTAGCCAAATAACGAAGGATGAGCCTATTGAACCGTTGAACCAAATTTGGTTCAATCAGTTGGTTCAATTGGCAGGTTCAAGGGGCTACCCCAAAGCAAAAAAGGCAAGTGTCCTTGTAGAGGGTAGGCAGCATTGGTTTGAAGGTCAAAGAAAAGATAGAATTCCTTTGGATTTGTTCAAAGGCCCAAAAGGAATAATTCTTTCAGAGTTTTTGTCCAATAGAAATGGCTAAGTCCAACAGGTTGAAAGAATACTTTTGGAAAGATTTTCTCATAAAAAGAAGGCAAAATTCCTTTGAACTTATTGTCTGAAGGAATTCACCCAGAGAAAAAGTTTGAAGAAACAAGAAAGAACGAATGGCCAAGTAACAAGAAACTTTCCTTCAGACATTTTGTTCGAAGGAATTCTTTCGAGCTTTTTGCCTGATGGAAAAAGCCTATTAGGGAAGTTGAAGCTCGAATGACAAGTACCCTTGTGGGGGGCACTTGGTGACAGAGAAAGGACCATTTTAAAACTTGAAGGGACACCTTCCCTTTAAGACATTTCAAAGGCTGAACAAAGATGCAGAAAGGAACTTTCATAGACTTAAACAAAAAGGGGCTTCAAAGGATGAACCAAATGAACTAATTAAACCATTGAACTATTGAACCAAAAGGTTCAATGGGTTCAAGGTTCAAAGGTTTAACCAGAGCTTAGAAAGATAAAGGAAGTAGTGTTTGAGTGAGACATAGAATAAACTAATGAATCGATTGAACTTCGAACTGAAAGAGTTCAAAGTTCAATGGTTCATAAGTTCAAAAGTCCAAAGGCAGCCTCAGTCAAGAGAGAAGTATCAAACAAGTGGTTCAATGGATGGTTCAACCAAGGAGCAAAGAAGCGATTGAACCAAGGAGCGATAGAACAAAAGAGATAGAATGAACCAATGAACTGATGAACTTTTAGTGGTTTAACAGGTTTGAGGTTTAACATGAATCAAGTGATCGACTAAAAAGAGAGCCTGAAGGCTCAAATTGTTGCAAGGAAGATAAGATCGATGCAAAGGACTAGAATTATCTTCAAAAGAGTTATTTCTAATAGGTGAAATAGTAGAGTGAGTAGAATTTTGAACGCACCAAACCAAGGATGCAACTTGTTTTTCTTCCATGAAGTAAAGACAAATTAGAGAAGGACCAGACAGTCCATACCAAGGAAGAGACATATTTGATGAAGGGACACGCCATAGTTATGGCAGTGCACTATTCTCATCATGGTCTCTCTAGACAAAATTGGAGACGCATTGAAGACATTGACTGCAGCATGGGCCGTCCCATGGAAAAAGGTACCAATACTTGTGTAGTGGCTATAAGTTTGTTAATTCTCTCATTTGTAAAGGAGACTTTTCATTTTTACAAGAGTGAAACTCTGCCCATTTTGAAAGAAGACTGAGACTTTGAGCTCAAATTGTAATTTTATTTTTATCTAAATGAGAAAGTAGGTTGTTTATAGACTTTGTGATGTTTTGGCTTGTATCACTTTGGAAGATCATTCTTACATCTGTCTTCTAAAGGTGTTCTTATTCATTTAATTTGGCAAGTAGAATTAGTGAAAGTAATAGGGAAGTGTCCTGAAACCAACTGTGAAAAGACTTTGTGCTTTCACAATTGTTTTCAGTCTATGTTTTTCTTTTCTTTTTGTGTTGAAGATTCTGGGATGACTTTGTGTCCCCATTATCCTTTGAGATACACTCTTTGAGCAGTTGAGGTGGAAACTTTGTGTTCTATTTCATCCTACTATTACTATGCCCTTTGGTTACTTTACTATCTGAAAGAAACTCCTACTTTTTCTTGTAAGAATACTTCTAAAATAACAGAAGTACCTTCAGTGTTTACACAAAGATTTTCTCCTTTGTCTGTGTGCATCATCTCTGAAAGAAGAGAGATGGATGGTTTATTCTGCCCCCATGTGTTAGTTTCTACTTATTTATTTTGTATATAGCTCTTGTATATCTATAAGTAACCTCCCCTTGATGAGAGGAGAGATTTGTCCCCTGTTGATGTAGAAAACCTGCACAACTGGCCAACCAATCTTCCTACTGTGGTTGATCAGACCTATTTTGTTTATCAATACATTGATTGACAAAATATTCACCCAACACATGTGTCCTCCATGAGTCCCATGTGTCCATCTCTATTATCAATTGTAGTTATTTATGTGTGATCTAATCTCTGACATCTATATCAAGCAATCAAATCCATCAAATGGGATCTCACAAAAATTAAACAATTTTGAAAATGCACTTTAGAAATCAAAATATTATTTTTTAGTTTTTACATAATCAACCTATGACCAATCATGTTGAATATTTCTCACACATTATGACATGAAATTGATTAAGAAAATAATCATTTACCATTGAATTCAAAACTATGGTAAATAATTACGTAATTTTTCACATAAATCGAACAAATCAATATCATTTTATGACTGCAAATAGATCCACTCTACCAATACTAAAATGCTTTCAACATGCTTGAAAACAATGAAATTTACTTTATGTAACTTGTAATCAAATATCATAGTTTTCACAATACTGTTGGGTGAGAATAATCCATCGCTGAGATCAAATTTTAAAGGCAAATGATATATCTTCATATTGCCAAATTTATCAAATTTGATTGTAAAACTTGAATGAAAATTTTTTTAAGGAAACAAATTATTAAGTTTTATGATCAAAACCATTAGGATTTGAACTTAAAACTTCATCCAAAAATCAGCTTCAAAATAATTTTTATTGTCTCAAAAAACTAGTAATTCTATCAATTACATCTTAATCCTCAAGTGCGTGAATAGACAAACATTTATTGGGAAAAATATCAACATTGAGTTGAATCAAGAAGGCAAAAGGTTTTATTTTAGCATGCAATTTTATGAATTCAATATTTATTCAAACCATGGTGTCATGAAATACTGCTTAGAAATCAATTTCTCAAATACCTAAATCAAAATTTGGCAAGCTCCAAAATTCCACTGTCACAAGTTGAATACTTCAGCATTTATTACCGTGTGTCTTAAAAATAGACTCAATGAGGGGAAAGAAAACAAACTGATCTAAACCCAAAAAAACCCTAACAAATTGATCTAATAAAATGGTACCAACTATTTTTACTGAATTCTCATCATTTTTTTCATGAATAAACTGATAATGTCATGAAGAAACAAAGGAATCAACTTTCTATTTTACCAAATCCAAATACATGATCTTCATTAAATGATGACATTCTAAAAATACACAAATTTAACCATTTGAGTGAAACTTTTTGTTAAGAAAACTCACCTTTCAATAGAAAATGTGCTCCAATAGACCCAAGAAAACCCCTAACAGGTGCACCTTATTATGGATGGTACACTGCAAGGTTGTCCAAACAAATTTAGAAAATTTTAAGAATGGCATGATTCATTACCATCTAGACTTCAAAGAATGGACCCTAGAATGACATTTCTTTCTTGATTTACTCCAAAGAAGAGGGTACCAAAAAATTAAAAGTTGACTATGCAAACATTAAAGACAAACCTACTCATATTCCCACCCAAAAATCTTGGCCAAGCTTATCAAATTACCAAATTTAGCTAAGACGTATTTCATAGGTTTGTCCAATTCAGTGATCAACTTAGATGTCCTAAATAAAAAGATAACTATGAAATTAAAAACTTCCAATAGTGCATTAAAGACTTATGAAATGGATAATTTTAAACATTTAAATAAGTACCAATGTGGAGAACATGTTTCCAAAACATGCCCCCATTGTAATATGGAGATGTTGAATATTGAATAAGTGTGGAGAACATGCTTCCAAAGCATGCCCACACTAAATCTGAAAATTGATATAAGTACCACATATTAAATGAGTGTGGATAACATGCTTACAAATAATGCCCCCACTAAATTTGAAAACTATTCCAAGTGTCGATAACATGCCTCTAGGACATGCCCCCACCAATATACCCCCTTTTGAGGTGAGGGAAAGATAAGAACTAGTAGCTACCTCACCTCAAAAGGACAAGACAATTGTATAATCTATGAATGTAACCATGTAGCATATAGAAGGAACATGTCTAGATAGATATAACATTGAAGCACATAAAATCAATGTGATCACATGAAGGCTTAAGATGCATGATAAGGATCATGATAACGTCTAGAGAATAATAGTGCAAGTTCAACAAGCAAACAACCACACACATACAAGAGAACTCAAAAGTAAGTCAAAAGACAATGGGCTAAGGAGACTGCAAATAAGGGGCATATTAAAATGCCACACAATTGAAGGGACATGACTTATTCAAATGTCCAAAAACATAAGGATGGCATATTCAAATGTCCATACAACAAACAATGACATATGCAAATGTCAATGAAAGCATACATAGGCATGGGAGCCAAAAGAAAAGAATCATATTAAAATTATCAAACAAGTAATATAATTTACAAGGCAAGACACTTAAGGAAGTGCATAAAGTAACGCATAAGCAACCAGCATAAATATGTCATAATATCACATGGATGCAATGTGGTAGGAAAAAATGTCAAGTGTATAGCATATCAAGTACCTTCTGTAATATATTCATGGATAAAGGCATGTATAAGTACATGCTTAATCTAATAATGATAATGTAGAGTGATCATCAAACCAAATAACCTGTATGTATCAAGATAAAAGAAGCAGATGCACCCAATGTCCATGTGACAGGAGTAGAGGGAAAGCCCAATATTTGAAATAAGAATAGATCATTTATTTTTTGTATGTTTGTATCACACTCAAGTAGAAGTGTGACGCACATGTGTGTATGTAGAGTACTTGAATATGCCATCCATCAACCTGGAACTAACACATAGATGCCAAGGAGCTAATAAAACATGTGGGTGCTAAAAATAATTTTGGATTTTTTGAATGTTTTTTTATTTTTTGGGTATTTTCATAATATTTTGGAATGTTTGAAGATGAAATATCATCTTATAATTATAGAAAATGGATGGTCATATATATATCCCCATTGTGAACCTGGTGTAATGATCTTATGATATTGTCGAGGAGCATGTATAGGTTCAATATCTATCATAGCAGTATCAATGATGCTCTACATATATAAAATAGGACTTTATGGTCATAAATTAGTATTAGAAGTAGTAGTAAGGGTTTATAGAACCCATCATTGAATATTTTGTGTTTTACTTGGAATATCAATAATAGAAACATGTGTAGGTGCTCTGGATATTTGAACATGGTGTGTAGTAGATGGGGATTCTATAGAATCCACTGAATGTCTCTGATGTAATGGTCTCTCAAGTATCGGTTGCCTAGCAAAGGGAATTACCAGTTGATTACCCTTTTGTAGGGAATGAACCTTAGTAGACTTGATAATTAATTATTTGTGTATAAGTTTCTCTTATTCAAGAGGATGCTTGTATGAGATTCTAGAAACTGTGATTACCTAATTGGCATGAATGTATTTTACACATCCATGAAATTTGGAAGGTATTACTCAAAGTGTATGGATCCAAGGTCTTCTTAATAACATATCAAATATTCTCATGGAAGGTATGACTGAAAATGTAGTAACCACATGTGAGGGATCAACCTACAAAGTTAGGTCAATCTCATTGAGAACTTTCTGAGAAGTCCCATCAAATACTCTAACTAATCTAGTACAAGGTTGTAAATCATGATGACTATAATCCAAGTGTGTAAGTAATGTCATGGTATAAATTTTTTCACTAGCACCATTATCAATCATAATACTGCATATAAGGTGTTTATTAAGGTATGCTCAAATGAATAAAGAATAAAGATCAAATTCAGCATCCTTAATCTCACTATCATTGAAAGTAATAGAGGGTTGTGAACTATAAGAGGTATATGTCATGTGTAAGTATTGATAATCACATCTATTGGGTGTCCATAATGTGGTGGGGGAGGATGTGCATTATATTTCATTTTCACTTTTGATTCCTTTTCAAAATGGTCTTGCAAAGGATTGTTAAATATTTTATATTTTTGGTGATCACTAGGTTGTGAGCCTGATTCCTTTGGAGGATCCTTAAATGCAAGCTTTTGTTAATCGATAAGATCTTGGATCTTGTGCTTCAAGGTAAAGCATCAATTTTCAGAATGTGTAGGTCCCTAATGATAGTGGTAATAAGCATTCACATTATATCATGTGGGTAGAGGTCAACTCATATCAATCTTGATAGGATGAGGCAGACATATAATCTTACACTTTGTTATCTATAGGAGTAATGAAGTTGGGGACTTAGGTAAACATGAGAACTATCTCTTCAGTACTTTAGATAGAATAATCTTGGTAGGATTTTGTACTAGTGTATAAATTTGGACTCGTATTCAGAGTGTGCAATTTAGGATTAGTTATTTGTTAGACCATTGTATACTATTTGAAGGGATTAGGATCTGTTGGACATGTGTAAATGAATACTTGATGACTAAATTTTAAGCATGTGTGTAATGTAGAAGGAACTGCATACATTTCATGTATCTAAGGTCATGCCAAAATTATGTTATAGTTCAAATCATTTGGCATAACTTGGCACAAAATGGGTAATGTACAGGGACCCATGGTAATATTCAATGTAATTTGACCAACTAAATAGCTATGTGAATTGTAAAACCTTTGTATGTGCATAATTATGTTTTGAATAAGGTTTGTGTTAATACCCATGGTGTTTAGGCATTGTATGCTAAAACTTTTAGGCCGGATCCATTATCAATGAGCATTTTTTTGATACATTTTCTTTGTATTGTCACTTGTATGATCAAATGCAAAAAAATTGTCAACAATATGTTTGGATGGTAAATCTATTGGATAAAAGGTGATGAGCTTGTTATTGTTCTTGAAATCTTTCATAATATTTGTAAAATAAGTGGGCTCAATATCAACTGGAACTTGTGTCTCACGCAATATGATGCAGAGGCATATTTTGTGAGAATTCATCATAATGCCTCATATACGATATCCTTATAGACATTATATTGCTTTAAGAGCTTGAGGATTGAATTTTTTGCATGTTTATTACTCAATTAGTCAATAATGTCATATCCCTTAGATTTTATTAAAATCTTAGGTTTATGAGGCACCTGTTGTATACTAATAGGTGGAAGAATAGGTTGAGCAATCTTACCTTTTTGAGTAGTGACATCATGGATCATGGAATCCAATATAATATGTGGGTGAATAATAGGTTCAGGATGGTAGTTTCCATTTGAATAAGACTTAGGTAGAATGAATGGTTGAGTGCATGTATGTTAGCATATATAATTTGGATTTATGGCATTGTAAAAGGAAATTTGAAGAGAGATCAAAGGGTGTTTCTGCTTTAAACCCCTCTCATTTTAAACATTAGAACAAGGAAGATCCATGAATGCATATTATTAATCCCTTATGGATCAAATGGCTCAAACCAGGAAACTAATGTAGCACACCATAACAACTATAAGGTATTAGACCATAAAATAATTTACATAGATGTTCATGGCAAACATGATTGTAAGATTATAATAATCAGGGATCAATAATAGAAAGAATCAAAAAATCCTAATTGTGGGTTTTATGTTCAAAGATTGGGTTCACCAAATGTTTAACCCTAAATTGGATAAAGGGGGTTTTATCCTACCTTGGAGGTATATAAGGGTTAGGAATATATAAATGATAATGCACAATCATGATAATCAAATCTATAACATGCTAATTGAGTGTTAAACTAAGATATAAACACTCACTAAATTTATTATGTTGAACATAATCTAAATATAGAAAGTATAACTAATTTATACATGAAAATGACAAAGAAGTGATATAATTAATTGGTTTTAATGTTAACATAGTGTTAGATCTAAAACAAATAGGAAAAAGGTTATAAGACATTTCTAGAATAGTCATCATATTCTAGATTGGATGCTTATAGAGTTATAGACACTAACATCAGCATGGGATGGTTACATTGATGTTACTATTTGAACTCGATACAAGTATCCTATATGAAATACCTATTGGAAAATTATGTGACCACCTGGATGTTTTTAGATTTGAATTTGCCTTTACTCTATGTATTCAAATCTAGGTCATGGACTATTGTTCCTCATGAATTTTCAAAACCCTAGTTCTTCATATTCATAGTGACCTTGGGGGGAAATGGATTAGTGGGCACATAATTTTGATATAACCTTAAACACCCCTCTATCAATAAGCACTGCCTAGATAACCAATACTTCAAAGAAGGCTTCATACTAATGTAGTTCTCCCCTACATGTTGGTCTGTGTGTGAATCATGTAATATTGAATAACAAGTACAGTAGTGACTTAGCTTGTAACTTAGAAAATATATCTCTTAAATTTCTCATTTAGTACTTTAGACCTATAGATATGTTGTCCCTATGACTAATATGGAAATAGGGAAGACTTAATTAAATGCTTGATAAAATGTTTTTGATAAGTTACCTTGGTCTCTTTTGGTCTTTACTAGGTGTGTTACATCTCAATTTCACTCTATGATGTATAACCTTTGAATCCATAGATTAATATGGTTATTAGCTAATTATTATTACTTTGATTTGATTTTAATGACATATATAGTTATGGGACAGTGATATTATTGATTAGTATACATGATGTGATAGTTGTACTTTCTTATTATGTACATTATGGATATGTATTTGTTAAATTAGTAGCATTAGTTTATATTTATGATGAATCAGACTAACTACCTAATTGTTGCGAGGTCGATGCAGGATTGATCCTATCCTTAGAGCTTAACAAGGGAGAGCCTCATTGGAAAGGATGGATTAGATGGGATGATTGGATGATGACAAAAGAATTATTATTGACCTTACACACACACACAATAGATTTAAAAGTTTATATGTGTAACATGGTTTAAATGTTAGTACATATTATGGAAATCTTGTTTGTGTTTATATTGTATGTATATTTAGTTCTTGATATGCATTAAATTACATTGAAACTTAGAAATTAGATATCATTATTTAATTAGTCAACATAGATTTATGTTAAGATAACTTGGGAATGAAGGCATAATAATTTATATTAAATAAATAATATGTTTTACTATCAACTACGAATGTAAAAGTTGAAGATAGACTATGGCTTTATTAAAGGTATAACTATAGTTAATAAGAGAAAAAGATGCCACGCATAGATAGCAATCTAGGATAAAAATTACAAGCAAAGAAAAGAGAGAGACAGAATGAAAGTAGGATAGTTTTAAAAATAAAGTAGAGAATTTTTAAAATGGGGAGCTTGGAAGTTTTTATTATGATAGAGATAGAAAGAGAAATATAGCATGAAGGAGAAGAAATAAAGCACGAGGAAGAAGATAGTGCAACATTAGAGGGAGAAAGGATGTCGGTTCTTTTTCTCAACTTGAAAACATTTTAGAGGTGGGTTCTATAATTATTATTCTGTGTGTATTAATATAGAAAAATATATATGAATTTATATTTCTTGTGAGCAAATGGTACACAACCATGATTTTATCTGAAAAAACAAATTCAACTGGAACCCAACAATTTGGACTGTGTGGCATCTCCCTGAATGAATAGATTCATAGTTTTGATAAATTATAGAAACTCGTAGTAATTGTAACTCAAAGTAAATGTAAAATTTTTAATTTACTCTCCCTTACATAGTTACATTTAGTAGATCTTGATGTGACGACACAACCAATAATGGTTTTTGATGGTTATCAAATTTCTCATTAATCGTTGAGCTCAACGTTAATATGTTAAACTGATGTGATAATTTTATTATAAAAGTATTATATAATAATTTGGAAAATGTAGCTTCTATTCATGCAAGCCATGCGAGGCGTTCTTAAAATATGAAAGTCCATGTCCATTGCATGGGTGTTTTCATTTAAATAGCATATGGTTTTAGAGAGTAAAAGTATGATTAAAGTTTGTAATATATATTGGCAATGCTTCTATAATTTTGATTGTGATTTAAATATTCCAGGAAATATCTTCATAAATATATAGACTATGACATATCTTCTTACAAGAGAAAAAATATTAGTATGGATAATGTGATATTCATATATATAATTGTTAGAGTCATATTTATAAATATTTGTCAACATCATATAGAGATATGTATAAGCAACATCCTAAATCTATATACATACAGACAACATCTATTATTTAAATATATTTTATGAGGAAAATACTTATTTTACATCACATACAAAAAAATGCATAAAGTATATATTTTAAGAGAAAATTATGCTTATCTTTATGACTACATAATACCTAAGTGAGCAGTGTCATAATTAAATATGTCAAGAAGTGATTTATATATATTAGCTCTATTAAATAATATATGAGATACATTTTACTTATTACGGGCAACATTTAAAAAAAAACACTGGGCATATAGATAAGTGGTTTATTAACAACCCATTTTTAGTATGTGAAAACCATGTATTAATATATACTCCCTTACATTTAACTATAGGTTTAAACGGGTGCATATGGGTATGTTGAAAATCATCAAGGTTGTATCTTAAATATATTTGTTTAATTGTTATGACAATTTAGAGTGTAAATATTGATACAGAATATGAAATCATTTGTTGTTAAATGAGCTTGATGTTACACTATTAAATATTAAGTTGGATAGTAATGTTGTTGGATGTATGAAATTATCAATTGACATATTTTAGTGATATAATATTTGATTTAATGATATTTTTTATGAATTTATTTAATATGGATTCATTGCATATCATTGGAAGGTTTAAAATTATGTATTTGTATATTTCCATAAATAACATGTTTATACTGCTATTAGGAATATTTTGATTGATTTCATTGGTTGATAATTTAACCAGTATGTTACTTATGACATGCAAGTAATTATGATCCTTCTTTAAAGCATACCTAGATGGCATGATGTTGCATGGACTGTGTTTTATTAAATAGTGTTATATATATATATATATATATATATATATATATATATATATATATATATATATATATATATAATAACATGCTTTAGATTCACAATATGCATTTGACAGACAAAATGTAAGATTGTGATTTTTTCCATACTTAGTATGTTCACACTTCTATTAATAGAAAGAAATTGTATGAATATTTAAGTTATATTTTATGTATATGTTATAATAGATCCCACATTGATGATGCTAAGTAGGTAGTGAGATGGACTTCACTAGCCTAGGTAGCACCACCAATGTTGGATGTAGATAATCCAATCAAGTGGTGTACAATTATGTCGACAAGATAAAATTTTTGGAGTCATGTAAAGATGAAAAATCATGTGCAATATATATATATATATATATATAGTGAGAGTATTAATAGGATCAAGTGATTAGACATTTATAGAATAAATTAGTGCATTGTGATGTGCTCTTAAAGATTATGTTTTTTTCTGATTATTATTTTATGGAATAATTTAGGGTATATATGGGTGGTATAATCACGTACTTACTAGATTAATATTTGTAAGTGTTATATTGATTATTCATGTTTGAGTGGGTGCTCATGCACAAAGATATATAACATTATGGGATGTCATAGAGTTCTATGGTATTAATGTATGTTATATCCAGATTGTACATACTATTTGTTATTACATCTAGATTCACACCTACGTAAATATATGTATGTTGGTTTTTCTTAAAGAGTGGGTTTTTTGATAGTTAATAGGACATTAGGTATGTGTACATACAACCTTGAGAGTGTAACAAATGCTAAGTTATACTTTATCTATTTGTATGGCTTGCTTTGTTATATCTACTTACTTGAATAAAAGCTTATGGTTTCATGTATTTAAGACTACTTTGTATGTTTGATTGTGAAAAACTAGTAGTTATGTCTTAGAATACTAGACTATGATAATATGGGTTATCATGGGGTGTAATTATTTGAAAATAATTGTAGTAATTAGAATTTATAGTTATATGTGTATTTTATCTGGGTGGTATAAACTTTAGGCATAATTTTTAGTTTGGGTTAGATAATAATGTAAGATTCATTCATACATTGATGGAATAAATGTATACTTTTTGTATTCCTATGTTTATCATGTGATGTGATATGATTGATAGAAGGATGCAAATTGTATGAATCTTAGGGATAAATAATGTATAGTGAGACATTATCTTTTGGTGTGTATGATTTACATGTTAGTGTGATATCTTATAATTTAATAGGGTTTTTATAATACACTCCATGTTTAATTTTAAAAAATTGTACATCACATGGGTACTTGCTAGTTACTATGAATTCTTGCACCGTCACTATCTACTCATCCATGAAGGGAGGACCATTCCCTGATGCGATTAGTGTAGGGGATTGTTGATCCATGATTGATGTGGAAAAGCATTCAAATGATGCTCTCTCCATAGCAATACTACTTTTGAGATGACTCTTGAGATTTCCTCAGATACTAGAGAGTTTGGAGACTCATGCTCCAGGGAGACTTTTATCTTATTTTGTATTTTATATTATATTTTATGATCATTGTAAACATTTCATGTAGAAATATAATTCCTATTTATTATGGTTTGATAGCAGTGGCTAGATATTTCTATTTAATTCTATGAATACATTATGATGCATTTCATATATTGCTAGTGATTAATGATTGTTGATGTCATGTACTAAATTACAGTTATCACTCTTGGAGTAACTTGGTATGTTATGCTTACATTTTCATGTTGTAATTTATTTATAGCTTTTGTGTTTAAATAAAATTATTATATTATTTTAAATTAGAAATTATGGGGTTATAACATGTGGTATTAGATTGAAGCTCAAATTCTAGGACCTAATGAGTTCATGAACATTTTTGTATCTTTCTATTTATTAGAAAGGAGAATTGTAAATGTGTGTGGGGTATATTGAGTGTTTACCCTAGGAACATTTGTACCCCCTTAGATTTGTTAAAGGGTTAGTTATCGATTATCTCATTGGTGATGGTTATTTAAGGTGTTCAGGTAGGAGAGTACATATCTTAGTTCTTGAGTTGTGAATAAGAGATTTCTACCATAGTTTGATCACTTAGATCAAACACCTCGAGTATGATTATGTCTTTCTTATTAATTGAATCACCTTCACCATTTAAGTTTTGTGTTTTGAATATTTTTAAAGTATAGTATGCTTCTCACTTAAGTATTTATGCATTAGTTTTGTGTCTTATATACATAAATCCTAGGATTGGAAAATTTTATAAGATCATTTTAATTTGGTACCACCAAGTGCAGTGGGAATTTTCTTGTAGTTGAGTGTAGATGTCTTGGTTGAGAATTCCTTTGTGTTAGGAGTTTGTTTATGTGAACTTGAGGAAAAAATTTCATCTCTTTTAGATATATTAGAGGTGATTTGTTATTCTCTCACTCTCCTCTCACACTATTTTAAGCTACCAGGAATATTCATATTTTTAGGATGTTGATTTAGTGGTTCTTATTGATTAAATTTGGCATTAGGTTAACTTTGGACCCCTATAGGTAAAAAACTTGGGTTTTTAGATTTTAGGGGTCTAAATATTTTTCATAGGCTATATTTTAGTTAATTTGATGTTATCTAATGCATTTTTTGCCTTAGTCATGGTCTAATAGGTTTATTTGTCATTTTGAGGCTTTTAGTGGGCTTTAAGGGTCATAAATGCAAATGAGACAATTTCCAAGGTGGCCATGTGTCTTTTTTCCTTAAAAATATAAAAAAATATAGGTTACCTATTAGGGATAATAGTTAAATCAAAATATTTTAGGTTGTCTAACTAAAATTCAAGAAACCAACTAAAAAAATGAGCATTTGGCACTTGTACGGCCCATGGGGAAGTGTGTCACATGGAAAAATATCATGGAATTCCTCTTCACATTCTTAAAACTTATATCAATGTTTTTTTCTCTAAAAGTTTCATTTTAAATCCAAAACCGTTCTACTTCTCCTTTGCATTTTTAGACATAAAGAAGTGACTTGCAGGTTTGTGCTTAGTATGGATAGATCAAGAGATTTCAAGATAAATAATTCTAGGAGTTAATATTAAACTCAAATACCTTCATTTATATATAAATATTACAATGATTGATCAACTATTATTTATGAACCATCCTCATGAAGTTGACTATACTTTTTTGCTAGTTATTTCAAGCACCTTATAGGTTTTGCTATATTTTAGTCAAATACATACGAACTAGTTGGTAATGTTGACTCTAGAGGATTTTGGATACCTTATTATATTATATTCATACTTATTTTCATGTTTCATGGTGTTTTGATGAGCAAGTCAATCCATGTTGAAAGAAAGGTGCCACCATGTGTAGTCTCAGTCAAAGTTCTTGTTGTAGAATGTTAGTTTCTTGTAGAGGTTTCATGTAGTTGAGAGATGATGTTACACAATCTTAGGGTCATATTACTACTTCCTTCCATGTTTTGGTTTCACCATATCATGTTTTGGGTAGCTTGCAGTCTTGCCATCTCTCACATTCAATGTCATGCCTAACTTCACTTGCAATCATATGTTTAGAGCTTGTTCAACTTGTTCATGGAATGGTAATTAGGGTGTATTAGTTATCCAAGTCATTATGAGTTGAAAATAGTTCATTGAGATGTTTGGTAAAATGAAATTTTTATCATATACTCATTCATCATGACAAATAGTCATGAGATGACTCTGTTTTCTCTATTCCATATATTTGCAGGTGATTTTCACATTGAAAAAGATGTTTTGGGACTTGTTTAAAGATTTCCTTGATGTAAATAATTTATTGGAGAGGTTGGAAATGAGTTTGAGTTGTCCATGAGGTTATTTCTCTATGTTATTATTCCATTTCATGATCACTGTCCACATTCAACCCAATGCACACCTACAAAAGTTTTGTTGACATCATGATGAGAGGTGGAAAGCTTGATATCATTCTAATCTCGTAAGATTGATAAAAATGCATTGTCATGTTTGATAAGAACATAAAAATTTCATAGTCTTGGATAATTTTCATACTGCTCATATCCAACTCACTGTTTGTGCACCAAAATATCCACCTACAGGGGGCTCCACTAAGATGTTTGTATGGAGAGGTTGAAACAACTTGACACCTCTTTAAGGTATTTATATGATAAAAATCCATGTAAGACCCATATAGAGTGTCAAAATGGCAAGAAAAGTGTGTAAATCATGTTTGAAGATAAAGATTGAATTCTAGGAAACTATCCATAAAATGAAGAAATAGAGGTCAAGGGGCTTTTTGTGGACATATTAAAACATGGTGGTAAAAGGTTTTAAGGCATATATCTAGGTGAATATTTTAGCACCTAGAATATTTAGTTTCCATGCCAAATTTGAGGGTCAAAAAATGAAGAGAGAATGAAATGGAGGGACTCAAATATGCCCTTAAAAACACTAAAATAACATTTATAGGTTTGTGGTTGTGAGTGGCCTTTTGACACAAAGGAGAAACAATGAATGCACCCTCATGGCCAAAATGTTTCAAGTGGTTTAATGATAGAAAAATGGTATGAAATCCATCAAAAGGAAGTTTATACAAGTCTTTGTAAGCACTATGGCCACTTCTAGGTGTCTACACATAGGGAAATAGACACCTCCAGCAGGGTATAGGACAGTGACCCAAAATTGATACCCAAATGGTGCTTTAAGACCTTAAAAGTTGAGTGAAAGTTAAAACATGAACTTTTGACCTAAGGGGGTTAAATATATGTCCTTATATACCATTATCAAGTCTTAAGAAGTAAAAGTAACCTACAGGCAGGGTCTAAAAGGTAGGTTTCTCAGTCATGGCAAGAAAAACTCAGCTTGTGAATACAAAGGGCATACAAAGTAAAACCAATATATTATAATTAATTAAATGGTCCTCATGATTCATTTAAATTCTCTCCACATCATGACTAGGTCTCAATGAGCTCATGTGTACCTAAAATAGTCAAAAAGTAGGGTGTCTCAATAGGGCAGTGGAGTACTCAGTTATGAACTGAGAGTACATATGAAGGTGCTAATGGGGGGTTAGAATGATGAATTAAACATATTAATAATTTTATTATCACCATGATAAACCTCATAAGCTCCAATAAATTTTGATTAAGTCTACTCAAACCTCTTACACCCCTGTACGCACCTACAACCACCATGTTTCAGTCTTGAACATGAATTGAGGATAAAGAGATGAATGTGTTTAGGAGGAGAAATAAGTTTTCCATTAAAATAAAATGGTTCATTATTTATTATAAAAAAATTTACATAGGATCTATCACCCCTTCAAATATTATCACTTGTTCTTCCTATTTCCCAAAAGTTGCAGTTCGTATAGGTGAGCTAGGAAACCCATGTTGCTACATGGGTAAGAACAATGAATTAAAATAAAAGGAATGCTTTGGAGTGAATACCAAGATTTAGTAGAATTAATTGTATATGGGTAACATGTTTAATAATCTTAGAAGCATTGGAGTTAGCATACAAGGGTCATTCTTAGGTGGAAAGAAAAAATGCAAGAAAATAGGGTTTTTAGAGGCCTTTTTTGAGCATTTTGGGTTGGTTAAGTACCTAAATCAAGGAATAAACCTAAAAAAATTGGTAAAAAGTATAATTATGACCTAATAAAACTCAAAAAATATTAAATTTGACTTGGGTAAGATGGATATACCTCATTAGTTTGTCTCATAAGTCAGCTAGTCAAGGAAAATTAGGTGTTAGCAAAGCAAGGTAATGAGGTCAAAATCAGCATAGGAACTTGATGGAAGGTTTTGGAAACCTATAGAAACATATTTTTAGGTGTATTAAATAAAAATATGTTATATAAATAACTATTTCATGCTCAAACCTCTCATGATGCCCAAAACACCCTTGTACATAGTCCAACTAGACAAACTTCCTTTAGGCCTAGTTGGTGAATGGAAGAAAAGGGTGAAAAAGAGTGTTGGGAGAGTTGTGTGGTGACCTCAAAATATTTAATGAAGCATTAATAAACATTATATACCATACCAACCATGATATATCAGTTCAATTATCTCAAACTTTCAAGGTATATGTTAAACCCATTAGGCCTTGAAGGGACCTAGAGCCAATTGGGGGTCCATCTTCATTTCTAACTCTTGGTGGGATATTCAAATGATTAATATATGTTAAGGAGATGTAATTAAACATTTTTTAAATTTTATTATGTAGATTAGCCTATATAAAATCTACTTCTAGCTCAGAGAGAGTCCAAACATGCAAGTAAAGTAGAAACAAGCTTGATGGGGTGACTTCAAGTGTTCATATCTCCTCTAAGAGTTTGCATGGGAAGAAAATGAGTTTAGAGGGGTTATTAGGGTCCCTTAACATAAATTTTGAGGAATTTTTTGGCAAGTTAAATGTTATAACTTTATGAACAATGCTTAAGACTAAAAACTACCTAAAACCCTACTAAACCCTTAGTCAAGACCCGATGGAGAAAACAAGCTTGGAGAGCTATCTAGATGACATATTTTAACCATGAAAGATATTGGAACTTGTATATGAATCACTCAGTATTCCTCCCTTACTCTTGAGTTGTAATAAATTATATGGACAGGGTGCAAAACAAGGTATTTTTGACTAGTTTGTGTGTTTTGTAGGTTCTAGGATGTTCTAAGAGATGTAATAAAGTTTTGAGGAAATATATAGACTTTTTATAACTCTATATGGCCATTTAATACTTGGAAAAAACTACTAATTATTTAAACAATATCTCTCATCTCAGCGAGTCAAAACTGGCATAGTGAACACAATGGTGAGAAGGGTGAAAACTTCAAGTGTGAGCCTTTTTAAGGTGTAATTAAGAAATATAAGGCCATGGAGAGTCTTTAAAAGTTTCATTCACTCTAGCCCATGAATTTTCATGAAAAATTGAAGCCAATTTTGAGGCCAAGTGTGAGGGTTAACTGAAAAAAGATTTGTTTAGACTGTAGGTAGTGATGGCTTCCTTCCAAGAGTTTTTGGATGAGTACGACTATAACCAATGCATGGAGAGGCATGTTTTAAATCCTTCCCTATAATCCCAATAATAATATCTATCCCTAGTTATTTTTGGGATGTTTAAACAGGTTCAAATCATGAAGGTAGTTTTCTAAACCAAGACAGGGAGTTTCATGCCACTTTTCATTAAGTTTCATGACTTGTATGGACACTTTCACTTCTTAAAATTTCATGGTTCATTTCACATCTCTTTATCATGCAAATTTAACCTATTTTCTTAGATTTATAGGTTTCTAAGTGACCTTTAGACTTCCCTTGTCTCACCCCTCTTCCAAATGCTATAAATTTTGAATCATTTGGCTCTTTTGAGCAGCCTATGTTGGTTGATGGTGAAACCCTAGCCAATTTTATACTTAAATGTCTCTTTAAGCAATAAAACAAGTGAATTCTCCTACTTACATGATATATAATTAAGTGTTGTTATAATCTTGTCAGTCTTGTCTAGTAGAAGATGATATTTTCTAGCACATTATCTTTGATTGTTCACCAAATGTGCAGAAGAGTAATTATCACTAGTCTTTGTTAGTGTTATCTTTTAAGTGTATAGGTATTTTAGAAGTGATTCATGACTATATTATCCCAATAAAACATTCATTACCCTCCTAAGTATCAAAATACCTTTTGAACCTAGCATATGAAACATTGATGTAACAATTTGCTTTGTGTTGTGAGTTTTGTGTGAAGAAAGCTTTGTTTTGCTCTACGTAGTATAATTTCAGTCAATAGCAAGAAATTCAATATTAGTGCATCACCTTTTAGTTTTCTTAGTTTTTCTTCTTAACCCTTTTCATACCAAGTTGACAAATAGGGGAGTGTTTCAAAAAGAGTGCATCAAGGGAACTAGCCCTTCTAGAGATTCACCTAACCAAATTGTTACCCATACAAAGAGAGATGTTTCCATTATGCCACTTGGATGAGGAGAGATAGGCATCTCCTCAAGGGGTGAAAATATAAGTGACAACAATGCCTTAAAAGGAAATTTATTTTTGAATGTTGTTTGATGTTATTCCTTTGAGTTTGTGGGATAGTGTTTTCTACTTCTTATTGAGAAAAGTTGTAGGATTGGATGGATTGATGCATCTTTATGGTTAATATTTCCTTATAGTTGTGGAATTAGGTTATGTTACTACTCTTTCAAAAAAAATTAAGTAGGTAGTGATTGGCAATGTGGATTGCAGTGTTTCATTTTACCATGTGAGGGTTTATAGGATTTTATTTTTTTTGATATGTTAGCTCTATACTTTCCACTTATGAATTTTTAGAGTCATTATTTTATCTAACTTATTAACTTGACCACAAGGAGTGGTGAACCTTGAATTTATATTAATTCTAGTTGTTTATACGTATTATATTATTATATACCTTTGTTTAGATTGATATTATTCTCTTTTTGAAGCATGTTGTTTTGAAGAGTAATTTATGTACCTTTTATCAGGAGCAATTAGGGTATGGGATGTGAAAAACATCTTGGTAGTATAAAAGGGTTTAGATAAATTTTTAACTTGTTGAATTTTATCCAAGCAAGTAGGGAGACTTTGTCTTGACTGTTCCTTAATAAGGTTGTAAGGATGGTATAATCCTTAGCCTTTATATGTTATGTTAATTTTTAACATTATTTCTTCTTAACTATGAATATAATATTATAGGTTAAGTTGTGAAATATGATACTAGTTATTTTAAGCTAGTGGGAACTTAATATAATTACTGAATGATTGTATGATTTTTTTTGTATGTATGTTGGTACATCTAGAATTATTTAATATATAATATTGTTTTCTATGATCTGTTAGTGTAGATTCATGTTTCATTAAACCTTATGCATATTTTGGATATCAGTACATCATGGAGACCTAAGGGAGGAGTGGTAAATTAGGAACGTGAGTTCTAAGTGATAGGCATGTATCCTAATTAGCATCACATTGACTCGATAGTTATTAAGTTTGGATTTGATAGACAGACTTGTCAAATCTAGGATTTGATAGATGGATTTGTCAAATTCAATCATATGGTCATACGTACGTATATTATGGATGGGTAATCCATAATTTTATATACATTAAAAATGTAGTATTTCCAGTTCCTATTCATTAACATATTTATCAGGGACTCTATAGAGTAGTGACAATATTGACATGTTATACTTATCCAAAGCTACATGAAGTAGTAATAGTATTAACTTATACACATCATTCTTTCTAGGTTCCTTAAATATTTTTCTCCAGGATAAGAAAAACACTCTCTAGGTTATAGATATGTGCAAAAGGGCTGGAAGGTTTTGTAGAACTCTCTCTGATAAATTTTTTTTTACTTTTATGACAATATCATGTACTTTGAGAAGTTAGTGAAACCTTTATTTAGATATTATAGGTTTGTCTTACCAGTTATGGATCTCAGGGTGGTCATGATAGAACTAATCAATGTAACATTCATAAAACGTGTTTGCATAATAAGAAATGTCATAGATTAAGGTCTTATGGGACTATTATTCTGAAGATAGTGCTACTTGGGAAGGCTATGATGAGTTTTACAGGTTATTTTCATATTTTTTTATAGGATTTGATACTTGATACTATGTTTTTAAATCATGTTAAACTATTTTGATATTTAAAACTATTGTTTGAATAAGTATCATCAAGATGATGCCCAATTTTAGGGGGAGGGGATGTTACATCATGATTTCATTCTATGATGTATAACCTTTGAATCCATGGATTAATATGGTTATTAGTTGATTATTATTACTTTTATTTGAACTTAATGACATATATTATTATAGGGTGGTGATATTGTTGATTAGTATACATGAAGTGATAGTTGTACTTTTTATTATGTATATTGTGAATGTATATTTGTTAAGTTGGCATAATTAGTTGATATTTATGATGACTCAAACTAACTACCTACTTGTTGTGAGGTAGATGCATAATTGATCCTAACATTAGAGCTTGATGAGAGAGAGTATCATCAAAGAGGATGGATTAGATGAGACAATTAGGATGACAGAGGAATTAATAGTGACCCTACACACACACATAGTAGATTTAAAATGTTATATGCATAACATGTTTTAAATGTTTTTACATATTATGAAAATCTTGTTTGTGATTATATTGTATGTAGATTTAGTTCTTGATATGCATTAAATTATATTGAAATTTATAATTTAGATATCATTATTTAATTAGTCAACATAGCCTTATGTTGAGATAACTTGAGAATTAAGGCATAATGATCTATATTAAACAAATAATATGTTTTAATATCAACTAAGAAAGTAAATTTTGAAGATAGACTATAGTTTTATTAAAGGTATAACTGAAGTTAGTAGGAGAAAAAGATGCCATGCATGGATAGTAATCTCGAATAAAATTGCATGTAAAGAAAAGAGCATGGCAGAATGGAAGTAAGATAATTTTATAAATAAAGTGGATCATTTTTAAAAGGGGGATCTTGGAAGTTTTTATTATGACAAAGATAGAAAGATAAATATAGCGTGGATAAGAAGAAAAAATAAAGCACAAGGAGGAGGAACATAGTGCAACACTAGAGGGAGAAAGGATACTGGTTCTATCTGCTCAATTTAGAAATGTTTTATAGGTGGGTTCTATAATTATTATTCTATGTGTATCAATATATAAAAATGTATATTAATTTCTATTTCCTATGAGCAAATGGTACATAGCCATGATTTTATTTGAAAAACCAAATTCAATTAGAACCCAATAATTTGGACTGTGTGGCATCTCTCTGAATGGATAGATTCATAGTTTTGATAAATCCTATAAAATTGTAGTAATTGTACCTCAAAGTAAATGTAGAATTTTTTTTGTACTCTCCCTTACATAGTTACATTCATTAGATCTTGATGTGATGGCATAGCCAATACTAGTTTTTTATGGTTATCAAATTTTTCGTTAATGGTTGAGCTTAATGTTATTATGTCAAATCAATGCGATATTTGTATTGTAAAAATACTAGCTAATAAGGTGGAAAATGTAGATGTTGTGTATGTCAGCCATGTGATGTTTTTTCAAAATATGAAAGTGCCTATCCATTGCATGGGTGTTTTTATTTAAATAGCATAGGGTTTTAGAGAGTAGAAGTACTATTGAAGCTGCTAATATATATATATATATATATATATATATATATATATATATATATATATATATATATATATATATATATATATATATATTGATTGTGCATGTTAGCCATGTGATGCTTTTTCAAAATATGAAAGTGCCTATCCATTGCATGGGTGTTTTTATTTAAATATCATAGGGTTTTAGAGAGTAGAAGTACTATTGAAGCTGCTAATATATATATATATATATATATATATATATATATATATATATATATATATATATATATATATATATATATATATATATATATATATATATATATATTAGCAATGTTTTTATAACTTTGACTGTGTTTTAAATATTCTAGGAAATATCTTCATACATATATAGACTACAATATATCTTCTTACAACAAAAAATAATTAGTATGAATAACATCATATTCATATATATAATTGTTAGAGTCATATTTATAAATATTTTCCAGTATCTTATATAGATACGTATAGGCAATGTCCTAAATCTATATACATATGGACAACGCTTATTATTTAAATATATTTAATGAGGGAAATACTTATCTTGCATCTCATACAAAAAAATGTACAAAGTTTGTATTTTAAGAGAGAATTCTACTTATCTTTATGATTATGTAATACCTAAGTGAGTAGCATCATAATTAAATATGTGAAGTATCACTTTATATATATTGGCTTTATTAAATAATATATGAGCTTATTTTTACTTATTACGGGTAGCGTTTTAAAAAAATTGACTAGGCATATAGATAAGTGGTTTATTAACAAACCATTTTTAGTATGTGAAAACCATGTATTGATATACACTCCCTTATGTTTAATTATAGGTTTAAATGGATGCATATGGGTATGTTGAAAATCATCAGGATTGTATCTTAAATATATTTGTTTAATTGTTGTGACAATTTAGAGTGTAAATATTGATATAAAATATGAAATCATTTGTTCTTGAATGAGCTTGTTGTTGCACTCTTAAATATTAAGATGGACAGTAATGTCATTGGATGTATGAAATAATCAATTGACATATTTCTAGTGATATAATATTTGATTTAATGATATTCTTTGTGAATTTATTAAATATGGATTCATTGCATATCATTAGAAAGTTTAAAAGTATGTATTTTTATATTTCCATAAATAACATGTTTATACTGTTATTAAGAATATTTTGATTGATTTCGTTAGTTGATAATTTAACCAGTATATTACTTATAGCATGCAAGTAATTATGGACCTTGTTTAAATCGTACCTGAATGGCATGATCTTGCATAGATTGTGTTTTATTATATAGTGTTATATATATAATAACATGTTTTAGATTCATAATATGCATTTGATGGACAAAGTGTAAAATTATTATATTTTCCATACTTAGTATGTTCACACTTCTATTAATAGGAAGAAATTGTATGAATATTTAAGTTATATTCTATGTTGTATGTTATAATAGATCTCACATTGATGATGCTATGTAGGTAGTGAGACAAACTTCACTAGCCTATATAGCACCACCAATGTTAGATGTAGATAATCTGATTGAATGGTGTAAAAATATGTCGACAAGTTGAAATTTGTAGTCATGTAAAGATGAAAAATCTTGTGCAATATATATATATATATATATATATATATATATAGTGAGAGTATTAATAGGAGTAAGTTATTAGATATTTATAAAATAAATTAGTACATTGTGATGTGCTCTTAAAAATTCTTCTGATTATTATTTTATGAAATAATTTGGGGTATACCTGAGTGGTATAATCTCGTATTTACTAGATTAATATTTATAAGTGTTAGATTGATTATTCATGTTTGAGTGGGTGCTCATGCATAAAGATCTATGACATTATGGGATGTCATAGAGTTATACAATATTAATATATGGTATACATGAATGCTACATACTATTTTTTTTTACGACTAGATTCACACCTATGTAAATATATGTGTTTTGGTTATTCTTGAACAACGTATTTTGTGATAATTAATGGGACATTAGGTATGTGTACATACTACTTTAAAAGTGTAACAAATGCTAAGTTAGACTTTTAGGTGTTTGTATGAATTGATTTGTTATATCTTCTTATTTGAATAAATGCTTATGGTTTCATGTATTTAAAACTCCTTTGTATGTTTGATTGTGAAAAATTAGTAGTTATGTCTTAGAATTCTAGACTATGATAATATGGGTTATCACAGGGTGTAGTTTTTTGAAACTAATTATGGTAGTTAGAATCTGTAATTATGTGTATTTTACCTGGGTGGTATAAAATTTAGGCATTATTTCTAATTTGGGTTTGATAATAATGTAAGATTCATTCATACGTTGATGAAATAAATATATATTTTTCTTATTCCTATGTTTAGCATGTGATGTGATGTGATTACTAGTAAGATGTAAATGGTATGAATCTTAGGGCTGAATAATGTATAGTGAGATATTATCTTTTGATGTGTATGATTTACATGATAAAGTGATATCTTAAAATATAATGAGTTTTATATGATACATTGCATGTTTAGTTTTAAGAAATCATACAACACATGGGTACTTAGTAGTTACTCTAGATTCTTGCACTGTCACTATCTTCTTATCCATGAAAGGAGGGCCATTCCCTATGGGATTAGTGTGGAGGATCATTGGTCCATGGTTGGTATGGAAAGGTGCTCGGATGATGGTCTCCCTCCCCACAATGGTAATACTTTTGAGATGACTCTTGAAATTTCCTCAGATACTGGAGAGTCTAAAACCTCATGAGCCAGGGAGCCATATATCTTATTGTGTAATTTGTATTATATGTTATGATTATTGTAAACATTTCATGTAGAAATGTAATTACTTGTTTACTGTGGTTTGATAGTAGTGGCTAAGTATTGTGCCATCAATGACTAGATATTTGTATTTACTTTTATGAATGTGTTATGATCAATTTCATATATTGATAGTGATTAAAGACTATTGATGTCATGTACTTAATTACATTTATCACTCTTGGAGTAAATTTGTATGTTATGCTTAGATTTTCATGTTGTAATCTATTTATAGTTTGTGTTTTAAAAAAAATACTACATTAATCTAAAGTACAAATTGAGGGGTTGTAACAAGGTGAGGAATGAATGAGGGTTGATCTTGTATTTACATCAACCCCTTTGGATAAGTTACTCACATTAAAACACTTAGGATGGCTGTTAGGATACATGTCATTTACAAATTAGATGACTTTAGGACACTGGACATTTATGTCAGAGTAGGATACTAGCATTGGCATAGATATCTATCCCAGATGTTAGTGTCTAGGGATAAGGAAAGTAGATACAAAATCAGCACTTGAAAAGTTAGAAGATAAGCAAGTTTTAAGTATTCTAGGAAAGATATAAGGTTTAGGTCATCAACATAAGACTAGTTGAACTAAGAGATAGGCCAAGGGACACAAGATAGAGAAAATGTAAGATTTTTAAAAGTGGAAAAGGTCTGAAATTGAGGAAAATAATGAAAGTTTGAGTTTTTCAAGTGTATAAGACTAAGGTGCCATATAATTCAGAAATAGTGTCTACAAGTTGAGTTGAACAAAAAGGAAATAAAGTAAATGGGCAAGTAGGTTTTAGACAAAAACATTCAACAATAGTGTTGACACCTAATTTTTATACAAGGATTATTATTACAATGTTTTCAAGGTCATTTTGTACATATGAATCATGGGTTTGAATTAAGGACTTATTTGAGATTTTAGGTGTTTTATTACCTTATTTATTCTTCTCAATGTGGTTGTGTATAGTCCATTTCTTTTGCCTTCATGCTTTCTCTATTTCAATTTTTATTAGAGTCCTCTTATTTCCTTTACTCTTCTTCATCATCTTTTTTCTCTCTTGGGATAGATTCAATGTCTTGTTGATTTCACCCTATGTACTTTTGTGGACCTTTTTACCCTCTTTCTCTTTGTTTCAGTGTTCAAACCTATGACTGTAGCTTATTTCATATTTTCTTGGTCAGCTTGCACATCAATAGGTTGTGTGTGTGTGTGTAACCGTATAGAGGCATTTCAATAATAAGTACCAAGGAAATTCCTCTATCATTTAAGTCTAGGCACACTTTACATTGTTATATTTTTATTAAGAACTTGTGAACAAGAGTTTAGTTACATATTGTACCAAAATAAAAATTAGGTGAGTATCATGTAGTTTAATTAAATATAGGGAGAAAAGGTGAAGTTCTTACTCTCATAATTCTATTTACACTGCATTATAACTAACTTGGCTCTGATTTTGTACATGTGAGATATGTAGCTACAACTCCTCAATGAAACTTCTCAAGCTAGCTAACCCTTTATTTTTATATACTCCTCTTACAATATTTTTTTGAAAATTTAGGTCAAAGAAGAATAAGAAGATAAATCACACATTTCTACTTGACAAAACAATAAAGTGAACATATAGGCATGATCCATACCTAGGCATGTTCCACACCTAACAATGCATAGGCCTAGAATTTTTTAGAATTTTAAAAGTTGTAGATTAAATTCAACAATTGAAAATATATTTGGTGCTTGCATAGGGACCAAGATGGTGGTTTGTTGAATCTAACCAAGGTATATTTGATGGTCAAAGATGAAGCATCATATCCATCCTTTGAGTTTATGAGATTTATATTTTACACATAGTAATTCAACCACTTTCAGATCACTAGCTCAATCTCAAAATCTTAAGAATATGCTTAGGTGTTCAAATTCTTATCTCATTTATCATTTCATAATTATGGATTTCATAGATCATTTTCTTTTTCCATTGGTTCTTATTTTTAGATGCATTCGAGGTTCTGATTTATTATTTAGACTGTATTTACTTAAGAATCCTATGTGCCCATTGTTGATGATCAAAACTATCATGTCAACAAATCAACCTTTTTGCATATCACAAAGGTTAAGATGGAATCGTACCAATCTAATAATAGGGATCTAATAGGTCACAAATGGTCTTATAGATGTGTAAGGGGTTTTTTCAAATATTCTAAGAAATGATAAGTAAATCAAATAATGAATAATACTCCATTATAATTCAAAAATTAAATATCTCTTAAATCAAATGAAAGGAATCATATTATAATTATATAATCAACTTATCTGACAGAGAAAGTCTATGAAAAAGACAACCTCTTTAAGGAAATATTTTTATCATTTGTATTTATATTTTATCAATCTGCTTACACTCTTTTGATACTTTTGTTAAGTTCAAAATATGTCCAAAGAAAAGAAACAAAATGAACCAAAATAGAAATGAAAACTGAACAATGAAACTAGAATAAAGATTAATATTACTAAATCAATAACAAAATATTTTAAACTATGAGTGAACTAACAAAAATTAAAATATAAACAAAATACAATCAATGTCAAACACTTTAATACAATCTAAACTAATGATATAATATTAAGTTAAGTAAATGACTAAAATAAGAACTAACAAAATGTAAAGGATAATCTAAACACACAAGTATATCTTAAGCAAAGATTATGAAATCAAACAAATAATTAAATCAAAACACTTAATTCTAACAAGAAAATATCAAATAAAGAATCTAGATTAATAGACGTAAAAGAAATAAATGGATGAAAACTTAAACCTAAGAAGTAAATAAAAGTAAATTAAAGAAAGACAATGCTGAAATGAAATATAAATTAACAAGAATATAACACATAAAACAAAACAAAACTCAACCCTAAACAATATTAACTAATTAAATCTAAAGAGATAATAAAATAAAACAAGAACTCTAATATTAAATGAAAGGAGAAGAAAACTAATCTAAATAAGACTAATCAAAAAATGAGAACATATTATGAGTCTTAGAAAAGAGTCCTCTTAATAGAAAATAGAATAAGATTTTATTGAGAAACCAACTTCAGTACAAAATATCCTTAAAATGACATCTATTATAGTTTGAAAATATCAATAAAATATCACACATGGTAATGCAATCATTATTATTTGGGTCAAATACTTTGGATTATGTACATATGGTTGCATATCTGAAATCACCATTAGATATACTTCAAATAATTGATTTATAAATTAAAAAAGAAATCTGGATATACTTGCATTGATTAAGCATATTACGCAACCATTAGAAGATGTAGTATTGATCTATCTACAAAAATTATATCATCTTAGAGATGTTGTACAAAAAAGAGAATTATGAATAACTTTGAAGTAACTTAGAGTGTTTAGAATACATGTGTAATGTTTCTCTCTTTATGATGTAACTTTGATCTTATTTTAAACAATCTTCTCAAAATATGGTTAATAAAATGAGTTATAACTAACTTTAGTTAGTTATTAGTTAACTTTAATAGACTTTAACAAAGTCAATTAGTTAATTTTATAACTTGAATTCAAGCTCAAGATTTTAATAAAGTTTCAAGATCAAAATTAAATAATAATAGACCAAACACAATTCTAAATGGGTGGGGGCCCTTAGTCATGGAAATCATTTAAAATAAACATTCATATATGCTAAACAACAATAACTATAGCAATTAAATAAAATTAAATACTATAAACATTAATTCCATACGCATTTAACCATGTAATTCAGTAAAATATATAATCAAAATAACTATATTGAATAATGTACCAACTTGTTATCATGTCTACCAAAGTCAAAATGCAAAGTATCCAAATACTCAAAAATATCAAAATATCATCAACAGTAAATTAAATTATCAAGTTTTAACCATAAATTAACTTAAGTATTATCCCATTCATTATCAGTATCTAAAAACACTTCAATCAAAGGATGACCTTTATGCGTCACATATTCAATATATTCCATTGTAGTTATAGGTAACTTAATCAAATTTTAGTCTAATTCATTGTCTTCATCATCTATCTCCATCTTAATCTTTTTAACCGTCCTTGTAATTAAAGTTAAATCTGAAGTTGAAACACTGATTGTATGCCTTTTACCTCTTGAAGAAGCAACATTGTCTTACTCATTTGAGTAAGGTGGAAACTGATCAAGATTTAATTTAGAACACCCTTTAGGTATACTCACATGTTCAAGTGATGTAGCATTGGTATTCAAAGGCACAAGCGAATGAAGATGCAATTTTGTAGTCATCTAAAATTCTTTTTAGGAGTATGTGCTCTATGATCATGAATTATGGGGCTCAGAATATATGACAGTATGCATATTAGGAAAATAACCACTTGGAGTTCCTCATCTATGAAGACAAGTTATTTAAGGACTTCTCTAACCTCTATTTCCATGAACATAAACATGATTACATGGCAAAGAGTTCAATAAATTCTAAAAAGTAGTGTCGGTAGTATAAAAATGAATGGATATGTGAGTACCATGATTAAAAGGTCTAGGAAAAGTTCTAACACACCTTTGTCAACAAAAAAATTGACCTCTTTAAGCATGCCTCTATAGAGGATTACCTTCTCTCTATTGATCTATATTATGCCCCCAATTATTCCCATCTGAATGATGTGAATGTAGAGGAATCCAACAAGACATTTTATACTAAAACATAGTACCATGAAAGTAAAAATTAAAACTTTGTTTGTACTTCAAATACTAATTTATCAATGTACAAATGACCTCATAGAAAATATATCAATCTTGCAAATAAATTGTCAACAATTTGATTCAACAAATAAATGAAATGAAGCTCTTGTAACCTGTTTAATCAAAATTTTCAAAAAGATTAAAATTTGAACAAGTTTGCATTCCTCAAAATTTCATTGCAATCCTAATACTAATAAAAACCATTGAACTTTATATTTTGAAACTAAAAAATAAAATATATGAATTCATATCATGCAACCTTGTTCCTAATTAACTTCATATATTTTTTTAAACCAAGTTCTTATTTCAAAATAACTACCACAAAGTTGTTTGTAACCTTATAACATCAATGTTATCAAATAAATGTCAATATCACTATAAAGATAAATAAATTATTGAAAATTTCAACTTTTGAGCCAACCAAGATATTTGTCAATGTTTATTTATGCCAAATTATCCTTGAGCAACCATTGAAAATCCAAACACATAAAATGAATTCAACACTTCAAAATTATTATACATGTTTTACTTCTCCAGTCAATATATCACAACTATAATGAAATTGTGTCAGATATCACTATTTTCATTAGAAATAATCTAACTATTCACTATTCAAGCCAAATTTACTTTTGAAAGAGGAACAAAATATCTAAAACCAATATTCTAAAAATTCCCTCTGTCAAATAAAATTGCATAATTATAACTAATAAAACACATTCTATGTAATTGAAACTCTTCGAGACTACTCAATAATTTCACTTTGACATCAATTTCAAACTATCAGATGCAATCTTATAACATATAAGATATCAAATAAAACATATACCACCAAAGAGATGCAAAGAGCCTCTGTACAAATATTCTCCCAAAATATCTTAACGAACAAACTATCTATGCATGACTGAATACACATTATGTAAATTCCAACCCTCAAACGTTATTCAAAATAAAAGTTCTATAGTTAGAGTTCATTGATAGTATTATTGCAATTATTCATTATATATACATTATATACTATGAAACCCAAATATAATATGATAGTGAACAAAATGAGGTCAAATAAGAATTCAACACAAAGCAACTTATGACTAACGGGATCAAATAAAAAATAAGCTATAGAAAAAATAGTCATTTCTTCAAAAATTTACCAAATTGCATCCATTTAAAACCCCATCTAAACTTTGATAAGACACTATGAGTTTATGTAGATAATCGACTTGAATATAACCATTCACGTATTCATTTCAAGCCATCACAAAAAGAAAACATATGTAAAATGTAATCATGGCTTTGAAAAATTATCACTCATTGACCACCAGAATCAATTTTATGACTCAAACAATTTATGTTCAAATGGCTTCTTATTACAAACCAGAAGATGCATGCAAGAGGAAAGACCAATATAATATATTGAAACCAAGTCTTATGCCAAACTAAAAGACTAAAAAATAGAGAAGTTCATTCTTTCCATCACGTTGTCTCAAATATTTCATACCCAAAACTATATTTGTTCATCTCATAATACATTTCAACAAGCAAACAAAAGATATCTTTTAGATTTACTTCAAAATCTTAAAACTATAAAAACATTTTGAAGGATGTCGTTAAATACATGCACATTCAGACTTCAACCATGAACCAAAGGATTTATGAACTTTTCACAAAATTACCATCAACTGTAGAAAAAAATCAAAACCAAAACCAATATCAACCAGAAGCCTTCAAGCTTCTAAGCATTTCCTAACTAGACCAATAATAATCAACATCCAACTTATACGAAGTTAAGTCTTTTTGAAAACAAACTTTAGATGCATATAATCCTTACTATTCCATCCCATAATGGCATGCAAGTGAAATAAAAAATGAATATGTTTTCATAATCATTTGAACATTCAAAACAAACTACAAATTTCAAACTCAATTATTTTCATCTAGTTATTTGAGGGCTCATATGTGTCATTATTTTGGTTGATTATCCTCTAAAACCCTAATGAATACTTGCACACATAAAATAATAAATAGATCAAATGTAAAAAGGAAAGAAAAAATTGGGTTATGGGCTATTACAATCACATGAAATAGAACCCTTATTGTCTTGGCCACTACCTACATTAACCCTAATGTTAAGGGTCTTAGATTGCATACAGTTCTACCTTAAGGAACATGCACCATCAACTTACATGGTCTGATAGAATGAATTTTTCTTAGGCCCTTCTTTGATCAAGCATGCAATGTCTAGGTGTGAAGACTGAGTAGTATACAGAGTATTAAGCTATATTATTGATTGATTTTATGTAAATATGTGCCAAAATAATAATTGTTAGATGTAGCATGCCTTATGAGGCTCTTTATATGGAAGGATCTTTGTTTTGAATATAATATCTTGTTTTTTGGGTGACAAATCATAAAATATGGATAAAAACATAAGATAAAGCTCACAAAGGGGTTAGGACTCAAACACAGGTGAAAGGGCCCGTCAGACACTAGTACCATAAGTGGATACTAGCGTCATGTGGCACTATTATCTTGAAAGTGGTTCTTATGTCCTAAGGCTTAGAACAAAGCTAACATCAAGGAAGATAGGCTAGGGATCCTTATGACTAGTAAAATGTGACCTGTAACTATTGAGAATGTCATAAACAAGGAAAAATAAGAAATAAGAAAGATTGAAAAACTCAAAATGACCATGTGAACAAAGATTATAACCATCATTAAGGCCTTCATGTAAAAGAGTATAAAAATAAAAAGTAATTTTCATTACTTGACTAAATTAGGGTATTTATATTTACTCCCCTTTTATTCTAGTAATGCAATGAAATGAAAGTACCAAAGTAAAAAAAAGATGAATGCATACCTGTACTTACTTGTATGAATGTAATTTGGATTTTGCTCGCTTCTTGGCCACAGAGATTGATAAGAACTAGAGTGAAGTATGTGAAAGGGAGACACATATTATGGATGTCCCTATACTGAATTTGAGTATGCAAACTAAATGTGTGGAAAAATAAGGTTCACTTTCCCCCACTCTAATACTTGGACTAAATCTAAGTATGTAAACTGAATGTGTGGAAAAATAAGGCTCACTTTCCACCACTTTGATATCTGGATTAAATCTGAGTATGTAAATTGAATGTGTGGAGAAAAAAGGCTCACTTGCCCCCACTCTGAATATGAGTATGTGAACTAGGTCTAGTAGAATGTTATGGATCAACTGCTACAGACAGTCTTGTGACCCAAAGTAGTGATGATAGTAGTGATAATACTAAGTATAACCTAATAATATAAAAATGGGGACCAAATATGTGCATTATGTATCATGCCCACTAATATTGATATATGAATAATATAATTATGTATCTAAATATTTGAGTAAATTGGTATACCTTAGTCAAAATTGTATATCTATGTATCTATATTTATGTGTACTGTATGTCTAAATACCTATGTGAACTTTTGTGTCTATATATCTAAGAGCATGTGAATTTGAATATATGTGTAAAACTTGTGTACCTATGTATACTTATGTGTCTTTATATCTAAAAACTTGTGAATCGGAATACCTATGCAAACTTGTGTACTTGTATAGACATGCATGTTTATATATCTAAAAACTTGTGTACCAATGTAGACATGTGTGTTTGTATATCTAAAAATCTATAATCTAAATATATGTGTAAACTTGTGTACCTGAGTAGACCCGTGTGTATAACTAAAAACCTCTAAATCTGAATACCTATGTAAATATGTGTGTCTATGAGACTCTGTATGTCTAAAGCAATCTATGCATATTTTCCTCCCCATTTTGATGAGAAAGTTGAGACTATGGTGAGGACATGTAACCAAAAATAGTAATGATCACTTGTATTAGTATTAATTAATAGGTGTAATGTTGTTTTACGTTTGAATAGTGCATTTATTATGACAAGTTTGATAATTGAATGTGTAATTAGATAGATGGTTTATCGATTGTTGTGTTAACTATAGCGATATCATTTTTGTCATTTTATAGATTTGACAATGGCTAGGAGATTGGTCTATCCAATATCCAGCATTACATATCGATGTCAAGTCCCATGTTCAAGAAGCGATTCATAAATTGGAGATATAATTCTTGAGATGCAGTGATAGTTAGGAATTTATATTAATTGGTGAAATTAGCATGCAGGGGTAACCTTAATAAGATGGCATTAGGTAAGTATGACTTAAATAGGTCATTATATTCATTTTTCAATTCATTTGGAGCATTTGAGTTGAAAACATATTGTGTCTGAGTGAGAAAAATATGTTGAGGAGATGAGGAGCTAGCTTGTCACGATATGAGGAGGTTGAAGCACATATTCAAGCCAACGAGGAGGCTCATCTGGTAAGGAACCCAAATAATTTCCTATTTTTATTATTTAGGTTGTCTTTTTTTTTTTGAAAATGAACTAGTTTAGCTTGTTTTTCATAGAATGGCTCTAGTGTCCAATTTTGGGTGCTATCATCCAAGACCTGGCGCTCATGTCTAGGGGGTGGCACTATTATCTAACACTATTATCCTGTATGGAGTGCTAGTGTTTAGCAATCCTAATATGTGATGCTGATTATATTTAAATGGTTTTTAATGTGTGTTGTTATCTAATTTTGCTTTGTTGACATATAATTTAGTTGTACTTTAGCAAGTTGATGCCCACATGAGGGAGTTTTGCACTAAATGGATGATGGAGATTGTTGTCAATTAGACTCACACCCTTGTGAGGGTTGTTTTAGGCCTTTATAGTCTCTTGAAACAAGGAAACAATCCTAGGCTGTGGGTGGCCTAATCAGTGGATTGAGTCTCTAGATTCTAAGGGCTAGCTCCCTTTGGTGTATTAATTAGGATCTCTACTTTAAGCTACAAACTACCAAAAAAAGGAAAAAGTGGAAACTTGAAGTAAAAATCATATCTAATGATGGTGATACACCTATAATTTGGTTCATCCACTCAATTTGAGCTTCTAAAAACACTGATTAGATAAGAAAAGACTGAACTTTCAATTTCAATTGACTCCTATGCATCAGTTTTTCATGAAAAGATTCTATCTAGTGATCAAAGCTTAAGGTAAATAAGGTAATAGATCTGATTCAAGGCACTAACCAGCCACTTACATCCACTTTAACTTCAGCTAAAAGACATCAAATATACAACATGACCTGCATAATATAATCAACTAGTAACTAGCTAAGAATCAAGACTTGACAAGGAAGAAAATTCTATCACATATGCAAATCACTGACATAAATACACTATACCAACATCCTAAAATCTGAAAATAGTCCTATTTATCTAAAAAAAGTTACAAAACTAAAATTTTGATAGAGTCTAGTCTTGCCAAAAGAGGGATATTAAAATGGATAAAAAAGCCAACTTATATAGAAAAAGCATACATAAGCCAAAAGATTGGTGCTAAAAATAGAGACGAGATCAACTCCCACATTACACAAGTCTAACTTGAGCTATCTAAAAATAACCAAGCCTTCTAATAATATTCTTTTGTCTTATGTCCTGCATGAAAATCTCTTTGGCATTTGAAAAGGTTGGTGGGCCCAACTTTGAAAAGTCAAACTATCTTGCATGGAAAGCCACACCATAATTTTCAAAGGAATATGCCTCTCGATTGAACTTGAATCTAAATTAGATCATTAAATGCATGAGATGACTAGGAGATAAGCATGACTTCAACAAACAGTCAATTGAAGCTTTGACCAATCAACTATAAATAGCCTTTGCTTGCATGGAAAAGGACCTTGATGAGTGAGAGGTGGATGGAAACTCTAAGAGAACAAAAAATATATGGCGTAGAAACTCAGACTAAACTCCTTGATAGCTTATTCCAATGCTAAACTCCTTGATCCCTTAATGCATTTGAGTCTCCCTTTGGAACTAAGAGAGTCATGCTTGAAGGCAGCTACATGTCTTACCCAAGTGTGAATTATTTGATTATTTTATTTATTATTTGGTGTGTTTTTAATACAATCTTAGACTATAGATCTTCTTATAGATGGAAAAAATAATATCTTTATTTGTTTTTTTACATATTCATGCTCATCTTGGATGCGTCTAATCTTGCTTGAGCCACTTTGCATGTATTCCTTTGGCATTTGTTTGGGTTCTTTATTTATGTTGGTATTCCTTTTGGAGTTATTTATGTCTATTCCCATGGACAATATTTCTTCATTCATTTCCTTCAGTGTTTCCTCTAGAACCCTTGTCTTCGTTCACTTTCCCAAAATTATTTCTTCAAATAATTTGCTTGATCTATTTATCGAAGACAATTTTTCTGAAGCTTTTTCCTTCAAACTTTTGTTAATCACTTGATCACGAATAAATTATCTACAAAAATTCATACCTTCAAGCTTTTGAAAATGGTCCCTCAGATTATTGGAACGTGCCCTTCAGACTTTTTGAAAAGTCTTTTCAAAAAAATTGGCAAGCCCTTTTGCCTTTTGGAAAAGTTATAATGAACCTTCAGACTTTTGGAAAAGTCCCTTCAGATTTTTGTAAATGGTCTTTTGGTTGAAAGAAATGACCCTTCGAAATCATTGAAAAGGGCTTTCAAAAACTTGCAAAGGGCTTCAGAAAAATTGTTAAGCACCTTTCAAAAAAATTGTTAAGTACCTTTCCTAAAGGTAAGATCCCTTCGAAACTTTTGAAATAGTCTTCAAAAAAATTGCAATAGACTTTCCCGAAGGAAGAGATCTCAAACTTTTTGATTGTCACTTTCTTGAAAGAAATGACCCTTTAAAAAGTTAAATGACCCTTCAGCTTTTTGCAAGTGCACCCTCTTGAAAAGAAAGAACCTTCAAAAATTTTGCCAATAACCTTTAGAAAAGTTGAAAAGCACCATTTTTTGCTGATAAGAATACCTTCAGGATTTTTGGAAAGACCAATTCCTTCAAGAAAGTTGCAATGGCCTTCAAGCTTTTTAAAATGACCATTTTGCTAAAAGGTGCCCTTTAGAATTTCTAAAGTGCCCTGTTTATCGAAAATAACCCTTTGGCAAAGTTGCAAGTGTTCCTTCAGCAATTTTGAAATGGTCTTTCATCCAAGAAAAGACCCTTCGAATTTTTGTAATCGCCCTTTCATAATTTTTTAAATAGACCATTTAAGGACTGAAAGAAGCCTCCATGATGCTTTTCTCAAAAAAATCCTCTGAAAGCCAAAGTGAATACCTCAAAGAGGCCTATTAATCATGCATTATTTCAAGGAATTTTTAGAACCAATAACTAACTCACAAGATGAACTAGCATGATATGTAAAGTTTTGAATGGTAGAGGTGATAATTTGACCTATAGGGTCAAAATTGTAAACATTTTAGTGACTCAATTGGGAAGCATGCCTACTATGCTTGAGAACCAGACCATCTACATGACTCTTGGACTCACAAAGTAATGACAAATTTGCTCCATGATTATAAACTCTCTTTTGACCTGGCATGAGACAACCTTCATCTACCCAAATAAGAAGGGAAACACACAAAATAGGAAAACTAACTAAACAAAGCAAATGTGCAAACAAGCACTTATTTGGGATAAAATAGAACTAAACTAATGTGCTTAAACAACACTTGGAGGAAAATAAACTAACTATTTACAAGGAAATTTTCTCTTCAATAGCAATGTTGTAAATGTATTCCATTGACTAGGATTAGAAGTTCTTCACCATCCATCTTTACAAGCTGGAAAGAATTGTGGGATTTGCAGCTAGAGATCGTGTATGGGCCACTCCAAAGGGAATCAAACTTTTTGTGCCTTCCTGGTTTAGCTCTATTTTCATCCTACTTGAGGACCAAATCTCCTTCTTTAAAACTTCATGATGAAGCTCCTTTGTCAAAAGCTCTCTTCACTTATACTTGATGAATTTCCATGCATAGCATGGACTGATCTCTTACCTCTTCCAACATAAGCTTAGCATACTTGATCTCCATAAGATCATTCTCCAACAACTCAAGTTGATGCATTAGTTCTAAAGCAAGAAAGTCAAGAGAAATGGGTAACCTTACTTCCTTACCACATACCAACTTGTATGGAGAGTTGGCTATTGATCTTTTGTAGGTGATCCTATCAGCCCATAGAGCTAAATTCAATTTGAGATGCCATGACCTCTGATTATCTTCAATAGTCCTTCTTCTGATCTTCAATAGGTTCTTATTTGAAGATTCAACAAGGCCATTGCCTTGTGGATAATAGTTTGATGAAGTACTAAGATAAATCCCATGTTGGACAGCCCATTGGTTGATCCTAGATCCCACAAAAGCCATTGCATTATCAGAAATAATAGTTTAAGGAACTCCAAATCTAGTAAGCAAACCTTCATATAAATATAAAACATTGGTTTCATTTGCTTCTTTCAATGCCACTGCTTCTGTCCAACGTGTGAAGTAATATACAATAGTTAGAATCTATTCATGTCCTGAACATGAAGGAGGATTCATGAGACTAATAAAGCCAAATCCCCATTAGATAAAGGGCTTATCCACTACAATTGGTTGAAGAGGTAAGGCTGCAAGTTTCACTTTCCCTACAAACATAGCATACTGTTTGCACTTCTTAACCCATGCATGGCAATCACTAAATATACTAGGCCAATAATACCCACCTCTCATGATCTTAAGGGTTGTGATTCTTGAGAAAAAATGTCCTCCACCATGTCCATCATGGAATTATTTAAGTAATATCTGAGTTTGGCTTGGCTCTATACATCTTAGGAACATGCCATTGATATCTTTCTTAAACAAAACACCATCAATAAGCAAAAATGGAATTGATTTCAACTTGAAATATATTATTTTTGAAGTACTTGGATGAGAGGGATAAATACCATCTTGGAGATGGCTTATCAAGTCATGAAACTAGTTGGAAGGTGAGGTATGACCAGTTGTAATATCTTTATCATTTGACATCAAAACAACCTCATTAGTCTCTTGCAAGTCTTGAGATAGATGCTCACAGAGTCCTTTGCCTCTAATCAACCTTGTGACCTTAATTTTCACATCATACTCCATTACCTTGGTTATCTAACTAGCTCTCTTCTCATTTATATATTTGTTCAAAAGGAAATCCTTGATGCTCAATTGAGAAACCATTAGGTGTATCTTATTGTTAGACAACAAGTATCTAAACTTTTTAAGAGACCTTATAACTAAAAGTACATGTTTTTCAACAAAATAGTACCTTGTTTCATACTCTTCCAAGCCTTGACTAAAAAAGGCTATTGGCTACTCCAAAGCCTCATGATTTTGTTACATAAGAATGCCTGAAATGGTGTTCATGTTAGCATATGTATACAAAATGAAATCCTTTGTGAAAATTGAATTTATAAGTGTAGGAGCACTATTTATGGCCTTCTTAATATATTCAAAAAAATTTACTCCTTTTGACCAGCTGAAGCTCTGATTCTTCTTTAGCATGGTTGTAAGTGGCTTAGCTAAAATGGCCAAATATGAAATATATCTCCTTATAAAATTGATTTTTCTAAAAAATCTTTGCATAGCCTTTTTGTGCTTAGGCAAAGAAAGTGCAAGAATATATTCTACCATTTTAGAATATATGCTTAAACCATGATTTGAAACAACATGTCCAAGAAGCTTACCTTCATGAACTGAGAAGACATGCTTTTTGGCATTTAGAAATACCCCAAATTGCCTACACCTTTTGAACACTTGCTTGAGATGAACCATGTGATCATCTGCACTCTTTGAAAACACTATTATATCATATAAATAAACAAGTAAAAACTTGTTAATAAGGCCTTGGAATGCCATATCCATGGCTCTCTGAAAGGTTGTTCTAGCATTAGATAAACTGAATGGCATCTTTCTATATGTAAATGTCCCCCACTTGGTTGTGAAGTCCTTGACCAAAATCTAATTGTAGCCACTATATCAATCTAACAAAGAAAACCTCTCTAAACTTGCAACTAGTTGTAAAATTTATTTCATTGATGGCAATGCATAGTGATATTTAAGTGAAGCTCTGTTCAAATCATGGAAGTTGACAATGTAGGAATGCTTGCCGTTGCGCCAAAAGGTCGACCTGTTAACGCCCGATACAAACCCCAGATAAGTACCCACGAGAGGCTGTTAGTTCATGTCACGAATCCCTAAGGGGGATGCTGGCGATTAGTCCAACAATCCCCCCCTCAGCATCACCCGAGGGGATTCGAACCCGTGACCACAGCTCTGATACCAATTGTAGGAATGCTTGCCGTTGCGCCAAAAGGTCGACCTGTTAACGCCCGATACAAACCCCAGATAAGTACCCACGGGAGGCTGTTAGTCCATGTCACGAATCCCTAAGGGGGATGCTGGCGATTAGTCCAACAGACACACAATCTAATCTCACCATTCTTATTTCATACCGAAACAAGATTTTCCACCCAAGTTGAGTGTTTGATTGGGAATATAATAGATAACTTATGAGCTTATGAAGCTCAGCTCTCATCAAAGGCTCAAGCTTAGGATTGATGGGCCTTTATCTTTGTCTTACTAGTTTAGTTTCAGCCTCTAACTCAATGGTGTGTTGAGCTAATCTTGGATCAAATCCCTAAGATCACTATATCTCCAAACAAATACACTAGCAAAACTTGTGCATAACTCAATGAAAGCTTCTTTTTGTGAAGGAGTGAATACCTTACCCAAATTCAAAATCTTACCAGCTATAATCTCTACATTGACATAGTGATCATTTTTTGTTGACAAAGATGACTTCTCTTTTCTTAACTCATCATCACCACTGAAAATGTTCTAAAGTGTGACCAATCCCTTGGGTAACTTATTTTTTTTTAGTTTCACAACCTAATCACCATACTGCTACAAATTTTGAAGAAAACTCAACCTCCTCTTGTAAGAATCTCATAATTTGATTGTCATCTTCAAACACTTGCCAATTCTCATGATTATCTAGAACAGAAGGCCTTACAACCACCTTTATATGTAACTAAATTCTCTCACTTTTTATATCATTTGGGATACTAAATTGTGACCCAATGGCAGCCAACTTATCTTCATGTTTAACCTCTTGGTATTGCCTGAATGTTGAAAGCTTGAAAATATTCAAGGAAGTCTCATATTCTGTGCTTGTAAGATTTAAGCAAAAAAAAATTACATACATTTAAACCTCTTACTTGGTGAACTATAAGTTCACTATCACCAAAAACTTGCAAGGAATTGACTTTTATCTTCCTAGCCCACTAGAAACCGTGAACTAGTGCCTCATACTTTACAACATTATCTGAACAACCAAACTAAAACATAATAAAAGACAAATAATTTTTCTTTGTTGGAAAAACCAACATCATTCCAGCTCTGGTACCATGTTTATTCTTTGATCCATCAAAGCATAATTGCCACAAACCTTCACTAGATTCATCATCCTTAACCATGGCTGGAATTGGTACATCATTCTCATGAAAGAAATACACACCAAGTCCTTCTTCAATAAACTTATAAGGATCATGATCATTCAAAGTAGAAGCCAACTCATCAAGAAAAAAATCTAGAACTCCATCCAAAGGTGATCTATTTCCTACTCCACTAGTTTCTAATACATCATCGGAGATGATACATTTAGTGTTGATAACACTTAGCATATATGGCTCCATATGGAAATGTGAAATAGGTTCAGAATGAACTATTACCTTGGTATCATACCTAGTTTTTAACATCAAATAACTCCAATCATTTGATAAATATCCTCCAATATTTGAGGTGAACTCTCATGAAAGGCACATAGCAAAGTAAGGAGGCAAGTCTACCACAACAACATCATGTTGAATAGTAACATTGGGACAAGCATGTAATGTCAATTTTAGATATTTGATGATGTTTATCATCTTTGTTGGTGAATTTTCCAATTAAAATACCACCTTAGTGTTTGGCTAATAAATAAGGCTGAGCTTGTCTGTAATATGTTTAGGCATGACTGTACTACAAGCTCCACTATCCACCATATAGTTATGAACCAAAGTATCACCTACTATCAAAGAAAGGTAAAATGAGGATTTTTATTTATTTTTACCTCAGTTATGTCCACATTTTCCATATGATTTACTTGATGTACTTGTTGCTTTGTTGGTTGATCTGAATTAGCTAAGACAATACCTTCTTTCTCAACCAGCTTTGGAGACAATTTGAGAGCTAAAAGCTCTTGAATGAGCATATCTTTTTATCTTAGAATTAAAAGATAATCTCACATGATAATACTGATATTATACTTCTTCATTTGATCTACTATATTGAACTAAGATCCACCAACCATTGGTTTCACTTTTTGGAGCACTGGCTGCTCACAAACTAGAGGTATTCAATGAACTTTATTAGCCTCTATATTCTAATTTTTCCATGTTGTAGGAGAAGTAAGTTATTCTTTCATACTCTTAGAAACAATATTAGGAGTATTTAAGTCATTTTTTACCTCCTACAGCTCATCAATGGCTTTTCTTTTAGCTCTAGTTATAGTTGTAACTTAACCACTCGTATTCTTAGTTTTAACACCCTGAGTAAAAGCAACATGATTGTTCACTTACCAATTTACATCAATGGCATTAGGATGCCCTTGAACTTATTTATTCTCGCTTTTTGATGATAAACTCATATCTTGGTACTGACCTCTTTGAAAAGAAAATTCTTCTTGTGTCATTTGTGGCATAGTGATGTCTTGTGATACCAAGGCTTGGTTTTGAGTATCATTGAGATTTGAGGACTACCAAATCGAATCCTACATCAATTTATTTTGAGCTAGGGTGGGAAAAATGGCCTTTGAATTTGAAGCAGCATTAGGATCAAGGGTAGCATAAGGCTTAGCTGGAGTTATGGCTCCTTGTGTTTGATAAGGTGGTCTATTCTCTTTAAAACCTTATTAAAGAGGCCTTTGATCTTTAAAGGGTTGATATGTGGTCTAATTTTATTGTTGATAGGGCCTATTAGAATGATATTGTTATCTCTTGAGTTTCACTATTTCATTTCCAAAAGATTGTAACAAGCTTTTCAACTCTCCTAGCTCACTAGCTTGACTAGTAGTGGCTACAATTTGAGCTTAAGGTGATGAAATAAGAGCTAAGGATGGAATTTGAAGAATTTGAGGAACTTGAGGGGATGGTATAGAATTCAATTCTAGGAATATAGGCATTGGAGGCCTTGGAGAAAGCTTAACATCTTATATCAAACTATTCTTTGCCCTTATTGTAACCTCATAAGTATTTGGCAAGGTAGTACCACCCATTAACTATATCATCACACTAATGTCAGAGTTAAGGGCTTTCAAATTGTAAAAGAATGCATATTCAAGGGATGGCCTAATCAACATAGATATTCTAGTCCATGTATTTTGGAATCTAAGGTTAAAATCAAACACGAACTCATGAGGAGCTCTATTATGGCAGTTAATTGCTCAATTAAATATAGGTGATCAGATTTGTCTTCAAATTGTTTGACTAAGGTTGCACCCAATTCATCCCAAGTAGAAATGGATTTTAGTGGGAGGTTTCTATACCACTGCAATGCTTTTCTTTTGAAGGAAGAAGCAAGCAATCTAATAGCAACATTATTCTCAATAGAGATTAGCTACATATTAGAAATGTTCAATAGGGGTTGTTTGATTTTTTCCTAAGAAGAATGGGATAATTTTGAGAGTAGACACAAGAATGTCATCAAATTAGGCTAGATTTAGTGAACTACCTCTATTTAATAGAATAAACACCTAGTTTTTGATGTCCATTTAGATAGTGGGGATTATGGGGCCTAGAACAATAGGATAACTAGGAGATAAATATTTCTTTTGAGGATATGGATTTTCCCTCCTCAACCTTGATCTTTTATATGATATAAATTCAAAAGGAATACCTTTACTAACTAACTGTGTGGTAACCTTTGGCATGAAATAATTGCCTAAAGGGTGTTATGAACCTTGCAACCTGAAGAATCTTTAACTTGTGATGAAGATGAATATTCTTATCTACTGCAACTACTTCTCCTCAGCTTCAAACTTCAGCTATGCCAAGGAGTAAATGTCCCATTGAGCATACCAAAAATTGTTATCAATCAGAATTGCACCCTATTGAAGGTAGTTTTAGGCATTCACAGTCTGCTGAAATACGAAAACAATCCTAGGTTGTGGGTGACCTAATCAGCGAATTGAGTCTCTAGATTCTAAGGGCTAGCTCCCTTTGGTGTATCAATTAGGATCTCTAATCTACACTGAAAACTACTAGGAAAAGGAAAAAAGGGAAACTTAAAGTAAAAATCATATCTAATGATGGTGATACACCTATATTTTGGTTCATCCACTCAATTTGAGCTCTTAAAAACACTGATTAGATAAGAAAAAGACTGAACTTTCAATTCCAATTGACTCCTATGCATCATTATTTCATAAAAAGATTCTATCTAGTGATCAAAGCTTGAGGAAAATGAGGTAATAACCCTAATTCAAGGCACTAACTAGCCACTTACATCCATTGTAACTTTAGCCAAAAGACATCAAACACAGAACATGACCTGCATAATCTAATAAACTAGTAACTAGGTAAGAATCAAGAATTGACAAGGAATAAAATTATATGACATATGTAAATCACTGACATAAATATACTATACCAGCATTCTAGAATCTAAAAATAGTCCTATTTATTTGAAAAAGGTTACAAAACTCAAATTTTGGCAAAGTTTGGTCTTGCCAAAAGAGGGATATTAAAATGTCTAAAAAACCCAACTTATATAGAAAAAGCATACATAATCCAAGAGATTGGCACTAAAAATAGAGAGGAGATCAACTCACACATTACACAAGTCTAACTTGAGCTATCCAAAAATAACCAAGCCTTCCAATAATATTCTTTTGTCTTTTGTCCTGCATGAAAAGTTTGGCATTTGAAAATGGTGGTGGGCCCAACTTTGAAAAGTCAAATTGTCTTACATGGAAAGCCACGTCATAATATTTAAATGAATATGCCTCTTAATTGAACTTGAAGTTGAGTTGGATCATTGAATGCATGAGATGACTAGAAGATAAGCATGACTTTAATAAATAGTCAATTAAAGCTTTGACTAATCAACTAAGATAGCCTTTGCTTGCATGGAAAAGGACCTTGATGAGTGAGAGGTGCACGAAAACTCCAAGAGAAAAACAAATACATGGCACAAAAACTCAGACTAAACTCCTTGATAGCTTATTCTAATGTTAAACTCCTTGAGCCCTTCATGTATTCGAGTCTCCCTTTAGAATTAAGAGAGTCGTGCTTGAAGGCAACTGCATGTCTTTGCCAAGTGTGAATGATTTGATTTTGTATTTATTATTTGGCATGCTTTTACTATAGATCTTATTATAGATTAAAAAAATAATATCTTTATTGGTTTTTTGCATATTCATGCTCATCCTAGACGTGTCTAATCTTGCTTGGGCCACTTTACATGCTCTACATGTATTCCTTAAGCATTTGTTTGGGCTCTTTGTTTCTATTTGTATTCCTTTCAGAGTTATTTCTATTTATTCTCATGGATAATATTTCTTCATTCATTTCCTTCGAGCTTTCCTCCTAAACCCTTGTCTTCGTTCACTTTCTTGAAATTATTTCTTCAGATAATTTGCTTGGTCCATTTCTTGTAGATAATTTGTCAATAGTTTTTTCCTTTGGAATTTTGTTAATCACTTTCTTTCAAACAAATTATCCATGGGAATTCATACCTTTAGGCTTTTGAAAATGGTCCCTCAGAATATTGGAATGTGCCCTTTAGACTTTTTGAAAAAAAATTTAAAAAAAATTGACAAGCCCTTTTGCCTTTTAGAAAAGATGTAATGAACCTTCGAACTTTTGGAAAAGTCCCTTCGGATTTTTGTAAATGGTCTTTTGATCGAAATAAATTACCCTTTGGAATCATTGAAAAGGACTTCAAAAAACTTTCAAAGGGCTTCAGAAAAATTGTTGATCACCTTTCAAAAAAATTGTTAAGCACCTTTCCCAAAGGTAAGAGCCCTTCAGAACTTTTGAAATAGTCTTCGAAAAAATTGCAATGGACTTTCTTAAAGGAAAAGAGCTCTTGGACTTTTTGATTGTCAATTTCTTGAAATAAATGACCCTTCAAAAAAGTTAAGTGACCCTTTAGCTTTTTTCAAGTGCAACCTCCTAAAAAGAAAGAAATTTCAAACTTTTTGCCAATACCCTTCAGAAAAGTTTAAAAGCACCATTTTTTGTCAAGAAGAATACCTTCAAGATTTTTAGAAAGACCAATTCCTTTGAGAAAGTTGCAATGGCCTTCAGGATTTTTGAAACGACCATTTTTCCAAAAGGTGCCCTTCAAAATTTCATAAAGTGCCATGTTTGCTAAAAATAACACATTGGCCAAAGTTGCAAGTGTTCCTTTGACAATTTTGAGATGGACTTTCATCTGAGAAAAGACCCTTCAAATTTTTTTAATTGCCCTTTTAGAATTTTTGAAATGGACCATTTAAGGACCCAAAGAAGCCTCCATGATGGTTTTCTCATAAAAATCTTTTGAAATCCAAAGTGAGTGCCTCAAAAAGGCCTATTAATCGTGCATTATTTCAAGGACTTTTTAGGACCAATAACTGACTCATAATATGAATGGGCATAATATGCAAAGTTTTGAATGGTAGAGGTGACAATTTGACTTGCAGGGTCAAAATTATCAACAGAGACCTTGTGAAGGTTTCCCCTGGTGGATGGTGACATGGAGGTGCTCAAGAGAGTAGGTTTGAGATATGTTGTATTCCTAGAGCCTATACCCTAAGATAAGCATATGATGATTATATTATGTGAGAGATGGGATATAGATACATGCACATTCTAGTTACCCACTAATGAGATGACTATTACACTAGAGGATGTGTATTAGAGTCCATAATTATTGATCTTTGGGTAGGGAGCTATATTTTTGGAGGCTACAGGTCCTCAAGCTATACAATGGGTTTTTAGATATTTCTCTACCGTGGTGGTGGGGACCCATCATGCAGGGAGTCTTAGTGATATATTATTGACTTTGATTGTGATTGTTGATGTTCCACAATTGTAAAAGCTCTTAGCTATTTTGTTATCTTCATTTATGGCTTTATATGAGACTAAGTTTTGATTTCCTATAGGGTGCATGAGATGGTGAATGATATCAAGGAGCATGGTACTAAATACTCTTGGGTTCATATGATGTTAGCTCACCTATATAGTATATATATCATTTTACATAAGAGATGTGTAGTGGAGGTATCAGAGCATTGACATTATTACATTATTAGCATATGAGCATATAATTATGAGCAAGCCAATGGCACATGCAAGGGATGTATGGGCTCATCCATAGTTGTTTGCAAAGATATGGATAGGTATAGGTCATGCATCTAAGAGGAGCACTATGCATTTTTGGTATTTGTTAGATAGTTTGATAACATGGGATATTATCTAGAGATCCTACAAGGGCTATGAAGGGTGGCTTGAGGATAGTAATCAAATGAGGTAGATTCATGTGATTTTTTGGCTACATGACTACTAGGATGATGTCTGCAAGTGATTTTAGTATGAGTGGGTCACATGACAATATGGTGTGGTGTAGGATGTGCCCAACACCTATGATATGGTTGAGTATTTCTCATGCTCTTACAAGGCCAACTAGTATGTTGAGGCCATCTATTATTGAGTTAATTTATATTCTATTGATAGAGTGGGACCCTCATATTGATTTACTAGATATAAATGATGTGGGAGTGATTGAGGCCTCCACAACCTAGTGGAGTGGCCATAGATGGGCACCTCTATTTCTGAGAGGTGGGATGATTGCAGGGATGTATTTAATGTAGATCCCTTGAGGGTTATTGTTATTGATGGTAAGTTAATATAATATGTTTGTATGTTTTGTGTAAATTTGATTATGTATTTATCTGATGAGGAATATTATGAGCTATGTGGACATTTTTAGGTTTATGGGATGATGATTATTGGGAGGTCACCACTAAGTCGATGCTTTGCAAGTTGACATGACATATTCCTAATGATGACATGGAGGATGGATTAGTGGAGAGGGCCACCAATGTGGCTAAGTTTCATGCCCATTTAATTGGATAAATGGTGGTAGGTACTATGACATACAATTGAGTGGTGGCAGATAAATATAAGGCACATGCTAAGTTGCATGGGTGTACTATGTTTGTCCTTGATGCTCTAGGTGGGGCTAGTAGTTAGATAGTAGATGACTACAGACATCTTCAATGATAGCATGTCAAGTGTATGGTAGATCTAGACATTTACCATGAGAGAGATAGAGTAGATGGAGTCATCAATCTAGGTCACATAAAGATAGTGGGCCCTTTAGTTCTAGTTTTGATATATCTGAGAGTGAGAGTGAGGGAACTGGTCCCAGAATTCATGTCTACACCATTGAATGATGGACTATATTTGTATTGAAACTATATTTTGAGTTATATATATGGATGTTTGTTGTTTAAATTGGCACTATATGTATTAGTAAATGGATATTGTTAGATTGTATGTGTTTAATTGGTTTGTTTGTTGGAAATGATGGTATTTATATATTGTTTTTATTAAAGTAGAATTAATGAATTTGTATCTATTTTATGAATGTTTAGACATATGTGTAGTGGTTAGGATTTTGTATTTATTGGTATAGGGTTTTTATGTGTATTCCATAATATTTTTATGCGTATAAGATGTGACAATGGTATGCCCTATATGAACCTAGATGACATGGAGAACTAATGACCATACTACTCATGATGTGTCGTTATATAAGGAGACATTGAAACTAGAGTTGCATGTGATGTACTGCTAGTGTGTAAATGTGTAGACTCTGGTGTAAAAATATTGATTGGTTGATTTGATGAAACTTTAATCTAAGTTGTATGACTTTTAGTAAATATCTTGAGTAGTGTATGAACTGGAGTTGTGTTATAATCTCTGTAATTATTCCCATATATATTGATTGGTATTTAAACTAAAATTGTGCCCTTGGGTTTGTAGTTTTTCCCATATATCTTGATTGGTGTATGCACTGGAGTTGTATTTTGATCTCTAAAATCATTTCTATATATCTTTATTAGTGTTTGAACTGAAACTATGCTCTTAGGTTTGTAGTTGTTCCCGTATATCATGATTGGTGTATGCACTAGAGTTGCATTCTAATCTCTATGAATCAGTTGCCATCATTTTTAAAAGAGTGTGTATGATACTGATAATAAATAGGTTTCCTATAAGTCACATCACTCATACAATGAGTAACCAATGGTTCCTTAAAAGAAACATCCTAGGATAACTGCATCATAGAGGAGTGTGATCTAGGAGAGTATGGAAAATGAGATCTTAGTGCCCCCTATGTAAATTACATGATGCCTCGAATAACATATTGGTCAATGCAAGCTTGAAGTGTATAATAATGATAATTTGAATGTCCATTTATCTTGTGAAAATGACAATATGGATTATGTGTTAATCAGTATAAATGGAGTGGTGGATGATGATGAGTAGAAGGAAGTGTGATCATCCCACTATCTAATAGTATAAGTAATATGTCATGAGGCCTAGCTTTATCTAAAAATTGTATAACCTCTCGATGTATATCCTATGTTATGCTCACTATAGAAGGTGTTGTGTAGAATGGCTCCTTGCCCTTATTGAGTATATTTATCTATTATATATATTATACTAAATTTTTAACCTAAAGTGGAGTAGGCTCTTGTACCAAATTAGATGACTAAGGCTCTAAGGGGTCTATAGCCAAATCTACCTATAACTATGTAACTATTAATCCCAAATATACCTCTAATGTTATAGTTGCATTACATAGATGTCAGAATGATTTTGATGTTTCATATAGTGATCTCTCCTTGAGAGGACAGATTAAACCTCTACCAAAGGTGTACTATACTTCCAAATCTATCAACTAATAAATCAACTAATATAAACAAGCTTTAAACCTTAGAATGTATTCAAATGTTGGATCTATCTCATCCTAATGTAATTATGGTAACCTCTCATGTGTGACTAGAGGTCCCTTATTCTATATGTAATGTCTAAGAAAGACCACCTCTAGCTCCTCATATGTGGATAGAGACCCACTAGGGATTGTCTGCTAGAACCAATCTAGTGCTTTCCCATTTCAGGACTTTGAAAACAATTATAGTAGAGTAAACTTATTTTTAATATGGGCCATGGCTTTCTCATAAGCCTGAAGGTGCAAGTATGGATCTCCATGCCCATCAAATATAGGTAACACTGGTATCTAAAAGCTATGTGGCACCTTTGTAGTTGAGATTCTACAAGGAATAGGGTTTCATGTATAACATTGGCATCTACCCAAGATTGGTATGTTTTTTTCTCCAAAGTGATATGATGTACTTACTTTTGTAAATCACCCACATCATGCATCAAAGAAATTACTACTTGTAAAGGTATATTATCATCATCAAGTGGTTCATTTAATGCTTGAATTTTGTTATTTATCTTAGCCATTGGTACATTATATTGGAAACCTTTTTTAGAGATAGTTGGTTTGCTCTCGATAACCTTTAGAGGTGTGGTAGTTGGGACCTAGTTAGAGGGAAATGAGTTACCACCCTCGTTTAGGTTAGTTTGAGAAACAGGTTCTACTATAGTAAGGGGGGTTAAGGGAGATTCATTAGTATCTTTTATATTTTTATATTGTAAAGAAGTATCACATGCTACTTGAATAACAGGAACTTTATTCTCAAGTAAATGTAGATTATTAACATAATAATAAGTGTGTGTGTGTGTGTCTTTTTACATGTGACCTAGTGTTTGGTTGAACAAGAGAGATAAGTGTGGTAAGAGAAGAATTAGAAGGTGTAGATTCTATGTCATCTTCATCATAATCATAATAGTCATCATTATCTCATGGTTCATCAAAATCAAAATTTAATTCATATGTAGAAGTAAGATTAGAAGAAGTATCATCCACATGCTCATTAAGAGAGAGAGAGAAGGGGAAGATTTTAACTTTTTACTACTATGCAAGGTGTCATCAAATGTAGGTGTAATGCAAGGCATTTGCTCACTAGCTATTTTTGGAATGCAAGCATGATTATCACTTCAATTTTGGAATAAAGGGTAGGAGAGGTAACAATCATGTTTTCTTTTTGCATATTATGACATATAGGATAAGAGTTAGAGACATTTACATTATCAAATTGTTGTAAATAATCATTACATTAGGCTTGGAATGTGAAGGAAGGTGATAAAATAATTACATCTACCTTAGTTTGTGCATTACTAAAGGGTTTAAAATCATTGGTACTTATTTTTTCAAATGTAACTAAGAAGGGTAAAGAACATGCATTATTCCTATCTAGTTTATTTGAATCATGCAAAGGTGGTTTTCATGTAGTGCACTTATATTGATTTAATTTGAATAACGAAGTAGCAAAAGCAGTTGAAAAGCTAGGATCACATTAGAATAAAGCACTACCAACAAGAGGTTCTTTTGGCATTATATTGTTACTTTGATTTTGAGGAGTAAGAGAAGAGTGAGAGGAAAGAAAAGAGAGTAAGAGAAGAGTGAGAGGAAAGAAAAGATGATGTATCTAATATGTCCTCATGTTCATTTTCATTTTCGTGCTCATAACAATCCTTGTATCCATCATTATAAAAATAGTCATTGTCATCATTATAAATGAAGTCATTATTATTCTCTAATGTATAATCTTGAAAATTAGTCCATTCATTGTTATAATTGTGAGAGAAATTCAAGAGTGCATCAAGTGGATGAGGGGTAGAAAACTTTTTAGATGCCATTTTAAACTTGTCAAAGAAGATAACGTAAACAAGGAATGACAAACACACAAGAGGTAAAATATAATCTAACATAATTATATGTGCAATTTGAGAAATTTAATACAAAGTTTGTAATAGGAAATAATATTGTAATTGAAACCCCGATTGCTAGTATTTGTATGTATAGGGACCTAGTATTTGGATCTAGGGTTTTTATTTAGGGTTGTGCTGTAAAAATTTAAATTACATTAAATAAATGAAACTCTAATATAAGATTAATTAAATTAGCTAGGTTATGCCAAAAAATTAGAAAAATAAAAAAATTTAACCCTAATTTAATGCATAAAATTAGAGAAGGTAAACCCTAAGGAAAATTAGGGTTTTAAACAATATTCAAAGTAAGACAGGTTCACCAATGTTTTAACCTTTTAGGTTTTTACTTGTGTAAATCCTATGTAGTTAAAGGGCTGAGTATGTTGTTAATATGGGATAAAATTGGAAATTATTGATTTAATTTAACTTTCCCAGAATACCAAATGAAAAGAGAAATGGAAATTATATAGAGATAAACAAAGTTTTACGGGGATCAAGGTACTAGAAATAACTAGTAGACACGCAAGAATCTTTCATATTTTGACTATTTGTTGAGATTTAGCTCAGGACAATAGCACCCTTATTAGGACATTAGCAATGTTGGTGCTAGTGTCCAATTTTGGTGATAATGTCCTTCCTATAAGGATCATCTAAAACTTTTAGGGAAGTTGTAGGAGGTTTTGGAGATCATGTAGGTGATTCTGTGTCATTTGATGGCTCATTTGTGTCATTATTTTGGCTGAATCTCCTCTAAAAACCCTAATGAATACCTAAACACATGAAATAATAAATGGATCAAATGTAAAGAGGAAAGGAAAAACTAGGTTTTGGGATGTTATGATTGCATGGAGTAGAACCCCTATTATCCTGGTCATGGCCTATATTAACCCCAATGTTAGGGGTCTTAAATCACATGTAATTCTCCCTTAAGAAATGTGCACCATCAACTTGCATAATATGCTAGAATAATTTTTGCTTAGGCCCTTCTTTGATCAATCATGTAATGTATAGGTGTGAATACTAAGTAGTATGCAGAGTATTGAGTTGTACTATTGATTGATTTTAAGTGAATATGTGCCAAAATAGTAAGTACTAATGTAAAATGACTTGTGAGGCTCTTTATATAAAAGGATCTTTATTTTGAATATAATATCTTATTTGCTAGTTGACAAGTCATAAAAGAAGGATGAAAAGCATAAGCGAAGGCTCATGGAGGGGTTAGAACTCAAACACAAGGAAAGGGCCCACCAGACACTAGAGTCATAAGTGGACACTAGTGTCATGTGGCACTACTATCCTAAAAGTGGCACCAATGTCCTAAGGCTTAGAACAAAGCTAAAATTAGGGAAGATAGGCTAGGTGCCCTTGTGATTGGGAAAAGGTGTATATTGAGAGGGGTGGTGAATAAGTATAAGATAATGTTTTAATCTTTTAAAATTTAATCAACCACAACAACCATAAACATTCAATATATAACATTTAATAACACAAGAGAACACATTATTTATGTGGAAACCCTTTCAAGAGAAAACCATGACAAACTATTGCTTATATATATATATATATATATATATATATATATATATATATAACTCTTTTAAAAATTTTATAGGAACCAACCTACTGGAGACACCAATCTCCAAACCAAGCACCAACTCAGTCAATTTGTGAGCACCCACAAACTAGAGACATCGATCCCTTTCGCCAAGCACCAACTCGGCCAATTCATGAGCACCGACCCACAGGATCACCAACTCCTAAACTATGATTCACCAACCCCAAGCCAAATTGATTCCACCATCTGTGATTACTTCTTCAGTTGAATGATGGATTTTCTTCTCTTACACTTTCTCTCTCATTGATTTTCTTATATACTTTTTGCTCTCCTGTCTTTCACAATTCTCAAATGATCTTCTTCATTAAAATAAATCTACCCTTCACACTTATTTCCTTAAGAGATATTTTATTTCATTTTGTACTCTTCTCTTCTTCTTCACTCAAATGATATGCATAAACAAAATTCTACTCTTCTTCTCTTCCTTCTCTCTCACACTTATATGATCTTCAATCAAATTGAATGCTTATAATACTTCCACATCTCTTCTCCCTTATAAAACCTTTAAAAACTTCTCACAAAGGAGCATCCCATCCAAGAGCCATCTCTTCACAAAAACATGTGACCATTGACATTTCCATCGACATTTTCATTGACATTTCTATCGATAATTCTATTAACATTTCCGTTGACATTTTCATTCACTTCTGGCAACAATTTCATTCACTTCCGACAACAATTATGTTTGACACTTTCGTTTACTTCCAACAAAAATTCCATTTGACATTTCTATTCATATCCATTACAATTACTTTGAAATCAATGACAATTATTCCAACAATCTCCCCCTTTGTCATTGATGGTAATCCCCATGAATTATTATATGAACTCCCCCTTACTATGGTTCTCCTCCTTTGCTCCCCTTTTCTTCAATTCTCCCCCTTTGAAATTAATGGAAAAGGGTTATCCACATTTCTCCTCTTGTTATATTTCTCCCCTTTTCTTTTCTCTCTACCCCTTTGACATCAATGGTAAAGGGTTATACACCCTGTTCCTCCTGAGTTGATGCTTCCTCTAATATTCACTAGGAAAAAAAAATGTTATCCTCTTTTATTGTCTTTGTTGCAATCTTGAATTTATTTTATACCACTTATTGTAATATCTTCTTTTATTGTTCCTCTTCATATCATATTTCTATTATTCACATCATATCTCTCTTGATTCAACATGCTATTTACTGCCATTTCTCCTTGTGCTTTGTGTTCCATCATGTCCTCCCTGTCATTGCTCCTTGTGCCTTTTGCATAAGCACAAATTAATCCATTTTAATGGTCTAGCTATTATATTTTCTTCCAAACTTGCATGAATTCTATTTTGAGTTTGGTTCAGGCATCCTCTTTCTTATTCTAGTCTATAGGATTACTTCCACATTATCTCTCTATATGTCCATACTTATTGCAATTATAACATACAATGTATTTTGACAATAGAGTAAATGAATTTCTACCTGAGAAACCATATGAATCTTTGTTTCCATTCCAACCATACCCATTCCTCTCACGTCCTTCACTTGTGCCATAGTTCCATGCATACTCATTTCTTATATGTCTATTCCTCTTATCTACATTTCTACCACAGTTACATATGTATCCATTCCTCGCATGTCTCTTACACTTCTTTTCTCTATGACCAAAAACATTGTAATTAAAACAATAGACATAAAATGATCCTTGGTCACTGTCAGACCATTTTGGCAATAATGATCTTCTATAACTAGGGAAGCTTTCTCTTTTATCTTCATAGGTTTAGTGATTTTAACATCCTCCTTGGTAATATTTTATTCATCTCCATAGCCAAGGCCTGACTTGTCAAATAGTGACCTCTGACGATTTAGAATCTCATCTAGAACCTCAGTGCTCTTCTCAAATCTTAAGTTGTTGGGAAGTTTAGCATTTGCCTTTTCTAAATCCTTTCTCAAGGAAATAATCTCAGTGTTTAGCTTCTCACATTCTTCTTTATTTGCCTTCAATTTGATTTTAGTATCTTCCTTTATTTTCTTCACCTCTTCGACTTAAGCATTTAGACTCATGATGACCATTTCTGACTCCTCTCAATTGTTTGATAACTCTTCTTCTTTATCTTGATCATCTTCTTCATATTTCTAAATTTCTCACTTTTCTTTATGATTTTCTTTTTTGAGCATTTTGTTTTCATTCAAGACATTTAAGAGTTCTCCTTCGAGATCTACTTCTACTTTTGTAGCTTCTGAATCACTCCAAGATTGTCCTCTAGTTATCTAGTCATCACCATCCCAATCTTCTATACCCATGAGCAAAACTTCACCTTAATCACTATCTGTAACACCTTCTTCAGTATTCTCATGTGAGCTACTAGCCCTTTTTTAATAAAGGCTTTTCTTTTCTTTATCATATCTCTTCTTTTTCTCATATTTCTTTAATTTGTATTTTTTATTACTCTTGTGATACTTATTCTATTTCTCATCATGTTCCTCTTCGTAATTACTACTATCTTATTTTTAATGGGGACATTTATTTGCAAAGTGACCTATTTTTACACAATTAAAACACTTAAAAGGTAGCTTACCTTTATATCTCCCATATCCCTTTTTGAGATTTCTCACAAATAGGGATTCTTGTTTATTGACTCTTCATTGGTACTATAGCTTGATTCATGTTTTTACTTTTTCACTTTCTTTGATACTTTGAAAGTTACTTCATGATTTGTTGGATTTTTTACATCAATTCATTTCATATGTTATGTGAATTTCATGTAATTCATCCATCTTCAATGTGTCCAAGTCCTTAATTTCTTCAATAGCTGAGACTTTTGCATTGCACCTCATAGGAAGTGACCTTAGTACTTTATGTACTATCATTGATTCTTCCATTTTCTCACCTATCCCTTTGATGGTGTTGACTATGTCATCCACACAGAGAAGATAAGCTGCAACATTTTCTTCATCTTTCATCTTAAGACTTTCAAATTGCCTTCTATGTGTTTGAAGCTTTGCCTTCTTGACCTTGTCATCACCTTCATAGATAATATGAAGTTTGTCCCATATATATTTTGCTAACACACAACCCAATACTTTTACAAAATCTAATTATAATAAGCCACATAAAATGGCATTCATCACTTTCACATTATTCTCACATGCCTTCTTTCTAGATTGATCCATTTGTTGATTTATTGGTATTATGTACCCCATCGCTATTGATAACCAAATATCAAACCCTAGATCCATAAGATATGTTCTCATCCTTATACTCCAAAAATCATAATTCATTCCATCAAATAATGGTGCTTTGTTTGTGGAAAAACCATCCTGACCTTGATAACTAGCCATATGTGCTCTCGAGATCTACCTTCCAATGGTTAGACTGGTTCTGAAGGAACCATTCTGATACCAATTGTTAAGCACAAAATTATACTAAGAGGTGGGGTGAATTAGTATAAGATAATCTTTTAATCTTTTAAAGTTGAAGCAACCACAACAACTATAAAAATTCAATATCTAGCAATTAATAACACAAGAGAACACATGATTTACATAAAAACCCTTTTAAGAGAAAACCACAACAAAATATTGCTTACATATATGTGTGTGTGTGTGTGTGTGTGTGTGTGTGTGTGTGTGTGTGTGTGTACCAATGTTTACAGGTACCAACCTATTGGAGATGCAAATCCCCAAACCAAGCACCAACTTGATCAATTTGTGACCACCCACCCATTAAATATAATGATCCCTTTTGCTAATTACCAACCCAAATAATTCATGAGCACTGAACCACAGGAGTTCCAACCCTTAGACTATGAGGCATGGACCCCAAGCCAAATCTATTCCATCATCTATGATTGCTTCTTCATTTGAATGATGGTTTTGCTTCTCTTACACTTTCTCTCTCACTGATTTTATTATAAACTTTTTGCTCTCCTCTCTTTCACAATTCTCAAATGATATTCTTCATTTAAATAAATCTACCCTTCACACTTCTTTTATTAAGAGATATTATATTTCATTTTCTACTCTTCTCTTCTTCTTCGCTCAAATGATATGCATAAACATAATTTTGCTCTTCCTCTCTTCATTATCTCTCACACTTATATGATCTTTAATCAAATTGAATGCTTGTAATACTTCTACATCTCTTCTCCCTTATATAGCCTTTAAAAACTTCTCATAAAGGAGGCATCCCATCTAAGAGGCACCTTTTCACCAAAAGATGTGACCATTGACATTTATGTCGACATTTCCATTTTCATTTTTGTCAATAATTCTGTCAACATTTTTGTCAACATTTTGATTCACTTCTGATAATAATTCCATTTGATACTTCTATTCACTTCTGACAATACCATTCATATCCATTACAATTCCTTTGACATTAATGATAATTATTCCAATATTTTTCCCTTAAGAAATGTGTACCATCAACTTGCATGGTATGCTAGAATAATTATCATTTAGGCCCTTCTTTGATCAAGCATGCAATGTATAGGTGTGAAGACTGAGTAGTATGCAGAGTATTGAGCTGTATTATTGATTGATTTTAAGTGAACATGTGCTAAAATAGTAAGTGTTAGATGTAAAATGACTTATGAGGATCTTTATATAGATGTATATTTGTTTTGAATATAATACCTTATTAGCTAGCTAACAAGTCATAAAAGAAGGATAAAAAATATAAGAGAAGGCTCATGGAGGGGTTAGGACTCAAACATAGGCGAAGGAACCATCAGACACTAGAGTCATAAGTGGACACTATCGTCATGTGGTGCTACCATCCTAAAAGTGGCACTAGTGTCCTAAGGCTTATAACAAAGCTAAAATTAGGGAAGATAAGCTAGGTGCCCTTGTGACTATGAAAAGGTGACCTATGATTGTAGGGAGTATTTCAAACAAGGAAAAATAAAACATAAGAAAGATTGAAAGACTTACAATAACAATGCGAACAAGGACTATAATCAACACTAAGACCTTTATGTTAAAGAGAAACAAAAGACATAGTACTTTTGGTTACTTGACCAAATTAAGGTGTTTATAGGATGAATGGAGGAGGACACACAATGGTCATGGACAAATAAAAAAAATAAAAAAGAAAGATAAGATTTATGAAATACTCCCTAATGGAGTTGCCAATTTTATTGATGATCAAAATTGTCACGTCAACAAATTAACCATTTTGCCTATTACGAAGGTTAAGATAGAATCATACCATTCTAATAGTATGGATCTAATAGGTCACGAATGATCTTATAGATGTCCAAGGTTTTTTTTAAAAGGTTCTAAGAAATAATAAGTAATTCAAATAATGAACAATACTCCATTATAATTCAGAAATCAAATAAAAGGAATTAAATTATAATTATATATTTTAACCTATTTGATAGAGAAAGTCTATGAAAAAGATAGCTTCTTGAAGGAAAATTTTTTTATCCTTTGTATTTATATTTTATCAATCTGCTTATAATCTTTTGATATTTCCATTAAGTTCAAAATAAGTCCAAAGAAAAGGAGAAAAAAAACAAAAGAAAAACAAAACAACTGAAGATGAAAATTGAAATAAAGATTAACATTACTAACTAAATAACAATCTATTTTAAACTATAAACGAACTAACAAAAAGTAACCTACAAATAAAATACAATCAATGTAAAGCACTTTAATATAATCTAAACTAATGATATAATCTTAGACTAACTAAAAGACTAATCTAAGAACTAACATAATGTAGAGGTTAATCTAAACACATAAGTAGATCTTAATCAAAGATTATGAAATCAAAAAAATAATTAAATCAAAACACTTAATCATAACAAGAAAAGATCAAATAAATAATCTAGATTAACATAAGTAAAAGAAATAAATGAATGAAAAGTTAAACCTTAGACGTAAACAAAAGTAAATTAAAGAAAGGCAACACTGAAATGAAATATAAATTAACAAGAATATAACACATAAAACAAAATGAAACTCAACTCTAAACAATATTAACTAATTAAATTTAAAGAGATAATCAAATAGAACAAGAACTCTAAGATTAAATGAAAGAAAAAGAAAAACTAATCTAAATAAGACTAATTAGAAAATAAGAATAGATTGTGAGTCTTAGGAAAGAGTTATCTTAACAAAAAATAGAATAAGATTTTATTGAGAAACGAACTTTAGTAGTAAATATATTTGAAATGAAAACTATTACAGTTTGATAAAATTAATAAAGTGTCACACATGATGATGTAATCATTATTATTTAGGTCAAATACTTTAGATTTACACATGTGATTGTATATCTGCAATCATCATAAGATATTAGGTTTAATAGACTTTAAATATTCAATTTATAAACTAAATAAAAAACTTGGATATACATGCGTTGATTAAGCCTATTACTTAACCATCAGAAGATATATTATTGGTCTATCTTCAAAAATTATATCATTTTAGAGATGTTGCACAAAAAAGAGAATAATGAATAACTTTGAAGTAACTCGGAATCTTTAAAATACTTATGTAATTTTTCTCTTTTTGTGATGTAACTTTGATCTCCTTTTAAACAATCTCATCAATAGATGGTTAAGAAAATAAGTTATAACTCACTTTAGTCAGTTATTAATTAACTCTAAGAAAGTCAATTAGTTAATTTTAGAACTTGACTTCAAAGTTAAGATTTTAATAAAATTTCGAGTTCAAAATTAAATAATAATAGACCAAATAGAACTCTAAAGGGGTGAGGACCCTTAGTCATTGAAATAATTTAAAATAAATATTCATATATGCCAATCAACAATAACTATAACAATAAAATAAAATAAAATACTATAAACGTTAATTTCATATGTATTTATCCATGTAATTTAATAAAATATATAATCAAAATAAACATATTGAATAAAGTATCAACTTTTTATCACATGTATACCAAATCCAAAATGTAAAGTACCCAATTACTCAAAAATATCAAAGTATCATCATCAAGAAAGTAAAGTATCAAGTTTTAACCAAAAAATAAATTAAGTAGAGCAACCCACTCATCATCAGTATCTGAAAACACTTCAATCAAAGGATGACTCTTATCCATCACATATTTAGTATATTCCATTATAGGTTAAGGGAACTTAACCAACTTTGTGCCCAACTCACTATCTTCATCATCTACCTCCATCTTAATCTTTTTAACCATCATGGTAATTAAAGGTGAATCTAAAGCTGAAAGAATGATTGTACATCTTTTACCTCTTTAAGAATCAACCATGTTTTTATCATGTGATTAAGGTGGAAATTGATCAAGACTTATTTTATAACACCATAGAGGTCTAATCATAGACTCAGGTAATGGAGATTTGGTATTCAAAGGCATAAGTGAATACATATACGATTTTGCAGTCATCTGTAATTTATTTTTAAGAGTAGTAAGCTTTTTATGCGTAGGTGAATTATGGGGCTCAAACTATATGGTTGTATGCATATGCTAAGAAGAACTATTTGGATTTCCTCATTTACAAGGATGATATCCCCAAGGAGGACTTCTCCAAACTCTATTTCCATGGGCATAAGCAGGATTAGATGGGAAAGAGTTCAATACATTCTAGAAAGCAATGTCAGTGGCATCAAAATGAATGGACATGCAAGTACCATGGTTAAAAGGTCTATGAAAATTTTTAACACACCTTCATCCATGGAAAAATTGACCTCTTTGAGCATGCCTCTGTATAGGATTACCTTCTCTCTGCTGATCTATATTATGCCCCACATTATTTCCATTTGAATGATGTGAATGTGGAGGAGTCCAACCAGAAATTTTATATTGAAATATAGGACAATGAAAATCAAAATCAAAACTTTGTTTGTACTTCAAATCCTTATTTATCAATGTACAAATGACCTCATGGAAAATATATTAATCTTGTAAATAAACTATCAACAATCTGATATAGCAAACAAATGAAAATAAGCTCTTGTAAACTATTTAATCAAAAACATCGAAAAGATTAAAAATTGAACAAGTTTGCATTCCCCAAAATTTCATTGTAACCTTGATATTGATAAAAACCACTAAAATTTATATTTTGAAACCAACAAATAAAATATGTGAATTCATTTCATGTAACCTTATTCCTGATGATCTTCATATATTTTGTTAAAACAAGTTTTTGTTTCAAAATAACTACCAAAAAGTTGTCTATAACCTTATAACATCAATGTTATCAAAAAAATTTCAATATCACTATAAAGATCAATCAATTATTGAAACTTTCAAATTTTGAGCCAACCAAGATATTTGTCTATGTTTATTTATGCCAAACTATCCTTGATCAACTATTGAAAACCCAAACACAAAAAATTAAATTCAACACTTCAAAATTGGTATACATGTTTTATTTCTCCAATCAATATATCACAACAGCTATAATAAAATTATGCCAGATATCACTATTTCTATTGAAAATAATCCAATTGTTCACTCTTCAAACCAACACCATTTCTTAAAAAGGAACAAAATATATAAAACCAATGTTCTAAAAATACCCTTTGTTAAGTAAACTTACATAAGTATAACTAATAAAACACATTCAATGTAATTGAAACTCTTCGGGACTACTTAACAATTTCACTTTGACATCATGTTCAAACTATCAAATTCAATCTTATAACATCCATGATATCAAACAAAACTCATATCATCAAAGAAATGCAAAGAGTCTTTGTACAAATATTCTCCCAAAAATGTCTTAACGAACAAACAGTTTATGCATGACCATTTTCCATTATGTAAATTCAAACCCTTAAACTTTGTTCAAAACAAAAGTTCTATAGGCAGAGTTCACTAATAGTAAGATTGTAATTATTCATCATATATCCATTATATACTACCAAAACTTAAATACAATCAAACAATGAATAAAATGATGTCAAACAAGAATTCAACACAAAGAAACTTATGACTACCAGGATGCAAATAAAAATAAACTACAAGAAAAATAATCATTTCTTCACAAATTTACTCAATTTGTATCCATTTAAAACCCCATCTAAGCCTTCATAAGATAGTATGAGTTTATGTAGATAAACAACTTGAACATAACCATTCACAGATTCATTTTAAGCCATCATAGAAAGAAAATCTATATAAAATGTAATCATGGCTTTGAAAAATTTCACTTGTTGACCACCAAAATCAATTTTATGACTCAAACAACTTAATTTCAAATGACTTCTTATTACAATCTAGAATATGCATGCAGGAGAAAATACCAATATACTATATTGAAACCAACTCTTATGCAAACTAAAAGACTGAAAACAAAGACAGTCATTCTTTCCATCATGTTGTCTCAAATATTTCAGACCCAAAACTATATTTGTTCATCTCATAATCCATTTTAACAAGCAAACAAAAGATATATTTTAGATTTACTTCAAAATCTTAACACCCAAAAGAACATTTTGAAAGATGTCATTAAATACATGCACATGCAGACTTCAACCATGAACCTAATGATTTCTGAACTTTTCACATAATTACCATCAACTGTAGAAAAAAATATTTAAATCAAAATTGATATCAACTGAAAGCTTTCAAGCTTCTAAATATTTCCCAACTAAACCAACAATACTCAACATACATCATCTTTCACAAAACTAGAGTCTAAAATCCAACTTATATGAAGTTAGGCCTTTTTGAAAACAAACTTAAGATACATACAAGCCTCACTATACCATCCCATAACAACATGCAAGTGAAATAAAAAATTAATATGTCAACATAATCATTTGAATAGTCAAAACAAATTATAATTTTCCATGATAATAACAATTATAAAGATGATAAACATACCTTGCCTATAATTAAAACTAGATGCATAAAGTTTTTCAAACTCAATTCTTTTCTTCCTTCCACTTGCAGAGCTTCACTTCCACCTAAAATCTTGCAGATGACTAACAAATTCAAAATAACTACTCTTTTATATTCACCAAGCTCGCATCAATAATTCCCATTGACGTGTTCGATCACCTTTTGTTATAAACTCTGGCATTGACTAGTTTGGTGGTTTGACCAAATTTACTACCTCACTGCCAAACATAACAATTACCAACCTTCTTTCCAAATGCCACACCAATGATCTAAAACTAATGCACGTACATTGATAATCAATGTGATGAACTCTCCAAAGTCCTAACATATCTTAAGGAAATCCCCACATAAAATCTGCATAAATGTAATAACTTAGATTATTGAGATCTCTATAGTGGCACCACCATAATCCTTAGGTTAGGTTCAAACTCAAATTCAAACCATGATCTTATTTACAGTTAAATGTGTCCCTATATACCATAAAAAATCCACTTAATTACCTCATAAATTTGTGTCATGCCTTGTAACTCAATCCATTTAGATTTAGCGCTTAGGTCTAGCTACTGACATAAAACTTTAGGTAATCAATAAAGTTTGGTATATGTATTAGATTTAAAATAGTAACCTTATAACAAATGCATCTCGATAATAGTCATCTATTTTGTATATGAAATGAATATGATGTCAATAACATAACAATATTATTGATTATGTCTCGCAATGTTTGTGAGTTTGGAGACTAAACTAATGCATCTAAATGCAAACTATGGATAAGAAATTTGAAGATGCATCTTTACACCCTTTTATTAATCAATATATTCATGCAAAATAGACAAGATAATGCAATATATTTATATATATCAACATCAACAAATAAAACTACATAGTCTATAAATGAAATAGACAAAGTTAAAACTAACAACTGTCACTACTTGAACCATGTCAAACTACAAACAATAACCACTTTGCATATCCTAATCATATAAATACTAAATTTATATTCATTAATCACCAATTATGCTTTTGAAACCACTTGTTAACATTTAAGTAAAAAAAATTAAAATGTGATAGTTTATTTAACATGAGAATGCATATTGAAAATGAAAGCAAATGACTTAGACCTCCATAAACAATTTTAGTTTTCATGACTTTAAGTCATTAGTATGGCAAAATGTATAAGTACATTCAAATTTTAGAAAAAATAGAGGGGTGTCAAAAATAGGCATAACACCCACCTTTTAACTTATTTGTGCATAGGTTATTTACACCTAAACAACATTTATCTAAAAACAAGTCGATAAACCCAGTATGTCAATCATTTAACCTAGGGTTTCAAAACCCTCATCCCCCTAGGGTGTAATTTTTTTGATTTTCATGGCTAAATTCTAATTACTTGTATTTAATTGACCAAACCTAGTTTGCACTTCACCTCTTTATGCTTTCATATTTACATCCACCTTTTAATAAATTGGTGCACTTAGCTTCAATCTTTGAATGCATACACCTTTAAAGTTTTTTGTAGGGTTTTATACTTCATTTCAAATTTAAATTTGCCTAATTTTTTTAAGTGTTTCACACAAACCCTCTCACTGCTTGTGCCTTATTACTATATTATCATTGGCACAAATCAAGATGATTATGTTTAGAATTTGTTCACTTTTCCCTAGTCACTCATGCTTAGGTTGGTATTTATCCACTTATTTAATGGGTAGATCAAATTTACATTCCATATTCATTTATACAAAATAAATTGGAGTACTAACGCTTTAGATGTTCATAGGCTTTCTCATATGTTTGTTATACAAATGCTTATCAATGTTTCCATGTTTCATTCCTTACATTTATAATAATATATTAGCTTATGGATTGAGACATGATAGGGTTGTTTGTGATGCTTTATGTAATGATACCTTTGCATTTTATAACTTTAATTCCCCTCCTCTTAGTGATGGCCCTTTAATTGTTGATTGTGTGATGATTCAGTATGAGATAAATGTTGTAACAACCAAGAGAGGTAGGGAACACAGTGTCACATTCTCTCCTCCTAGTTCTCAATATCAAGGTGGGGTCAACTAAAACACCCCTCTTCAAGCCTCTAATCTCCTCCCCTCCTTATAGGATTTATATTCGAGCACCCAAGACTTATGGTAGTGTAAACCAATTGAAAAATAATCAAGCAAAGATTTCTATCTTAGAATTTCTTAAGTAATCAACTATTTTCAAATATGTATTGTGTGATTACTTGTGTGATGTTACTCTACCAATCAATACCAAACTGGTTTATTTTGATTCTATTGTCAAAAATTTACAAAATAGAGAACATCTCATATCCTTTGATTTATAGGATTTACCCTCTAAATACATTATTAATCGACATATTCCCTTGTATATTCAAGTTAAAATCAGTCATTCAGGAATCAATAAGCTTCATGTAGATAATGACTTAGGATTGAACATATATAGTGAGGCCTTCCTTAATGTACTTGTATTGATTGTAAGTATCATACACCTTTAGATATGATCATCAAATTATTTGAAAATCAACCACGAATCCCATTAGGAATAATGGTATTAAAAATAACCATTGGGCCAAAAATTCTAGCTATGAAATGTTAAGTAATAACTAATGGATTTAGCTACAACCTTTTACTTAGTTGACATAGGATTCATGCTATTTTCTTTTCCCCATTTACATTACATAGGTTCTTACATTTTTTACATGAGGGTTACATTTACACTTCTCCTAAGAATAATGTCCCCTTTTAGTACTGCAAGTTATGTAACCCATGAAAGTTATCATTCCCCACCTCAACATGCCTCACCCAAAGGTCATATCACCTCAACATTCTATTCATAGAGAATAAATACATACATATGATGTGGGTCAATCTAGTAGGAATAATGATGATAATCATGCTCAAGATGATAATGAATATGATGATTACATGCATAATATCATAGACAATAATTTGTCAAAGCTTTATTTTACACTATGTGGTCCTAAAAAATATAGAGATGACATACATACATTTGGTATTTTCCAATTATATTATACTCCTTAAGATTATGGGTGACCTTTCCTCTCTTCCGTGCTTAACGACACACCATTTTTCATGGATAATAGTAATCAACCTATGACAAATAATTGTTTCAATACCAATCAACCAAAGCCATTTAGTGGCCCATCTCAAACTATCTTAGAACAATGTAGAAAAAGGTTACACGTGTGAGAAAAACACGGGATAAAAATGTAGTGGGTTAGGGGAAAACCAACAAGGCATTACTAAGCTAATAATCCCCATTACTCATCAATTCAAATTATGTCTTGAATATAGTGCAAACTTATAACTAGAGAGATCTCTTTCCAATAGGATAATAGAACTGTTAATGTTTATGATCAATATTGTGCTTCAATATATAAACCTTTACATACTAACTTTTCCAAGTATAAAACATCATACAATAATGAAGTTTATCATTTTACATCTATAGAACTCATATATCTCAATCTAATTGACGACAATGCTTTACCGAAGCTACATACTCTTGAAATTTTTACTAATGGTTGATCCCTTTAAGAATATGTTAGATCTTATTGTTGATTTACGGTCTTTATATCATCAAGAAATATTCACTCACAAACTTATCCACTATGATTACTTTGTTTTAGATTAAGGTAAAAACAGGTTTTGAAGGGACCTCAAAACCCTACACAAGGGGAAAGATAAACCTTAAAGCACAACCAGGTTAACAAAAGAACCTGATTACAGAACAGAACCAATACCAGGTTTTACATGGACCTGTAACCAACAAATATGACCATAAAAAATAGCTGTCAAAACACTGATCTGAAAGTTAACCAACTGGAACAGCTAGCAGAACAACCTTCCAGTCCAGTAACCAGTAAACCCGACCAGTTTACTGCCCTAAAAAAAACCAGTCAGCAAAAGGAAACTTTAGATGAATCTTTTAAGTTTAGATTTTTTTTACATGACCGAAGATTCATTTCAAGAGGAGGGACCAAAGGCTTAGACTTCTTTCTCCTAACTACTGTCCATCCATCCTCCACCTTAGCTACCTCAACAACCCATGCCTCAGAAGACAATGATCCTTGAGTTCCAGAGGGCATAAAGTCCTTGTGAGAATTAAACACAGTGTGGCTCTTTGAGAGATCCTCCAGAACAGGGGAAGATACCACCACCTCCTCCTCCAGCTCAACAGTATCACTAACCACAGCTACCGTAGGGGTTTCATTAGAATGATTCACCAAAGATTCCTCTTCATCTTTCGATTCAGATTGCGAACTTTCCTCGTTCTCAGTCTTGGATTCTGAAGTTGCTTCCAGAGGTTGTTTGTCAAAGTTATGTTCAGAAGAACCCTTAGGCCACCAAGAAGGTGAACGTCTGGGATGAGATTTCCCAGCAACACAACGAGCAGCAACATGTCCCGTTTGGTGGCACTTCCTGTACTGAAAAGGGATCCCCTCATAATCCAAAATTTGTGTCCAAGTAACCCTTGGGGATTCAAGGCAAATCGCCTCAAGGAGGCCCTTAGAAACATCCAGATCTACCAGAAATCGTGCACAAGTCGAATGGATAAGGGTCAGACTATCTTCTTCATATAAAAAATCCCCTATAGTGTTTCCAATGGTTTTAAAAACCTCCTCTTGCCACAAGTGTAGTGGAAGATAAGGGAGCCGCACCCATATAGGGAGCTTGTTAAAGGATTCTGAGAGAGGATTAAAATCCTTATGCCAAGGTTTGGCCATAAGAGGAAATTTGCCCTGCCAAGAAAAATTATTGTGACACAAAATAGATTTTCTATCTTCAGGACTTTTAAATATTACTATAAAAAAGCCCCTAGCACAAAGATGGATCTAACCATCTTTATTTTGCAACCAGTTCTTTAAAATCCAGTCCTGTAGATCTACAAGAGAAGGCCAAAAACCACATAAACAAAAAATGGCGGCACAAGAGGAAAACCGTTCTTCTGATTGGCCAATGTTTTCCACTAAATCAGGGTTTAGAGTTACCTTCATAGGTTTTAAAGCACTTATAGGCGATACGCGGGTTTGCCCAAATGTTGCATGAGGCAATGCATCATGTATATCTGCTTCGAATGCCGCCACATCTGCAAAGGTTCTCCCCCCAAGTCCATACCCTAAACCAGGAGCGTAGGCCAGACGTAGGGCCGTTGTATCTCCAGTCCCTGCAAAAGAAATAGCTTTCTGATCCCTCCCCTCACTAGCAGGAAAAACCCCACCCGTAACGGTGGCCACAGCCACACCGGCCACCGGATTCACTATAGCCGATTTCAAATTCTTTGGGAGCGCGTGCACAGGAGACATAGCGAAAGCTTCTTCCTTCCTTCGAATATTTCTTTACTATGATTACTTTGTTATGTGTGAACCTTCTCCTATAAATTATGACATTCCATTAGATGGTCTTGATCCATTGCCTATTAAACCGTATATCAAGGACCACTCTGCATTACTTAATGAAGAGACAAGGGAATTCAATTATGGCACCAAAAAATATCCTAAAGTTATATTACTTAGTGTGTAAGTAACATCACATGAAGATAAAGACCATAAAAAACTTTTAACATATTTTCCTAAATTATTTTCTTGGGCTTATTTTGATATACCCAATTTTGATCCATCCATTGTAGTTCATAATTTAATTATCAATCCAGATGTTGAAATAGTTAATCAAAATATTTGAAAATACATCCTAAAGTTACTTTACTAGTTAAATATGAAATATAATGATTATTAAATGTTGTGTTTATCTGATCCATCATTTACTCACCTTGGATGTCCAACATCATCCTAGTTACAAAACCTGATGGGCGTAGATGCATCTGTAATGACTTTAGAGATTTAAGCAAAGCTTATCCCAAGGATGAATTTCCTCTACCCAATATTGATATGATTGTTGATTATAATGCAGTGTATGAGATTCTCTCCTTCAAGGATGGATTTTACAATTATAATCAAAATAAGATAAGTCATGCTCATCAGTACAAGACTACCTTCACCACCCCATAGGGCACATTTTGTTATGTTGTCATGTATTTCGTATATAAAAATGTTTGTTCTACTCATCAAAGGGTTACAACATAATTCTTTCACATTTAAATGCATGACATTATTGAGTATTATGTTGATGATATTTTGGGAAAATAAAAGAGACACAAATATCACACTAAAGACTTACGAAAAATATTTGAATTGTAATAAAAATATGTTTGGCTAAATCCTAAGAAGTTCATCATTGGTGTTGCATATAGAAATTTATTGGGTTTTATTGTCTCCAAATGTGGTATTGAGGTTGATCCTAAGAAAGTGAAATCCATTGTTGATATACCTCTACCTATGAGATTGAAATAGTTGAGAAGTTTGCAAAGTAAAATTCAAGCCATTTGGTGGTTAATAACTCAATTAGAAAAAAAGCCCAAGCCTTTTGTATGTTGTTACACAAAGGCTCAAAATTTAATGGGAAGAACATTGTCAAAGGGATTTTGATGAAATTATTTAATGTCTAGCTAACCCACCAATCATAATATTTCTTATTATAGATAAATCATTACTAGTATACATATTTGTGTGCCTTGGGTAATTTTTTAACACAATATTATGATACAGATAAAGAGATAAATATTTATTACATCAGTAACACATTGGTTGGTTATGAATGAAAATATAACTCAAATGGAAAAGTTGTGCTTAGCTATAATGTTCAATACACAGAAACTTAGACATTGCATGTTTAATACTGAGACTCACATTATTGCAAAGATAATTATTTTAATGTACATTATGTCTAAGTCTTTCCTATCTAGACACATAGCTATGTAGGTCATGTTATGTATGGAGTTTGGTCTTAATTTTACACAACAAAAATCAATAAAAGGGATAGTTATTATTGATCAACTCATCATAACTCCTTTAGCTAATCTTATTCCTATGAATGACACTTTTTGAGGTGAGTTGTTATGCATAACAATGTAACCAAGACATGGAACATGAATTTTGATGTGCCCAAATGTTCTCTAGGTTTTAGAATTGACATTGTATTAGTGACACCATGGGGTTAAACCATGCCACTGGCTTATCAATTGAATTTTACATATACTAATAATATAGCAAAATTTGAGGCTTTGATTCTTGATTTACATGTTGCTTTCACTTTAAATATTAAATCTATAAAATTTTATAGCGATTCTCAACTTGTCATCAACTAAGTGATAGGTACTTTTTAAACTAAGGAAGAGAAACCAATGCCATGTTGACATCTTAAACATAGTTTGATCACCTACTTTGATGAATTTGATATCAACAAAATTCCTAGAGGAAGTAATCACCACATTGATGACATGGATAGTGTTGATTCACTTGTCCATATTGATATCACAGATGATCACACCATACTTACTATTGAGAGATTACAACAAATGATTGTTTCAATACCCACACTAGAGAGCTAGATGTATTTGCCATTGATAGTGACATTGATATCTTAGGTGGTATGCAGACACTTAGAACTTCTTATCAAATGAGATTATTCCTTTTTTTTTTTTGAAAAATGAAAAAAAGAAATTGAGAAGAGATGCCATTAGATATCTTATCATTGGTTATGCTCTTTTCAAGGTGTCCTACGATCAATCACTTAGATGCCTTGGATGCAAAGAAGCTAATTTTTCATTACATAGGTTCATGATAGAGATTGTGTTTGCCATTTTAGCAAGAAATAAATGTCATATAAATTATTCTAAATGGGTTACTATTGGAATTTTATGGAACATGAGTGTTAAGAATATTTAAAAACTTTTGAACAATGCCAACAACATTTTAATTTAACACGTACACCATCTCCAACTTACAATCTATTATATCACCTTGGCCATTTTCCCTTTGAGGTTTCGATTTACTTTACATAGTAAATCCACCATCATTATAAGGTCACAAGTTTATTATTATAGCTACCAAGTGTTTTACCAAATGGTTTGAGGCCATTCCTTTAGAGTCTACCACCAATGATGACATTTTCTATATTTCTTGTGACACATATCATTTCTAGATTTGGTATCCTATATGTATTTATTATGAACAATGGTTCATCAATCAAGAAAAAAATAGTAAAGAAATTTTAAGTTAGGTATAATATTTGACATACATTTTTTACTCCATATTACCCACAGGGGAATGGTCAAGTCAAAGCTACAAACAAGACAATTGTGAACATCTTAAGTTAAAATGTTGCTAATATGGTGAACACTAGCATAATTAGATTATTTACACCTTATGGGATGATCGTACAAGTAATAAGAAAACTACAAGGACAGCCCCTTATTTTATTGTATATGGTGGGGAGGTAGTTCTCCCTCTTGAGCTTGAGATTCCTTCTCTTTGTGTATCCCTCAGAGCCTTATTAATGAGTGATAATATAGAGAAATATAATTACATCAACTAAAAATTCTATATAAAGTATGTATACATGATATTGAGCACCTACATGTTTATAAAAATCACCTAAAAAGAGCCTACAAAAAAATATTAAATCAAGAGAATTTCACATTGACGACTTGGTACTAAAATTTAACCAAAAGAATACCAATGTGTATAAAGGACATAAAGTCAAATTCAAACCAAATTAGATAGGTCCCTTCATTATTATATAAAAAAATAGTACAAAGGCCTAATTCCTAACTACATTAAAAGATAAACCTTTGAATAATCCAATGAACATCATACACTTATGGCGTTTGAATACACGAGTTTCAAATTTGCTATTGGGGACATCATACTTGCAAGTTCCTCACGAGTTATTAATTTGTTATACCTTATGCCAATGAGGACATCATAGTATTTTGACACTTTCCATGCTAAAATTATCACCCACTGCTTATGAGGGCATTATAACCACATATATTTTATGAACTTCATTGATGGCATCCATCTCTTCCTTATCATGTAAGGGCATTAAGACCTGCATACCTCTGCATAATTTGCATTAATATACTGCCTATAGGGACATTGTACCCATGTATTTTTCTCGATGAGCTAAATTGATACATATCTTCTATGAAGCCTCTCACACTATTGTGGCTAACAATATTACACTCCTTATATATTAATATATGACATTATCTTACATACATCCAGTCACATATTTTATATCTATTGCTACATTTTTCCATATCAAGGGTATACTACTTGGCCCTTTTTTACCTTACCATTTTGGGCATTTTACCCTTGATGAGATCTTAGATTTTACTCTTGTCTATATCTTACATATACAAAGCATTCATAAAAGGCATAACTTCACTCCCCATCAGGGATCAAATTTGAAGGGTTGGCCTTAATTTCAAGTTGAAGGGTATTTATTCATCTAACTCCTCCACAATGAAAAGTTGTAATAAATAGTTACACTTTGATTGATGAGTAAATTAAGTACACACATCATTATTATGCTTTGATAAATAAAGTTCTGAGCATGAACGTAAAAGCCTATATATTACAAAATTCCCAAAACAACATAATGCCTATATGTTACAAAAATCCCAAAAGAAGAATATATACAACATATTTTTTAAATCCTTATCAAATTCGAACTTGTATTATTATTGTAGATACCCATTGTATTTGTTTCATATTCATCATGCATAAATAGTCATGGATAAATTTGCACAAATGGAACAACCTTTCATTCTCTATAATATTGTATGATACTTCCAATTTTTTGATCTAATATAACAACACACATACTGCATAATTGATTATAAAAATTGAAATGCAAATAAAATAAAGTAACCTAAATTTTTAGAAATATGAAAGTAATTTGTATTATACAAATCACCATGTGGAATATAATTTGTTTGAAACTCCATTTAAAGAATCAACTAATGGCTCTTGTTTCATTGATCATTTTAAATTTAGTCATTCTAAATCAAGGGCAAATTACATTTAGCTTGACTTGAAATGTAACTATGACATGGCAATCTTATATAAAGGTGTTTTGAAAAACCAAAAATATAATATATTTGAAAACACATGGTATAGTCATTCCTATCATGTGGCAAATCACTAATTATGTCCACTCAATTACAAAATAATAATTATTAAGAAACCAATATATTATATGATTCTTTGAATGAGCAATACAAAATTAATCCCACTAGACTGAAATAAGAAAAAGAGAACAGTAATTAATAGACCTAATAATGGAAACAAAAACTAATTGACTACATGGGCTCAATCTGATAATGACAACAAAAACTAGAGAGTTCCCTTGTATAACAA